>JAWLRI010000140.1:508624-680239 GCA_034781795.1 Crypturellus tataupa | reverse complement strand
GCCCTGTGCCACGTGCTCTGGGTGTCCCTGCTGGAGCAGGGGGTTGGACTAGATGATCTCTAGAGGTCCCTTCCAACATTAACCATGCTGTGATTCTAACAATTACAGTATTTAAAACTGCTGGAGAGCAATCTCTTCTCATCAACACAGGGCATTCCATACAAACTCCCCACAATTCCTCTCTCAGACCTGATTTTAACACATTCAGACTCATTTTATATGTTTTTAAATCCTAGCCTGGGAATAGACTCTGTAAACATTTGTATCTGTTTTGAGCGGCAGGCTCAGATCTCAGCTGCTGTGAACTGGCAAAGTGCCACGAGCACAAGAGAATGCAGGTTTATTGGTAACGACTGCAACCCTGAGCCAGGAAATCTCCTTGATTTCCTCCAGTGGTACAAAAAAAGGGCTGAGCACAGGTGAGGGTGGGCAGGCAGGTGGGGGGACAGGCTGGTTTTCCTTGCCATGGTGCCAGGAGATGTGCTGGGGTGCAGGGACACCAGGAAGGTCCTGCTCAGGGAGGCTCTCCCAGATCCCCCAGCTCTGAGGGCCTCAGAGCCCTGAAGCCACAGCAAGGTGGCTGTTGCACCATGATAAGGAGAGCAGCCCGAAATACCGAAGATGGTGGTTCTCTATATGGGGAAGGCACCCTAACTACCAAAGACAGTGGTTCTCCATGGGGGGAAGGTGCCCAAACTACCAAAGATGGTGGTTTGCCATGGGGGTAAGGCTCCAGGAGCCCAGAGTGGTGGCACTCATGGCAGCCTCAGAGGAAAGTCTCTGTCCTGGCCCTGGGAATGCAGGCAGCCGAGAGCCCTACGCTTGGCTTACACATGTTTCTCACTGGATATTCCCTGGCCCAGTACTGTATCTCAGGTGTCTCATCATCCTGTTGCCTCAACAACTTAAATGTGCAGGACTTCAGAAGAAGAAACGAAGAAATATTGTACCCTGCAGGTGCAAACCCTACAGCATGGGTGAGATTTGGTGGGGTGAATGCATAAATCATGATGGGTAGCTCAGCCTGGGTACCCACTGCCAGCTTATTGACTGTCCTTGCAGTTAATCCACACTTTAAACAAGTGATTCCTTCCCTTGAGCATGAGGTTTCATGCTTACCACTACCATTATCTTAAACTGGAATTTCCCTGGGAAGAAAGCATGCAATTTATCCTAGCTTTTGCCACCGACTTAGGTTTTATTGCCAACCTTTGCCTAAATTTCCACATATTCTCCTTCCAGTACAGGAGTAGTATTCTCCTACAGTACCTTCGCCCTTTCGAGTAAAGGCGTCTTTCTTTCTACCTTGTGTCCATAGATGGCAATCTCAGATAGGTTCAGAAATTTAGCTAATCCCATTTGTAAGCAAAAGAGAGATTGCACTGTCTGTTTTTAAGGAAGGCTGAAATAAAGAATAGCTCTTTTCTGAAGCAGTTGGTAAAATATTATGTTCAGTTACCTACAGATAGTATATGCGGTTCTCAACTCTTGGGATGTAGTTAGTTATATCCTGCCACAGTGTGGTTGGTAAGGTTGCCTATTCCTTTCATGCAGAAGTTTTAAATTAAAAGCTATTTGTCACCAACATGACAGCTGTGTTTCTTTCTGAATGCAAAATAAAAGTTGACTCTGCATTTTTAAAAACTTCTTATAAATCTATATGAAATCCTGGCAGGGAAAATAATCCTGTGTGTATGTCAGCATTCCACAGCAGGGTTTTAATAAAGATCACATGTTGTACATTAGAAAGCCAAAGCACAGAAATGTTGCAGTTACAAACAACAAAAAAGTATGTCTGAAGACCATAGCCTAAAAACTATGCATCTGAACAGCTGCCCTGTGCATGATAGGCAATAAGGAACAAGCTCACTCAAAGCCTAAGAACGTAAACCTGCTACCAGCACATGCTTAACAAAACTGAATTTCACCCATTTTTTTTCAGAGCATGATTTGTTCTTTGATCACAGTGAGTAGCTTCTTCCATAAATCCATTTACTTACTTTCTTAAGGTCCGATTATAGGAAGTGTTTAATACCATTTGTTGCAATGAGCAACTTCAGGAGTAATTAATCAGAGAAACAGGAGGAGAAGAAAAAAGTTAAATTACCTATGTAATTGGGCTACAGAGGATTTTAGACCCGTCATTATTTGATTATGCTGTCCTAGATTCACAAAATAGACTTTCCAGAGTATATCATTAGGTAACACGCTCCTATATCATATGGGTAAGAAATTATATTATTGTTTCATAATGCTAAGGAAATTGTATTTCAAAGTTTGAACTATGAGCTAGTGTGATGCATGAAGGGAAAATAAACTGAAACCATGCTTACTTTGTTTTCCCTATCAGTTGCATAATTTATTTTGTTGACAGCTCTGGTATATGAATTTCTGTATTTATTGACAGTAGAGTTCAAAATGCCCCACAAATTGTCTTTTACTCTATTTTCATCTATTTGGTTGTAGTTTAATTTAGCAGACTGCTCCTTTTCAACCAATTAGCGCCTGTTCTGGCAGTAGGTAGATAATGCAAACTGTTAGGGAGGGCTCTGACAGCATAGGTATTATGAAAGAGCAAAATCGCAGCAATGACCTAAATATAATTCATTCCATATTCTGTTTTTTTCATTGTAATACATTTGCCTGGAAAACACCAAAAGCTGAAAATGGTCAGGGTGTTTACTTATTCTCTTCTCTTCTCAGAATGAGAGAGGTAACTCTGTTTAAACACTGGATAGTCTGGCAAACCAAATGACCCACATACTAGAATCTGGCATATTTATCCCTTGCAGCAGCATATTTCAAGTTAGTCAAAAGCTCTTGGCTTCAATTACACTTCTTTTAGGAGATCAGTTATAGCTTATGACTTTGCTGGTAAAATGCTATATAATAGTGTAAGAATTATAAAGCCTAATTTAGAAGTTTTTAGAAAATTAGAAGTTATAGTTATGTAAAGAGATAGTTAAATTCTGAATGCTTTACTCATTCTTCAATTAATTAAAAGGGTGTTCTGACTAGGGAAAATCCACATAAGGATTTGGGGATTTAGGTTCTGAGTGTTCTCCCCAAAATCTCTCTGAATATCTTTTATTCTTGTTTGGATTCTTAGTGAACATCTGCATTTGGAGGTTTGTTTTGGTCAAAAGAGGAGGATTTTTTTTTTTAAACACAGCTAAATGCAACTAGTTAGAGATAAATAACATTACTGTTCAGCTAAAATCCTCTTCTATTGCTTCTGTACGTGACTTGGCTGAGGGCTCAGTGTTATTCTCATCGCATCTCAGAAGTGTGTAGCAGATATTTTATGGTTGTTTAGAACTGGCAACAAAAGGAATAGGGTGGGGAAGAAAAGACAAAAACATCTTTTGGTGACTTGGCTCTTAAGAGTTTGTCCTGCGAATCATGCAGAACTGGAGCCCTTTGAAGGGGTCCATACACTAAGTCCATATGCGGAAACCCTGTGCTCATTAATCATTCAGTAGAGGTAGAGCCAACAATAAAAGCAGCCCTACTCGAAGAAATGCAGGTTTTACAAGGAGCAACGTTTGGGATGAAGCACACTGGGAGCAGGGCCATGTACAGGTGTGTCAATGACCAAGCTGTGTTTGGAGCTAAAGATTAGAGTCAGCTGGTTTTGAACAAGAAATCACACCTAGAGACTACAACTTGCCTTCGTACATAAAAGAGCTTCAACATAAAGTAGGAATGCCCTATCAGTACCACAGAGAATTCCCTTGGGGAGTGAAAGAGGATTAATATTACCACTCCAAATATGACATCTATGTTATACAACATCATTCCTATATATATATATATCTATATATAAAAAAGGGAATCATGGCCAAACTTTATACCAAGTACCAATAGCCAAGTAAAATACAATAGTTGTAGATGCTGCAGGTTCTCTGTAAATCCAGTTCACAATCCTTCTGATTTGAGAAAACGAAGATCTAACTGTCTTTTAGCCCTCCACATCGCAGGAGAAATTTTTAAGCAGTGTTCGGTATTGAGCTTCATTAGAAGAATACAGCACAGCAGTATTCACTCACACTCATCTCCACCATTAAAATGAACGTGAGACCCCGAGTGGGCCTCAGCTGTAAGAGTCCTCCCTCATTCCCACTCGTTCCTTGTGTGACTCCTGAGGGAGTTAGGACCCACACCTAAAGGCTTAACACCTCTGAGCGTGGGCTTTCCCATTAGAGTCTACTTGACTTACTTGAAGATTGAAGTCGCACAAAATTCTTAAAAGCTGGTTGGCTCTGAAACATTCTCACCTCTCTGTGCTCTCCCCAGGAGGCTGGGGAGGTCAGTGAAGTGCAAAAGAAGCAGTGGAGAGGTGTGACCAACGCTGTCTTGAGCTACTACATTCACACCGTACAGGGCAAGAAGCTGCACCTATGCCTTAAATCACTTGGATATATAATACCATTTTGTCATTCCATGCCTGACTATTACCTCCTAGCCATACAAAGAAAAGACAACTTTGGGCAAAATTCCATCCTAACTTCAAATTACACAAATGCGAGTTTTAGAGGTACAAACCTGATCAGAATTATTATTACGACTTTGAACTGGATTATATTTGCTGAAAGTGTCTTTAGAGCAGGGAAAAAAAGAATGTGAGTAGCCAAAGTAGGTCCCAGGGAGTCTGCTATCTGGGTATCAGCAAGAGACAGTCAATACAGACAAATGATGATTTGGGTTTGTGTGACAGCAAGAAAATGGTGGAAGCTTAGCATGGAAACACAAGCCTGCAGAAGTGAAATTGCTTGCACTAGTCTTACAGTAAGCAGTGGAAGCCAAATGATTCCTCCGGTGCCCACCTATAAGAGCCTGCAGCGGCATGCAAGCTGCATCCTGCCACCAAAACTCATGCCAGTCTGGCAAGGAGGGGAGCACAAGCACATGGGGTTGTCTTTGGCCCTTCTGTTCCCAGGCATGTCAGCGAGCTTACAGCTTCTCCACATAGGACTCTCTGCCACTGCCCGTGAACACGGATCATTTATTAGCTGAATCTGTCCTGCAGAAAATGCCCGTGGCACATTCAGCTGCAGGAGCAGAGAAGAGTAAATTGTTCCAGAGGGACTCTCTGTGGCCCCGATGGAGGGCTGATAAACAGATCTTGCTCCATTCAGCAGCTTGGTGTGCAGACAGACTTTTTGCCTGCCTCAGGCTACGGGATGCATTGTTAAAAATCACTTCAAAGCACTCTATGGGCACTGAAAGTTGCTCTCTGTTTGCAGCAGTTTCTTTGGTCTTTTGGACACTTTTGAAGTGCTGGCCAGTGGTATGCTGGTACTGCCAGCAATACAAACTACAGTGTTGCTGCATGGCACTGTCACCATGTCTCAAACACTCTGACCTCCTGCCTTGGCATAGAAAATGTGTGTGAGCGCGCGTGTGCATTAAAATTAAAGAGCATTGTGCTCTTTGGTGCACACTAGAAGAACATCTTTGGCAATATTTTCTCTAATACAAGCACAGAAGTGCTTGTGTACCACACAACTGATCTACTGCTGCATTTGTGGGGTGGGAATTGCAATAATCACTTTTTTTTTTTTTAATGGACTTACATCATCCTTTTCCCCTGACAAATTATCTTAAAAGCAGCTTGTGCGGAGTCTCAAGCAGCTTGTGAGGAGCTATTTCGTTTGCTTATTTGATTAAGAATATTTTAATGCAAAGATACTATCAAAAAAGTCTTGGGCTCATATGACAGGGCTCATGGCTGCCTGACAACACGTCACATATACTGAATTACATTGCAAAATCCACTGTGAACATCTTTGCAATGAAACAACAAATGTGCACTTTGAATGCTTTAACTGCAGGGCCATGTAATTGTGAATCAACTTGGCAATGGAGTCCTGCAGAGTAGATTTGAACTTATGTAATGGAGGTGCTAAGTAATACAGGCCACAGTAGGAATGACAAACCCGACATGCAGCACAGGAAAACACGATCCTTCATTACAACAAATGCTGCTGAGATCTTTTGGTAGCAGTGGGGCCCGCAGAGGGAGGGGATAGATGCTTCTGTTGCGCTTCTGACCATATGTTGTGCCATCTCAGTTGTGCTCACCTCCTGGACCTTTTTTTTACCTGCCTAAAGGCAAATATGCTCATTTTAAGCCGATGCGAACAAGACCAGGAACCAAAACATTAGCTCTTTCCTTTGCTTTCCATCCCAACCTGTGCACTCTCAGTCCTGCCTTTGTTCTGGCACAAAATGTTTGCAAGGCCAAACTGGCATGTAATTCAAGAACCGCTACGGCCAAAAATCAACCTGACAAAATAAAAGCAAACAAACAAAAATGCCTTCCAAAACTCTCATTAATTTGCAGCTCTCTCAGTTTCCTGCCCGGCTCAGCACGTGGTTGCACAGAGGCAGGGACGCTCTTTTACCAGCATTACTAATCACCCCCGTCAGCGGGCTCTGAAGAAACACAGCGTGTCGAGTCTGAGGTGAGTTATCGGCCGTTTCTTCACTTTCCTGCTCCTCCAGCCAACACTAACTGAGAAAGCATGTGGATGTGCAACACTCACAGTAACACTGCACTTTGTTATATTTATCAATTAAGATCTCTTTTAAGCACTTCAGCACCTCTGTTAGCTCTTAAGGTTATCTACTCACCCTTCCAACACTCTCTTGGATTTTACAGAGTTTCGGAAATACATTTTTCCTGGTGTCACAAAAGATCACCCCTCCTTGTCCACAGAGCTGTAAGGTTCTCCTTCCTCTTCTGTCCTCCAAGCTGTAATGGCTGGCATCTCTTCAGCGTTAAAGAAGCTACCTACTAATCTTCTGCAGTTGGGATTTAGAATATCATATGATAATTTAAGAGATTATGACATTCTGCTCTGCTTCCACTTACGCAAACATTCTTGATTAACATTTTTATTGTTTTAATTTATTTGCTTATCTTTTCCTGACTTCCTAGTTTCTCCTAAACCCTTCTAAAGAACCAGTCACTAAACTGTAAAATCGTTATCTCAAAAACCTGTAATTTTTAAACTATTACGTTTCAAAGAAGAGCTGTACTCATATACATCACAGAATACAATATTTTAGATGGAAAAAGAATGACACCATCATTTCCATCACTGCACCTATTAGTTGGTCTAACAAAGGAAATATCTGCTGACTGGGAGAAAGCCAGTGTCACCTAATACGTAAACATATGCTTCTTTAAGCTAGGTAAGTATCTTGCTAGACAGAAAAGTCTGATTTCATACCAGCTGGTTGGACTGCTGTCTCATCTCACCTGCAGCGGGGAACAGGAAGCATCTTGGCCGGATTTCAGGCAGATGGTGAGTTTCTTTTTGCAAAAACATATGTACACCAGGGTACCATTTTCAGCTGCTCTCTCTGGCCTCATTATAACACTTACTTCAGCAGGAAGCACAGTTCTGTACTGAAGTGGTAGGATATACTGATACTCTAGGAGGCTTTTTAAAATAAAAGATTGAGAAAACAATGTGGAAGATATTGTCATTCTGACTAGTGGGGTGAATCAGCTAGCGGTTATCAAATTTGCTAAAGGAAATGTATTAAGGAACAGCCGCAAACTGGTTGCAAAATAAAGCAAAAGAAGCAGAGAACAGATATGGGGAAATGCTCCATGAGAAAGTGAGTCTGCTGAATTAATTAGAAAATTAAATGTGAGCACACATTTGACAACAAAATTTGGAGTGAAAAAGTTTCATTCTTCCTAGAATTGTGAGGTTCAGCTCAATGGAGAACTATTAATAAAATGAAAATAGAATATAAAAAGGGAAATTAAGAAAAGAGCTCTTTTACTGAGATCAGAAATTACACAGCACCAAGGAAAATGTTTAAGCTAAATGGCTACCATGGCAATAGTAAAAGGTCTGGAAAAATGGGAAGAGCAGTTGGGCCCAAGAACAGACTCTGCACTGCCCTGATTATTCACATTTTCTGCACATTCATTCCTTTAAAGACAAAGAACAACATCTTAACCAAAGTAATGCCATACCCCAAAACTTCTAACCTCTTACTCTATTTGCATGAAAATAATCAAATCTACTCATTTTACAGATACGCAGGCGTGTATCAGTCCTTTCTAGGCAGTTCCAGAACTACAAACAACGTCTATCAGTACCCGTGCAGAGAACGGTTTGAGGTTTCACACTCTGCGCCCTTTCCCCCAAAACGGTGGTTCAGGAATCCCAACCTGCGTTCTTGGGCTATTGGGTGTATGTGCAAGTCATGATGAACGCTGCACGCGCTCCTGGGTGTCTGCGCAACCTCTGATCACAATACGAAGCTTCCAGCCAAGATGCGGGAAGCCTGGGAAGGGCAGCGCTGCGCGGCGGCCCTTGCTGGGCCGTGCGGGAGAGCAGCGGCCGCCCGAGTGCGGCGAGGCGCTGTGGCGGCTGTCAGCGGCGCCGGATGGCCGACGAGTGACGAAGCACAGGGACCGGGGCCGGGTGACAGCTCAGTACGTGTCAGCCGGGCAGGGGCTTCCTATCAGGGTGGACATGTCACAGAAGGCAGCGCACGGTCTTCTGCTTTCTCTGTTCCACCTATAGAGTGTACACCAGCAGCAGCAGCAGCAAAGAAGGTCCCTTAAACTAGAGGTGTCTGGAAAAACCTCTTATTCACAGGATAAAGAATTATGAAAAAGTTCCCCATTTAGAAATGCCATGATGAAGCTGGAAGGGACAGATGTATTCAAAATAGGAGTGTGCTGGGAAGGGGACCTGCTTCCTACAGCTATATCCACCTGAGCATGATATTGCCACTTCTTTCAAATTTCATTCGCCTCAACCTTTACTATGGAAAAGAATCTAATGACACATAAAAACACACAACTGATAGATCCCGTGATCGGGCTCAGCTTGTGTTGGAGAAATATGAAAAATGCTGGGAAGTAACCAGATTTTCTGAACACCGATATCAGGAGAATCATACATTGATCACCTCCTGTAGGTACATTAAGACGGTGCAGTTGTTTGTGGAACAAAAAAACAGTTGATAGGAGTCCGTGATTTGAAACAGGCCCATAAGGCTGTACAGTCATACCTTTTCCAAATGAAGACTAAAATCTTGCAGAAATGTTTCTGTATCATGCGTAACTCTCACTAGTTTGTTCACCCTTACGAGAGCTTATGAGCCCTCTCCCCATGACAGCTACCCCAGCACCACGGAAAGCTTGGTCATGCTTGTGGTCATCCTGCCCACTCAATATGAAAATCTGTATTGCACACAAAGGACTTCTTCAGAGTAGTTTTTTTTTCTTTTTTTTCTGAATATACTTGTTTCACATGTGAAACATTTATGATACAGATTTAAAATGTGGTTCTTACTGTTTGCAGCAAAACGTGTGCTTCCCTCTATGGCTACATCTTCCTCACTATCCTCTGGTTTTATGTGCTCACTTGGATCTTAAAAGGAAAAAATCCTCCTGCAAAGCCATCTACAGAAAGTCTTCTGAAAAAAAGGCACGTGGCATTTGTTTATTAAGAGAACGTGCCCTCCCTGGCAGACTGCAAGCTGCAGTCAAAGCTGGCTGTGCCTCCTTGCCTTGCCAGCCCCAGCAGGACGGCTGCCCCTCCGTGCCCCACAGTGCGCAGAGCAGTTGCAAGAACAGCAGAAGACAAGAAGTGAGGGAACTTAGGACAGTTTTTACAAACAATATCGTTGATTGCTATCACAAGCACATTAAAAGACATAGGTGCCCTGTCTAATAATAGGTGTTCAACAACTTTATGTTGCACCTGGGAGAGCGTGAAGTCAAACCCAAGGAACAAGGATTCAAAGGAACCCAAGAAACAATTTCTGTTCATCAATTGTTTCCATCTATGAAAATATTCTTTTATGAATATAATATTTAGAGGTAGAGATAGGTAGAGATTAAAAACCCAGCATTTTTTTACTTAGAAGACACGAAGCTAAGTAAAAAATAAAGTGAGTCTTTCTCCATATGTTTTGGCTTTTGTGTGTAATCTCATCCCTGGGTTCAGAAAAAACTCTCCATGAACCAGCCTTACACTCGGAAGCTTATAGAATATTTTTTCTTGTTGAGGAATGTGATGTTCTTTGCAGAGCAGGACCAAATGGTGCAGATTCATCTGCTAAATACAGCCTGGTTATCTGAAGAGTGTCTGAGAATGCTACCAATGCCAGTGCATTTTAGAAATATATTTTGGGGTGCAAGCTGAGGCCTTCTTGACATGGCTTTTGCTGTGCAGTGTTAGCAGTACGATGGCAACATGAGGTGGGCCTAGGTTAAAGCTATACTTGGATTTTTTTTGGTTTGTTTTCCGCATTCCCTTGCTTCCTTCCTCAGTGAAGCTATTTCCTTCCAAACACTGTTTAAATCAGTATAGACTAGCCAGAGCATAGTCTGGGCTGGTTATCAGCAGGCCTCACAACTGGATCGAGTGTCTCTAGATTTCCTTATCCGCCTCCCCAGCAGTTACTGTCATCAAAGCAAGTGATTTCAGGGCAGAGATGAATAGCCGCTCTTAGAATAGAATTCTACAGTAAGGTCAATGGTGTTCAAAACAATCTGACCAACAGCAGGAAATTCCCTCCAAGATTGCTAAATCTTGTTTACAGGAGATGTCTTTCTGCAGGATATATGCTGCCCCAACACGGTGTTAAGAAGGTCATGTGACAAAGCACATTTTCGTGGGTAGTCTCAGAAAGCTCAGATCAAGTCCTAACAAAATTTCCACTTACTTGAGTGCAGTAGAGTTTCACACAAGGTGTTTCTTCAGAGAAATGGTGTTCTGTGTTTAAAATCAGTATTGTCAGGTGGCATCTAGGTTGGCATAGGAATAGAAGACAGCATAGAAAGCATTTCTGTCTGGGAGCCATGAACGGGTTGTAGCCGTGACTGACAGATATAAAATAATTCCTGAACTTAAACTGAACTCAAACATCTTGGGATAATGCTTCTCAGGGAGGCATGGCACATTTGACCACCCACATCCCAGTAGCAAATAGGTGATTAGCAATGCTAACACAATGGCCAAGTGCTCTTCCCAGTATGGATTTCTTTTTTCATTTTTTAACAACAAGATACGGGGGAAATAATCTTGCTGAATACTTCTAAGAATGTTCTTTAAAAAACAGTTATATTTCAGAAAAACATCATTGTCTCATGCATATTTTACAAAGAAAAATGAAGGTACAAATTGACAAATGAACTGCGAGTTATCCACTCTAAGTACTGACAATAATTTTCAATGACCAAGAAAAGTTATTGTGGTTAAAAAGACAGTGATTGAAATCATGTTTAAATAAATTTTGGATGTACAATCACAACTCAGCTCTTAAAAAGCCAGTCAATAGCTCTGATTTCCCACAGCTCAGTTTTCTAGCTGCTTAAACTTTAAAAGGTCTGGTTATTCACATTCATTTAAAGCAACTATTAAGTCTCTGGTTACCAGTGTGATAGAGTGGAGAGTAAGTAATTAGTATTTAACTGAAAAAAGTAAATCCTTCTTTTTCTTGAACATCACAAATCCTCATTATGTGGTTTAGTTTATATACAGAGCAAAACTTGCAAGAATTGATCTTAAGGGGCACCCTGAGGATCACCAGATCAAAGGAAGAGTACTGACAAAGTACTCTCTCATAATTCCTTCCCCAAAATGTTCATAACTATATGATTTGGGATCCCCCTTAGATTCTTTACTTGTTTTCCAGCTTCCATAAAATCCTAAGATAGTGCTGCACCCTAAGCACCTGCACGAGAAGGCAAGCTACTCTATAGTGATGCACAGACGCTGCCCCGGAGAGCTGAACACCTCTTTCTGCACCTGTGGCTCAACACTGCGGATCTAGGAACTTCTCCACCAAAGTCAATTCCATGGCATTGGCATTTGGGAAACCTTACTCGAGTAATGGCAAGGAGTCCTCTTTTTATTTGGAATAACAAGACACATAAGGTAGTATTTACTAGGTGACACCTCTAACAGAGGTGTCATAAGCTGGAAAAGGCCAGCCTGGCTTCATTTACTCTTTCTTTCTTCTTTAATTTATATTGCTGTCCAACAGAAATTGCTGATCCCTCATAGAGATTAGTAGCCTAAACTGGGTTACAACCACTGACACCAAAAGCCTCACATCAGTAATGTCTTGCTAATCACTAGTCTGTTCTAAGGATGTGACATTGCTTAGCACCCTCCTTTTAAGTTTAAAGAACAACAATTATTTTTGAAAAGAAAGCAGGTTACAGAAATATTGAAGTAATTCTCATGATATCAATGAAAAGAAACTGCTCCTTTTCCTGGATGACACAGATTATTAAGCAGGTATTTTAACAGACAAATGGCCAGTTTACTACATCTCATCCCTTTACTTTCTGCTTGATTCTACCAACTCTATCCATGCAAATTTAATTGCACTCTTTGTGAACAGCCTTTTACATGCAGAGTGTGCTCCAATGTATTTTTAGGATATATTTTATGCTTTTAAGACACTACCCTACATTCTTCAAGCAAATTCACACAGCCCAGGCCTTTCTGGACTCATTAAGAGACATCAAACGAGGTAGAGTTAGAACCAGAACTTGTAGAATTTAGGTCAGATTGCCTGCACCTTCAATTATCTGTTCATATTGTGAATAATATTTTTTAGGAAACACAATCTTCCATCGGGGAGGTCTTTAACTAGCATTTCTACATTTGGAAGGAAAAATCAACTTGACACATATGCTTTTCTCTCTGTCATCCAATCTTATTAGGCTAACTGTTATATAGCTTTCTTTTAAACAAGACAGAAATGAAAATGTGAATAAATTGAAGCCAAATAGATATAGATATATGATCATTCTTCATATCCCCGTTTTCCTTGAACAATTAAAAAATGTTTATGCTGCTTCTCGAGTGCTCACAATTAGTACTTTTAGGCTTATGGTACCTAACATTTGCTATTGGTATAAAGCCCTGGCTAACTTGGACTGTGTACTCTGCAACAGAATTGGATGACCTAACCGTCATAAATAAGAATGAATAAAGATATCACTCAAACAAGGATAGGGTGGAGAGCACTTTGTGTAGTGATATGAACAAGAGGAAACAAGACAACCTATTTAAAGTCACTGCTTATCCTCTTTAACCGAAGAAATATGTTAGGTTGCAAATAGAAACACTAGATTTAAAATTAACTGTTTTCCTTCCTGTATAGCAAAAGATTTCTTGACATGTTTAATGACAGTTTTATTTTTCTCAAAATATTCAGATGTCTCCTGTGTTTTCAAAAGTAAATGTGCTCTTTTTTTTTGTGTGTGTGTGAATACTGAAATAGATCCAAAATCAGTGAAATATACTGAAAAGCTTCCTCGCAAGGTCCTGGAGCGGAGCTGACTCAAGGATTTACAGTGTTTCATTTGTCTGTAAGTACCGTTTCCCTCATTTCCCAAAGTGGGAGAAGGCATTGGCTGGACTCAAGTGGGTCATGCCAACACCAGGCACTCAGCGCTATCATTAATCACATATGTGCAGAACTGTGTAAAAATACATGGCATTTTTCATTTGATTAACTTCCCCAGCTCTGCAGGCCAGATGGGCCTGGGGAGTGGATTTAGAGGACTGCTGTTATTAAGCATCTTGGGCCACATTTCACTGAGTGCTTTACTGGATTAGCCAATCTCCCACTTTCTGCCACTGTTCATCACAATTACTGTTCATCACCAACAGAAGCAGTCTCATGGTTTCGATGGGCAGTCACTTGGATGCTGAGCCACATGTATATGGGCACTTTCAGTACAGAGAGGTTTATCTATAAAGTAGGTGCTAGGACATTTTCTAATTACCAGTCTACCACTGCAACAGTCTATGCTCACAGAATATGGACAATTTGTCCCGAGGCAAAAACTCCTCATGTCCATTAAACATCTACTGGCTATTATTCTTTTTTACTGATACTCTTGATAATGATGTTTCTATTTTGTTTGTATGAAAACGCCAGTTATGTGAGACTCAGTTAACTGTTTAATGTTAATGTATTTGTGTGCACATGAACAGGTATCAATACAAATAGTATGTTCATACAATTTAAATAGTATGTTCCTGCAATTTAATACTTATACAGTCAAACGAGTAAAGCCAAATTTCCCATATTTAGAAGAAAAAAATGTACTGCAAAATCTTTTGCAGAAAAATATAGAGAAAATAATAAAAATGTTGTTTTTGGTAGGCAGTGTTCCAACTTGGTAGGGTAGAGTTTTCCTTGTTTTCTAAAAACCAGAAGAAAACATTACTGAAAGATCATTTTTATAAAATATTATGTTTTGAAAACATTTCACTATCTAAAATGGTTCCCTGGGATTCCAAACAAAGGAAATCAATGAGATTTTTGCGAAGTAATCCTTAGCTTAGCTTTCCAGAATGCCCCAACTAAAGATGATCTTTAGAAATGATTATTTTAGTTCTTAAACTACACAAAGATTATCCCTGTCTTTATGATTTATCTTCCTCAACAGTGCAAGCACATCTTCTGTCAGACCAGAAGGCCCAGTCCTTGGCTTGTTTGCACCTGGATACATCTGCAACACCATCCCCCTTGCGCCCTCTCCCTGTTCGGCTTTCGGTATATTTTGAATGGAAGTTGAACTCTAGCAAAGAGTCACCTACACTTTTGATTTACCTTCTAGTATAAGCAGACGAAAGGCATCTCATCTCAACACCCCCGCTAAACTAAGGCACAGCTTATATCAATCAGATCAGTAACTTCATGTTACACAGCTTAAATCTGCTTACAAAAAGATGGGTTGAAAACTGAAGTCAGAAGGTATTAGAAAAACAATAACAGCAAAAACGCTTTGTTGTTGTCAACCAGCAAGCTAAAATCACATGTTCAATTTAAAGAAAACAGATGTACAGACACTACCAAAGGAAACAGGGCGCCTTTGATCTCCGTGGCCTCTGCTGCTCACTCACAAAGGACAGTTGCTTCCATTAATGAGGCTTTTCTAGTTTACTGGGTTCACTGATTTCATGTACCCGGACCAGGAGGGAAATTGCACCACTCTCTAAGAAACCGCTTTGAAATCTTGTAAATATTGAGCCATAAAGCTCACATGTCACTTATTGCTAATAAACAGGATATATCTGTAAATACTTTGTGCAACCACTTGATGATATTTAAAAAATGTGAATAGTGAGAAGGACTAGAGGTAATGCATTTGCAGATGAGCTGGTATTGCTTACCTTTAAGTGAGGGACTGAAGTGGTAGAAGAAAGAAGTTGTTCTTTAATATGATTCAGAATCACTTTGCAGAAATTAAACAAAAGCCCACCACAGAAAATGCCATTTCTGGTGTCCTTAGAACCACTCATACAAATGAGACCAAATGGCTTAATAAACTAATGACTTACTTGCACACATCAAGAGGGTTCTAATTACACCTATTACATTTTTGAGATCAGTATCATATCCTGCACATATAGTTCACCAGTCTGCATGATTTAGCAAGAACAGTTTACCACAGATGAGTCTCATATTCATGACAGTTCAGTTAGGTGTACATATATATATATTTAAAGAGTCAGTGCCTAAAACCGGCTAATCTTAAAATTTTAAAGATGCTTGAATAGCTTTAAAAGTTATTCTCTCGTGAGGGCTATTTACTGGGGCAGCTGTTAATCCGTGAACAGGCACACTGTAGACAGCTAAAATAAGATTAATTTACACTGCTGTTTACCTAGTTTACAACTGTTGCTGAAATACTGGATTATTTAGATTCTCAGTTTTATTGTTATTTCACAAAGCTTTTCCAAGGTAAAAAGTTAAATAGTGAGCTCCTTTCATTCTCACTGTGATGCATGTCATGCTACCTCACTTTTGCTGAAGTGCCCTGCATTCTCCAGTAATGCTGTTTGGAGCCTCTCTCTTTAACTTGCCTTTATACCCTCTATTTACAAAGCTGCCTGTTGACTACAAAAATCCCAGTGCAGTTTATTCCTTGCTTTTTTACCTTTAGTGACATTTCAATTTCCTGTAATTTATTTAATGCCGCTGTAATATTTAAAGCACGCTCCCAGTTCAAAGTAAGCAACAAATGGCAAAGGGTCTACATAACTCAAGACATAGATCTTCTTTTGAAAGTTTACTGTGTTGCCACACAACAGAATTACATTACAAAATTTTTTGACCCTGCTCTGTTTTTTTTTTTTTAGACACAACACTGCTTTCCACAGTGTATTTTGCATGTGTGCTCGCACCCCTTGACTGTATTTAATAAATTCAATGGCAAACCCTTCTGCGCATGCTGCCTTCTTGGGTACAGGCCGCAGCCACCTTTACGCCCTCCCATCTCAAGGTCAAAGTCCAGCTTAGTCACCAGGGCCTACAGTGAACTGCAAAAGGAAAAAAGGACTTCTCTGCGATGCCTAAAAGGATGCATTAGAATGTTTGGTGTTGCAACTCAGCTCAACTGGGTTGTTAATACTGCTAGTATTCTGTCAGTTAAAGAAAACTTGAAGTTGTTTCAGTTTGTTTGTCCTTTGCTTATGAAAAAGTTATTCTAAGTCTTTTACTAGAATCTTTATTCATTAACTCCAGCCAATATTTTCCCTCTCTCTATAAAGCACTGGCCCAGCATCTCAGTGGTTTCTTTGTAGACCATGTTGATTATAGCTAATTATATAAAATATTAAGCCTTTTGATGAAGCCAATTCAGTCAATAAATTAATTTGACATTGAAAACAGAGAGAAAAAAAAAGGGAATTATATTCTGCTTTAAAGTTGGTTGTGGCATCCTGCATTATTCGTACTGGTCAGAAACGGTGGTTTCAGAGCGAACTGAATTTCTCTGAGATGGCTGTTTTTTTTCCTGCGATGTTAGAAATGTTTCATTGGAAATTTTTTTTTTTTTTTTTTTTTTTGTAGAGAATTATGAGGCTTCTCAACTAATTCTGTTTTTCTTTATATAGCACTGGTGGTTGCCTCTCTCCTGAAGCACTATCTTTTTTTGCAGACCTCATGAGGAGTCAAAGGGCTTTTTACGCACAGTAAGAGATTGGTGATGGAAATCAACAGCTTGAATTTTGCAAATACAGTTCTGTTGGACTTCCTGTAGGAGTCTTTTGCTATGTCTATTATCTCGTAAGAGTTGACATTTTTAACCATACTCTGTTTAAAATGCAGTTCCATACAAATATAATGCGTAATAATCATCATTTTAATATTTTTATGTAGCTAAACTGTTTAAATACTGTTTTGTTTTGAGATAGATTTTCCTTCTGGTGCAGTTCTCCTCTCTTGCTTGCAACAAACAGCATCATAAAACAGATTTTTTCCCATTCAGAAGAAAATAGCCTAGCTGTGAGCTTTCTCCTCTCAAATAAAACTTAATCTAGAGCTCTGTTACTTCATGTTGCTATACAGTACTAGTCAGGGGAGCTCAGCACCTGTTGCTGGCACTGCACAAACACATGGTTATTGCTAGTCTGTGCCTTGAAAAATTCTGTAGTCTGATCTTGTGTCAGAAAACTGAAGTGAGGGGGATGGAGTGAGGCACTGTGGACAAAGGGAGCACTGGAGTGAAGGATCTCAAATAGAGGGGGCAGAGAAGAGTTAAATCCCTGTGGAGATTTCCCCAGGTGGTGGATACTGAAACCTCATGTTTGAAATTACATCTTGCTGTGGTAGCTCCAAAGAAATGGAACCAGATGTGCTCATCGTTACCCATCAGGCCACCATGGCAAGCTAATTTTGCCAAATAGCCCAAATATACACAAAGCTGTAATGACCTTTAATTCCTAACAGCTTCAGTAGATCTTATTAAAAGCAGTGGTGGGTACAGGGATCAGAAACTACTGGTTTCAGCTTTCAAATGAGCTGTCTGAGGACCCTCACCCTAGTGACATTACAATATAAGATGTCTTATGAGCAAAAGGATTATTCTAAATACTACTAATTAAGATATGGAAAAAGAACATGGACTTTTAAAAGGAAAACAGGTTTATTCCTTGGTAATCGTCTTTACTTTTGAAGAGAAAACAAAGAGGAAAAAAACAGAGAGACAAGATTTCTGTTCTTAAATACACAGACCTGATGGGATGATAATGGGAACAATATAAGAATGTAGATAATGGGATAATAGGAAAGGATTTAGATTTTACAGTCACCCATAAACTCTCTAGTGGCAGTTCAGTGCAAGGGTACAAGTTACAAGCTTTCTAGGCAGGCTTGCTAAACTAGGTCTTTTTCTCAGGGCAACCACATGGACTGAGAAATTCCAGCTATCTTTTCACTGATCTTTAAAATGCGATCAAAATGCCTATTTTTATATTGTTCATTTTTTTTTCTGTTAACTACATTATTTTCCTTAGCAGATGTATTTCTGCTTTCACATCAACAAAATTCCTTGCCCTAGTGAGAAATAGGCTATATAAATTCTTTGCAATCAAAAAGTATTTCCATTTGAGATCATCTGACTTTACTGCTTTAAGTACAATGGGCTATTTTATAACAAGATACCTACAAAATTCTGCCAAGTTAAGACCATAGAATCACTTAACAATATCAATAAACAAATTGAGATGCTTCATTTCTAATCTTATCTCTCTATTTTTTAAAAAAAAAATTCTCAGAGTATTTGCTCTTTAACTGTTTGAATTCTGTGTATTTGGCCAGAGAAAAATCTTCAGAGGATAATACCATAGAAATACACTGGCCAACTTCAGTAAAGTTAACATACCACAAAAGATAACCATATACATACTTTATGATGTTTTTAAATTTCTTGCAGGTAAAGAAGAAGGTTTTTTTCATAATTAGACAAAGAAAAGATGTTTTGTATTTTACTATGCCAGATTGCAGGCCAAACCGTTAAAGCCTGTAGGACAACATATGCCCTATTCTATGAAATAGAACAGATTTTACCGAGCACTTTTACAGAACAAAATCTGTTTGAAAAGTGGCCTAAAGCTCTCCTAAAAGCTGCCATGGCTCGGAAATAAGCCAGAGAGTCTGTTTCTACAATACTGGTGCTGATGCCAGTGATAAATATTTGTGCAGTCATTTTCCCCCCGCTTGAAGTGAAGCGTCTGAGTGCTTGCTTGCTTGAGAGTCCTAGCGGACCACAGATAACTCTATCTTCCAATGAACAAGAGACTCAAAGAAATCAAATTATAAAAGCTATTACTGGTGTGTGAAGATTTAGAAAGTTGGTATCTATGAAATAGAATAATACTCCTTTTAAGATATTTTGGCTACTTGCTTATGTGTCAGAGGCATCTACATTGGAATACACAGAGATAGATTAAGTGTATATGATTCTATCTCAAAACAGTGTGCAACAGTGTAGGCACATACTTTAGATAGGTTAGATCTCCTAATCCTAACAGCCTTTTTGATCTTAAAAGAGAAACCATAGTTATCCATATGACCTGAGATGATAAAAGCACAACTTGCATTTCCATCCACAAAGCCCTCAGTGGACTCTGAATTGAAACCAAGATTAGCTTTAGAGGCAAGATAGAATGAGCAGGAGAGAACCTTAAAAAATTCAACTGCAGGGTTCTCCTTGATTAAAAACTTATCTTTCACTTTACCAAAGAAAAACAAAGGGCCAATCAACACAGCAGGAGATGCATATATATTTGTGTATGTGTGTTTTGTGTATGCTAATTTATTAACATCACACCAGAATGGTCTCTTCCTTTTCTTCTTCCATACAAGGGAAAGAAATTCTGGTTACCAGACTGCATGTCAGGATTTTATCAATAGTTTAAGGCTCATTAGGTTCTTAAGTTCCTAAAACATGTGGTGTGCAGATGATTATGGTCAGCGCTTTAATATTAAATAGCTAGAATGGTAAGACTGTTCATTCAGCAAATTCTTAGAGCAGCAAAACAAACAAATTTATCAACATAAATGCTTGACTGCAATCTGGTTTCTACTGGTTCTGTCGAATGAGCAACTCTGCGGCAGCACCGGCTCCTGCCAAGAGGAGAGTTTCGCTTCTTCAGACCTGCTGCATGAATCCATCACTCCATCATCAGTGAAAAGCAGCAGGAGACAAAAGTCACTGTTCTGCTCCTCTGATGTAACTGTCCTCACAATTTGCATCTAAGTTTTTTTTGCTTCCTTTTGAAACCTAACGTTTCACTTGAGTCTGAACTCATTTCTGCCCAGAATCACTCAAAACACTTCCCCCTCCAAATTACTGATCTCCCTCTTTAACAATCCAGCTGAGAATGAAACAAGCATCTTCTTACCAGGCTGCTCAGGAAGGACAATGTTTTCATTTACACTGAAAATGCCATGCTAAAATAAATCTGGTGACTTCAGTACATATATGTGTCACGTACAACTCTAGGGCCCATGTAAGTTCAACTCTGTGTGTTGTTAGCAAAAACAGAAATACTTTACTAAACTACTGATTGGCAGAAACATTGTGGCAGGTGAATCTCACATTTTTTTTTATTAGTCATTTTATAATGAAAGGGTTCAGGATGAGCTGAAGTAGGCATGCATCGAGCTAATATCAAGACAAACACAACAAACAAGGAAGCTGTGTACCTGTCTGCTGGCAAAACAGAGACAAGTGACAGATATAGGCAGAGACCAAGGCTATAATTCACTTTACAGCCTTCTGGACCACTTGGCATCTCAGTCCTCCCATCTCTGAGGACTTACTGCAAAGATGTCCAAATGACAGAGCACGGCAAAATTTTGGAAGACACCTCACACAAAACTCACGGCCAACTGATTTTTGCCAACTGCTAACTATCTAGCCTTTTAAAGAGAAACTTGCTTTTATATTTTTCTGCCTTGAGGAAGGCTCAGTTAATGGATTGAATGACCATTTGAACATTTCCCCAGTCTTATGGACCAGAACCAGTTCAGTGCCTGAAGACTTTCTGCTGTGACTGGCAACAACAGGCCAGGGCAGACGCCAAAGCCTTCTCCTTTGTAGCTCACTGGAGTGGTCCGGTTATTATTTCAGCTCAGGTGGCAGATACTATAGTACATTAGGGTGGCTACCAAAATACAACTTCAGACCATCAGGTCAGCACAAATTCTGAAGGATACTGCAACATTTTCTGAAAAGCTTCTTAAAGCCTCTTGTAATACCAACAGACAGAGAGAGACAATTAACCTACAGCTGAACAGATGGAAGAATCCTTATGTTGGTTCTGTCTCATCTCTTTTGTCAAATCAAGTAGCAGCGCAACAAATATCTAAAAAATAAAACCAAAGAACACATGAGGAAAAGAATTTTTCCTTTGCCCATGTGCCTTTTCCCCAAGAGTCTTTTTACTGAGTAGGTTCCCTCCATGGAATGGACTAAGCTCTTATGCATATTTACATGTTTGATTTACTCCTTGTGAGCAGAATCTGCCTAAATATTCCTCTATTATTAGATTTTCTATATTAACCCAGATATGTGTATATCAAACACACTGAGAGAAACATCCATACTTCATAAACAAAAATTAGTGCTAACTGACCCTCTTATAGTCTGAAAATACTAATACCAACTTCTGCTACAGTGAGATACTCCTGCGTACTGTATCCTCAATTCCTCCCAGTTTCTTTTTTCTCTCCGTTCAGCGGGTGACAGCCCTCCCTGAAGTTCCTGCAGGTGGGTAAACTTGGCACTGTGGATGGAGCTCCAGTGGTTGACAAATTCTCTGCCTGTGGTGCTCTGAGTGACCACGGTGTATTTTTGGCACAGGGTGAATATACTAGTGTGGTACATGACTTTATCCCTTCTGAGTACTGAGGTTAATTATCTTGCCGATTATAATCCCTTCAGAGTAGGGATTTCTTGATCTCAAGTTTCTTACATACTGCTAAGCATGTTGCAATACTCAGTGAGTAACAGAATCAGTAAGTCTAGGTGCTCTGGTGTCCCTCTTTCCCACACATGCACCCACACATACAGAATTTAACTACATAAAATGCGAGTTTAGACACATTTTGAAAGTCTGCCTCAGTCTCTCAATGAGATGTGCATTGCAAGATAATCTACTCTGCTAGCATTCTATTTATTTTCTGTGGGAAAAGGCCAGTGGAGCTCACCCTTGGAAATTTTTCAAATTCTTCTAATTGGAGTTCTCTCACATAAAATTACCAAATATGTAAAACATTTACATAAAGCAGATACTAGACAGCTTGGATCTGCATTTTTTTCATATTCTGTTTATTGGCCATATTTTCCTTAATAGAAGTATTCAGATCCTAATGTGAAGACTACAGTGCAACTGTGCTCCTCTTGCATTTGCTACAATACTGCCATTCCCTCAGAGTAATAAATATTCTCTACCTGGCAATTAAGTTCTATATGGCAAATACAAAGTTCAGGAGGCTGCAATTAATATTATCCTATGTCCTCTATTTCCTGTTGTCTTCATAGTTTAAAATGTTTACTGCTAATTTGGAACAAAATTAGCAAATCATATAGGTCATTTTTACTGAAAATAGCAACTCAGTGATATGTTTCCTATCATCTAGGACTGACCTTCCCAAAGGCTGGAACAGCATACTGTAATAAGAGAAATCAGTTATCTTGGGTCTCAGCCAAACACTAATTTCATTTCTCTGGCTGCCCCCTCCGTCCCAGCTCTGCTGCCTGTTCCCCCCAGTAACATTCACATATGCGAGCTGGAGTTAAGAAGTTGTAGTTGGTAAACAAAACGAAGGCAAAACTGCTAAGAAGTTAATGAAAACATCACTAAGTCAAAACATCTGGATCTCATCATCCACCTCTGACGTAAGGAAGATGTCCAGATGTTAGCAAAACTGTAGCAGTTGTAATTTTTTAGAGCAAGGCTCTTCCAAACACTCGGATACAAGGCAGTTCAGCTCTTTCAGCAGTTCTGAGGAGCGTTTCGGATATACAGCAGCCTTTGAGGTGGGTGAAAGGCCTGCTCGCTGCCGGGGGCACGGGCAGCGCTGGCAGCGGGGCCCTCAGCGCGGCGGGAGCCTCTCGGTGGGCACCGCAGCACAGGGCGGCGGGAGCCTCTCGCTCCTTTGTCGCAGGGAGATGCTTCCAGCGAGGCGAAACGCTCATCCTGCAGCGTCCCATGTAAAAATATCACCGGCGATGAATTATGGACCTGGGCCCAGAGGGTATGAACCTGGATCCAGACTGAGCTGACTGTAATTTTCATCTTTCTCACTCATTTTTAATTCCTGCCTGACAGGGTGTACTGTGTACAGACTGTGGACACCGAAAGGTTTAAATGATGAGGCTGCTTCCCCAGCAGGTGGTTGCCAGGTGTATTCTTTCCCTTTCCTCCCACGTGCAAGATGCCCAAGGGAACAGCAATGCTGTTTCTATCTGGGTATCCTTCTCTGTGCAGTGAGCAACGTTGCCGGACGCCCTGGGTTTGCTCCCTCTGTGGCCCACGCTTAGAAAGAAGCGCCCTCAGAAAGCAGCAAAGTGACTCCCAAACTTTCCTAATGGCTGAAGTGTCCTGGGAACTGCGTTTCTCCCCAAAACATCCCTACAATCTCAGGCACTGGGCGGGCTGTGGAGCTGCTGGCTGTTTGTCTCAGTCCTCGGATTGGCCAGGAGCACAGTGGAAAAACAGAATGCTGAAAAAGAGGGTGTATTTCCATAATCCCTTCCAGCTGTTGCAAATTGAATGCATGAGGATTTTGTAGCAACCACTTTTATAATGTGCTCAGCATACTGTGTACTTCTTATTGTAAACTTGGACAAAGCGGGGCCATTGTTGTGTGCCGCTTACACAAATGACAGAGGAACCCCATGAAATGGATGTTTCAGATTTCACTGATGGAGGGAAATGTGAAAGTCATAAATAAAACTTTATGATTGTCCAGCCCACCAGCACTGGAATTCAGTTCTGCCAGATGCAAATGCCCGTTGCAAGCAGCCGAGGTGACGGCGTCCGCGCCAGCCTCCCTGGTATCAGCCCTCACATGAGAAGCACACGAGGACTGCGAGCAAGACATGCCAGTGGCCGCAAATAAGCACGTCCAGAACCGTGCTAAAAGCTGCGAGGATCCTTTAACTCTCCTTGCATTTTTAGACAGAGAACGACAAATCAGAAAAATGCAACAGGGAATAAGAACCTGACAACAAACTGAACTCCAAGTGCCTCCACTCACTCCCCAGTGCCATAAAAAACATGAAATTGTTTTAGATATCTTACATGAAATCAAGTTTAGTGACATTTTCTAAAAAGTGACAAGCATATGATGTGTATGAATCATAAGAAGAGTGGTGAGTGGATGGAGATTCATTTCAGATTATATCTAATGTCTAAATTTAAAAGAAGAAGCACACCATTAAGATTAGTACTAGAATTACTTAGAAAACAAATTTCTTTTGTAATTCCAAGGATAAACCGCAAAGTTTTTGAGGCCTCCTAAAGGGAGGAAACTTGAAGCTGATAAAGAATATATAACCATTCAACACAAATATATTATTATTTTGTCCTTTACATGTCATGCCTTCTTTATTGTAAAAATATCTTCCTTTTTTTTTTTTAAATGAGCCAAATGTTATGCACTGTTCTCCTGTTAGTTTTCCATAAATTACAGTCTATTTACAAGAACACTTCAAACCAATAAACATTTGATGGAAATGTAGCTATAGTATATATTTTAAAATTAAGTTTCTATTTAATTATATCTCAAAATAGATTTAATATTTCATTTAAATATTTAAAATAATATGTAATAGCTTGAATGAAACAATAAACCTATAGAAAGTTGACCCCAAATCAGGAGCTAGTCATTTCCTGAAAATGCTGACACGGTTGAACAAGGGACCTACCCAAGGCTGTATCTCACGTGCTCTCTGATTCTGCAACGTATCCAGGGTACAGATATTTTCTAAAACATTATTTCATCTGCAGACATTGATATTTCTCCAGTCTCAGAATACAACAAACAGAGCAGTATTTTCTCTTCTGCATAAGTATCAGGGATACGTGAAATATATTACCAAATCTTATCCTTCAGGTGCATCTTTAAAGATTTCCCAAAAATGAAAATTAAGGAAACAAATATATGTTTACAAGTATAAGTCAGAGCTGAGCATTTATTAGGAATGAGGAAGTCCTACACTCACATATGTTGCAATCGATAAAAAGGCATGTTTTAAGGCATTATAGCTAAGTGAAAGCAGCTAAACAAGCTAAACAGTGGAACAAGATAAACAAATGGAAGTACAGGGATATTGATAATGTAGAAAAAGTCATCTGCCAGCAACAGTAAATGGACAATCCGAGTGATCTGAGACAAAGTCATGAAAAGTTTGATGTAGCAAGTTTTTAAGAAAAACTTAAATACCGATATCATTCTGACTAAACCTAAAGTAAAATCGGTCTAGTCCAAAGAATCTGCACAAAAGAAATCTGTATAACTAGATTTGAAATTAACCTAGTATGAAAAGTAGATAAAGCCCTACTGACAAATCTTCTAAAAGAAATCTAAGTGGAGAATAATTGCTCAATGGACTGACTTGTTTCGCTATATTAGTCTACAACTTTAGGAATAATTTATAAAGATATATATAATCTTTCCAATGATTCAAAGATGGCATAATGAAAAGTGATCAATAATTTGAAGATTTCTGCAAATGGGTGATTTTTCTGTTTTTTTTTTTTTTTTGAAGATAACACAAAACAGAAAAAATGGAAAAAGCCCTTTTTATCTTACATGAAAATTTTCTAGTGGATTAAAAGTATAAAATCAAATTAATTCTGCAGTGAATTAAAAGCTTTGAATGTTCAATGAACTGTTATTAATAAAAAATAATAAAAATTATAAGTGGTACGTAAATAAAAATGATTAACACAGATGTTTTCTTCAGGACTTTCACTGAATGAGTCAGTTCAACAAAACTGGCACAATTCACCAAATCCTAGTGGTTCAACACATCCTTTTTGTCTGCAGTACGAGATATTCCAGAAGACAATCTAGTTGTTTTCTTCACTGAAAAATAAATTATTTTTTAAAAAAGGTGTATGAATAGTCTATTGGTCTCAGTGCCTGGCTGTGTTTTCCAGAAATGCTGGTGAAAATGGGGAAAAAAAAGGGATCCTTTAGTTAAATCCCATGGTGGCCACAATGGGGCTCAGTGCCCTGCAGACAAGTGGCGGCTGTGTCCTCCCCGCGGCGTCGTGCGCGGGCACCAGCAGACATCGCGGCCGTGCGTCTGGGGAGCTGCTCGCGCACTCTGCAAAGGCTGCAGCCCTTGTGCATAAAGTCCCGGCTGCATGTGGGTAGGCCTGGCTGCCAAACAGGGCCGAACGCGCTTCCTTTCCCAGACGAGGATGTGGTTTGACATCAGTGAGGGGAATCAACTGCCTTTGGAATTCCCAAGCAAATGTTTCTGTTTCTCATGAGCGTAGTCACAGGAAACATTATAATTTTTGTATCAACCATTTAGAGAACCTAGCAACTTGTGTCTCGTTCTCTGCTGTTCATTGCCTTGCCCTAAATTATATCCCATCTCTACTGGACACATTTGATCTCCTCGCGATTGAAAATGCTCCCATTGTGTTTAGTGATTTATTTAGTGATTCGTTTTCCACATTTTAAGATCACCAGACATGACTACAAACACGTGTCTACATTGTCTAAGACAGAGCAGAGGCACCGAGCGGGAGATCACGAGCCACGCTGCCCCCAGAGCAGCCCGGCCGTGGCTCCTCGGGAAGTTTCAACCGTATCCTTAAACTTTTTGATGCTTTTGGGCCGTGCATAATGTTATCTTTTTTACGTGTCATTAAGATCACATGATCCAGTGCAAAGATATTTTGGAAAATAATGTCCCATGGTCTTCTCCCAGGGTATTCTGCTAACAGGAGGTAGGCATTGCTGCCTGCCGGAGGATCGTATCATTTTATATTGCCTGATTTGCTGTCACGGTGAACAGACTAATACTTTTCCAGGCAAAACATTGTTTGGATCATTTTTTCTTGCATATGCCATAAGGAATGCATAGTTCACATTTTCTAATTTCTTCTGCGCATATCATGTGCTTTTTTAAAGGTGTGTCCTGATAACACAAATTGCTGATGCAAGTGGACTTCTCATTTCAGTGTCATGACCCGTCTTCACCATTTTAGGCAGTCAGCAGTTTCAACTGCTGATATTCTGGAGAACAAACAGAGCAGTGACACAGTTTGTTGACGCTTCGTTTCTTTTCTCGAATCTCTGTTGATTTATGGAATATTTTCAGGAATTCAGCTTCATATCTGTCATGCAGCTACACACTGCACTGCTTATTGGGATTTAGCCTGATGATTAAATGACTTTCTCATAGAAAGGAGCTCAAATATATTAGTGGATGGACAACAACTACGTCACCAGCACAGTCTGGAAAATGGAACTGTCACTACTTTTAAGGGTCCTCTAACATCTAAGCCTTGCGTTGATAAAAACAGTGACGGCTCATAACCATCTGCCAAGCAGAATAAAAACATGCTGGCCCTTATCTGCACACTTGAAGAGGCTGGAGGGTTTACGTTCACTCATTTCTAGGAATGTGACAGAGTCTCAAGAAATATAATTAGCAGTTGTTTATCCCCCAAATATTTGGCAATCACATGCAAGGTTAAGTATATGTATTTTTCAAGGCCTTTTTATGTCCTGATAAAAGCCATATATTTTCATATTTAGGTCACACACAGAACGGACAAATGACATATCATTATATGCTTCTCTGTGGGAGCTAGTGAGAGGAAAACAGTTTCACAGAAGACAGTTGTAGTTGTCTTATTTGGAAGCAGGACAGAGATTCTTGGAGCCTGCTGATGTGAATGCCATTCTGAATTTAACTATAAATTAAGAAGCTTACTTCAAGGCATTCACATAAACATCTCTAGCAGGTGGAATGGAAACTAATTCCAGAGTAAACAAGTGTCCAGCTGACCAGGCAGATTAAACAGAGGTCCACTTGGCCCCACCACCTTCCCTTTTATAGGTCTCTGTAAGCTCCTGGCCTGTCTTTCCAGCCTTTCTTTGCTCTCCCTGCCCCTTCCATTGGGGTTTCAGTGTGTTGCAAGAGTTGCTCCAAAACAAGACCTGATGTAGGGACTGCTGCTCCAAGCCCTGCAGTCCTCAAGCTACCAGAAAAGTCCAGCTTCCTCTCCCTAGCACACCTTTGAGACGTGAAACAGACTGTCTACCCAGGTCAGTTCATCAGGGGAAAGGAGGTTAATGGCTGCTCTGTCACAGCACTAAGGTAGCTGCCTCGTCCCATCTCCGGTGACACGCACCCGTGAGGCCTCCTTGTAAAGCAGCTAAGGAGACTCTCTGTCCTTCGCTGCCTGTGAGATCACCACAGAATTTGCCCAAATACCAACACTGTGGCCAGAACATGGCCTTTATAAGCTGCTTCGATTCAAAGCACGTTTCTATCCCCACTGCTATATTAATAACTTACATGGATGAAAACTACTCCATATATCCCATTTAATCTAAGAGTGCTGGAGGAAGACTTTTAACAAAAGTATCTTAATACTGTTTTCCTCAGGATTCTAATGCAGATATCTATTTTAAAGCTGCTTTTCTTTATAGGCCACGGCCGCTCGCTGCCTAATTACCTGATGAAATCGCTTTTGGAATCAGTGCGCCATCGCAAATGTCTTGCATTACTTAGCTGCTCATATTTCTCCAAAAGATAAGTGCAGGAAAAATGATGCAAAAGTTCAGTTTACATTAGCGGGCCATGAGGTCTGTCTCCTGGTCATCTCAGCCTCGATCTTATCGCCCTGCTCCTTTCTCCTCCCTCCTCGCCCCCCGGCAGCCCCAGCCGCCCCCGAGCGAGCGGGCGGACAAGCAAACGGGGCTCTCGGCACGTCCCGCCCTGCCGGCCCCTCGGCCGCCCCTTCAGAGACCTCTAAATGCCCAGATAGTAAAAATAACCACCCCAAAGTGGGAGTGAGAAATCTGCAGCCTAACAGGCGGTTACAGGAAAGGGGATAAAGGAACTGTGAAAATATCTTTTTCTCCAGCCCTCTATTATGGTTTGCCTCAGGTTTGGGGCCTTCACAAGTCAAAACAGAAATGTGAACTGCAACCATATAGTTGTTCCTAATTTATACCTCAGAAGCCCAGCTCTGGCATACCTGCCGCTCGCTTGGCGCTCAGCGCAGCGCGAGCCCTGCCAGAGGAAATACCAGCCGCGGTTCCGCGCGCAGCCCACATATCCACGCGGACACCCGCGCGGCTCCGGCGCGCTCGCGGCCCCACGCGCCCCGCGGCAAACAGAACCGGGCAGCGGGAGCAGCTCGCCCCGCCACCTCCCAGCAAAATCCCCCTGCCTTCCCCTCGGCTTACGTCTCCCGCGCGCACGGAGCAGACCCGCGCAGCCCCGCTGTAGGCGTAGCCCCCCAAGGAACGTGACACAGAAACACAACACGGTATCGGAGAGCTGCTGAAGCAGCAACGCTGCTTCGTTATGCAAACAATCCTGCTAATTACCCTTATTGATTATGGTCGCCTAGCCCAGCTTAAAATATGCTTATTTAACCTCCGCCTCACCTGCCAGGCGTCTGTCCCTTGTGTTTTTCCAGATAACATCCAAGGCTCGAGCAGTGGAGTCCCTGATATGATCACTGAAGGATCTTCTCAGAGGGGCTTTCACGGGGTGATTCATAATGCAGATCGATCACACATCCAGTGCGAAGCGGCTGCTGTCCGGCCCCGGGGAAAGGGGCATGCTTTGCCCGGGGGATCTGCCTGAAAGCCCCCTCGCCAGGCAGGTTGTTACTTCATGTAATTTGTCGTCAGCCTTGCGGAGCTTTTCCTTCAGGAGTCAGGCATTGCAGTTCTCACTGCGGATGCAGGAAAGCTCAGACTGCAGCCAGCCTACTGGAAAGCTGCCAAAACCTTACATCTGGAACAGTTTACAAATGAGCTAACGATACAGTCATTTAGATTTGGGGCTTTATTTGTGGATATCTATAGGATTCTAGCTTCCTGTTTAATCAAATAACTTACTGGGCACATACTTGCATGCTCATTTATTAGGATATTTCCTTGCTTAAGTGATATTTCAGGTAATATTTCATGCTTTGAAATGAAAAAGGCAAGAAAAGGAAAAGAGATAAAGTTCTTCTAAATATCTCTGGTCCAGTTATTTTCTTTTGTTGCTGTATTTTTCTTGCATGTTTGTGGCTTTGTGGCACAAAATAGGGCCCGATTCTGAGCTCTCCCTATGCAGTTATTTATGTCAGTGCAGTAATGAGGGGAGGGAAATCCAAAACTGCCAGGAAAAGGGGAGTGGAGACAGAAGGGGAAGGAAAAAAGGGAACTAGGTCTTTGTATCTTTGCTGAACGGAAATATAAGATCTTCCAAACAAAAAAGTTTATACAGGATTCTGGTAACTCAGATTAGTAGCCATAGCCAAGGAAACCATTTGACCTTGCTTATTGTAATGACCTTGTTAATTGATTACTGCGGCCTGTGACTTGCTTGAGGAAGGAAGGAATAAAGGGGGAGTTGAGCCTCTCTTTCCCTTCCCAATATTAGCATGAGGTGCCTATGGGGATGTGTGAGGGGGTGAAAGATTCCAGGCTGCAAAATAATCCCCTTGAGTATCAGCGAAAACAAGGACCAGGGAATCAAATTATCCTAGTGCTAAGTCAGGCCTTTATTTTTACAGCAATGATTGCAATTTAAAGTCAGATGGTGTTATTTTCCTGAAAAGTATGATGTTATCATTAAAATTGATTGATAACTTCTCACAAGGTCAGCACATACAGATCAAATTACAGGATCACAAGTTTCAGTCTGTGTTTTTCCACTCTTTTTGAACACATTAAGAACTAAACACTAGCTAATTTACTCACTGATTTCACATTTTCTTACTTGGCGTATCTTTTCAGTCCCCTTCCTTTTCGCTAGCCCCCATTTCCTCTAGGACAATTTTGCTCTTATTCCGACACTGAAATGTGCAGGACTCACAATAGTGAAACGGAGGGAAGAACCGACTCACCACCCATTTATTGCAAATCATAATTTCTCCCCATCTAGGCCTCTGTTTTTTATCTTTATAGAGCATCTGCAAATGCTGATGTCCTGTATACATGTTTGCACAGCAACAAAACAGCAACAAGGGAGGGATCTCTAGAGTTTGCAGTTGGTTTCCTCCTTATATCCCTCCTACTTTGGAGGAGGTGGAGGGATAAAGGAGCATCCAACTTCTGGAGAAATTTCATATGATTAGACACTGTTCAAAAGTGCCTTTTTTTTTCTATCCTGGTAAAATTTTCTTAAACAGCAAGTGACAATGCATAGGCAAATGCAGGCATTATGACCACAGTGGTTTCCTTACCTAAGGAAACTTTAAAAACATATATGGCCTATTTAGATGACATCTGTCTGGCACTGTTTCTGTTTCTATTCATGTTCAGAAGAGCACTAGTTCATTTCTAAAACAGGGAGTAGTAAGCTGCAGGAGAAGAGGCGATACTAAATCTGGAGCTCAGTATGTATATGTCTGTATTTGAACTAAATACCAGTCTCTGGAAGAACAAAAGGCAACAAGGGAGGAGGCAAAACAGTGGGTTTTTAACTAGCAGTGGTTACATCTACATAAACAACAATGTAGCCCCAAAAGAGCGGATTTATATAGTGGAATGAATAGCACCAAGGTTCTGACACACCAGGGAGATTTACTTTGAATTGGGTCTACGTGGGCTGCATAGACTAAATGAATCCTCTCGAGGGGCTGGAGATCATTGGTGCAATGCCAGGCAGACTCCTCTGCCTCAGTTTCATTTAAAATCAATGCAGTTCACGTCCTCCAAGAGTGGTTGGTGCTATGAACCAAAGTGGGGTGTTAAGAGATATATTTCAAAGGTACATTCCTGATCCAAACTAAAATGTTAATAAAGATGCACCTACTATCATTCCTTTTAGCAGTACAACCAACCAGAGTGCAATATATATTGCTGATCAGGCATAAGCTCTTTGTAAATTTTTGTAGATTGTTATATACGTAGACATGTCACAGCTCAAAATATTTAAAATGGCCTGTGCAACCAGTTCAACAAAATGAGCTGGAAAAGGTCAAAGTGACCCAATGAAGTGCACAGAAGGAGTAAAGAGGAAGATGGCAAAGGGAGTCTGTCTGTCTGATGTTACTGTACGCAATAGTAGATAATCTGAGCCAGATTGTGTAAAGAATTTAATTACATATCAGAAGAATTTTAATGAATCATGACTTGAAAATGATTGCATTATATATAAGTTGTAAGTATGGAAAGGAAATTAAAGGCCTTAAATTTTACAAAAGGTATATAGACTCAAAGAAATTCGATAAGCGTTACAGTTAGAGAGATACGTGACATTAACTGTGGACAGAAAATGAGCTAAGAGTTTGCCATGTAATATGAAAGCATAAAATACTTTTAAATTCTGCTAACAAGAGGCATCAGAGCTCTGCCACAGTCTCTGTTATGTTGAGCAACATTCACCTGGAACTATGCACTCAGTTTGGTTCTGTGCCTCTCAATGTACAAAAGATACTGAGAAGGGAGCCAGAATTTGATTCTGCAGCAGGAGCAGCAGAGAATTTGTGACCATGACCAGCAGAAGTGGCACCATGACCACCAGAAGCAGCTCTTAGCTCTGTACTAGGAAACATCCACTACTTGTAAGAAAGCTGGCAGCTGCCTCTGCTGCTGTATTAATAATTAGCTGATGGCTGCTAACTACTCCTTCTGAGACCTTGCATCTCAGGCACCCCTCTCCATACAGGGCCTGCATTCCCCAGCGCTACTGGAGAAAAATTACTGGACCTGCACAAAGCTAGTTACTGCCGAACTGATAATTCCTCACAGGGAGATATTTTCCTTGTAGCTCAAATGCATTCCCTCTCCCCTTGCAAATGTGTCTGATTGTGGGAAGACTTTTGCCTGAATCACATGCCTGCAGTTTCCCTCAGATTGTTTGTGTGGAAAAGCTGACTCCGTTACTCGGGTAAACAGAGGCTCCTGGTCTGACCTGGCAGAGGATGCCACCGGTGCCAGGTAAATGTGTACAGACCTCAGTTGGTAAATCTCTGATGTAGGTCAACATGAATGTATTAGGTTAATTTACAAGGAAAGCTGTTAAACCAGTTAAACTAGAGGACTGGGAATGACATTAAAGAAAAAAAAAAAAAGATTTGAATAGTGAGATTTATGGACTGGCAGAGAAAATGTTTTCAAAGAAAATGGCGAAGCTTTTTGCTGTTATATTTGAAAATGTATGGAAAATATCTTGAAAACAAACATCTTGCTTCAGCTAGAAAGCAGCCTATACACTTTCTGCATCTTATAGTTACAATTCAAGTAGCTGTGTACAGGTACTGTAGCAAAATGCAAGAAAAATAATCAAAATTCCAACCTTCTGACTAACTTTTAGGTAAAATTTGTGATGCAGCTATAATGCTGTCCTTCACTTATCAAGAAACCAAAGAAAGACCAATAGCAAGAACAAGCTTTGTACTTGAGTGGTATCATGGTGTTCAAAGTCATGCTACAGAGGTAGTACTCAGCTGTTTTCCAGAAGTATTTTATTTCATTCTAGTCAGTATTGCCTCTGCAATGGCCAGGATGAAGCAACAAGAAACAGTTATGGTCGAAAGGTAAACTGGAGGGGATCATCAGAGACGTGTGCTGGACTAAAAATAACACGCAGGCGAGTCTAGGGGCGCTCAGGGGTCTGTTGCTGACAAGCGAGGAATGCGGACGCCAGTGCTCGGGGAGAGAGGTTACAGCTTACCCCGGGGAAAGACGCGGCAGCACACACGTGCAGAACAGCATGTGTGCTCGGGGAACGGCTTTTGCGGAATTCCAGAGGCAAATATTTATACGGGCCAGATCCCTGCCCGCCTGCTCAGCAGGCTGCAGCGGGGCAGCGTTTGTCCTCGCGCTGAGTTTGCCCTCACGGACCTACCTGAGGAGAGCTGCACGGGCCCTCGTGCCAGCGCTGCACCTTCTGCCTCCCCGCGCAGGGCAAACACCAACGTCCTCCACTGCGTTAGAAACCCCTCTTCTTCCCCCCCTACCCTTTCTGGGAGTCTTTTTAGCAATGTCTTATAACAAAGGCAAGGTGCTGCTTTGTAAACTTCCTCTCTAGGCTGTTACTTTAAAGTGTTGCTCCTCTTTAAATACATCATTCTCAGGGTAACCAGAAGGCAGGGGTGAATTCCTTATAACATCATCACTCCTCAACAGCTCAAGTGCAAGGATGCCAAATACACCTGATTTCTGCTCCTTTAGGTGGTTCTATCCATTACTTCAGTCTGTTAAGATAACAGTAAAAAAAAATTTTTTTTTTCAGTAAGGCAAAGAGCAGACTGCATCAGGTACTAGGATCGATGGGAACGATGATTTTGGTTTTAGTTCTGGCATCTAGGAAGTAAACAGTGGACCTAGTTATGCAAGCCTAATGCTCTTCAGGCCCCGTCAAAATGCATCAACTTCCTTTCTGAGTATTTACAAAAGTGCAAATTCTTAGTTTATCTCTTTGGTTCATCTATGTGTTTCTGGCCTCTTGTCTTGGGGAGAATGCATGGAGTCAAAACGTGCACAGCCAGGCAGAGAGGTGTCTATCTTTTAAAAACTGTGCTGCTGCTTTGAGCTGTTCTCTGCCTTTGATAAGGGCTCCAAGAATGCGTAGGGCAAACTCGGACCTTCTGCCTCTGGTGGGGAGCAGCTTCCCTGGCATGATGTAGGAAACCATCTTTCCCCTTGTTGCAGAAACAGAACGGCAGTGCTGTAACTCTCCACAAGTATTACAAAACCAAACCGTGATTTGGACACCAAATCCTAGGTCTTATGAAACAGCCTGCTGGGTACGCAGCATGTGTCAGTGGTCACTGATTCGCCCCAGCCTCCAAGGGCTGCCTGGGAGAGCAGACTGGGAAAGAAGCCCTTTGCATTTTGGCTTTTACATGTGTTGCTTTCCAACAGAAAATACAGTACAGCCACATCTGCAGCACCTGAGAGATCTCACATGTATCTGACCTCTAGATGTGATGGAGCTACTGATCAGAGCAGACTGTAGAGAAATCCCTATGGAAAGACAAACAAACAAATTGTACTCTGTTGAAATAGAAAAGTTTAAATAGAAACTTTATCAATCTCAACAAAATCCCCTTTACGGAAGAGCCATTTCTTTATTTAAATTTGATTTGGTCTAAAAAAAAAAATCTCAAATTTTCAAACGTGTAAGGTAAAAAAATAAGTTTCATTTAGCATCTAGGTGTTCCATCATAAAGTTTCAAGCTGTAAAACAGATAGGGAGTCTTTCCAGCCAATTAACTTTTTTGTGCATGATATCCTCTCTTCTTCAGCATTGCCATTTCTTTTTTTCTCTTCCATGCTGCCTCACAAGTTGTTCTCTGCTGCTTTTCTCTACCTCCTAAACTCTGCTGCATCTGCTTTGTACTGACTGTGAGTTTTGGTGCTTTCATGGACTTTTCAATATCTATGCGATTAGTCTTCTTCCAGTTAAGCACTGAAAAGATCTTGTCAAAATATCTACCTGGAAAGACTCCGCATTGCCTTTTGTTGTCTGATAAATGCATGCTGGTGGCTTTATGTAAAGCCAGTAGAGTAGCTGAGGCCTTCAGTTATATTCTTATTAGTTTCAGATTGAATATCTCCACATAAACACTAACAATATTTAACAAACTTCACAATTTGATTAAGGTCCTGCTTTGCAAGCAAACCCATTGCTTAATTGGAGTTCCCTGCACTTCACAGTGAGCTTATCTGTTTGTTTCTGGATTGTGGTCTCACTATCACTGCATGTTACCAAAAATAAAAAATAAACCAATGTAGAAGAACAAAACATTTCTAACCTTAGCCATTAAATGCTAAACAAAAAGAAATAACTGAATACTATGAATGAAAATATATTTCCACTTTCAGCTTTTCATTACTCCATGTTAACCTGTTTTTTATGCAACTAGATATAAACTCTCCTTACCTTATTAGAAAATCTAGACTTACACAAATTGCTGCCAGCTGGTTTTTAAATACTTCATATTTGTGAGGAAAAAAAGGGGGGGGCATTTAGTGAAAACTGCAGATCCCCCCATCCTCACCACCTAAAATGGCCCAGCACTTCCCAAACAAATAAATCCCTATCGTTAATCTTTATTTAAGTTGTTTCTCTCTAATATTCTTAGCAATTTTCCTTTCTTGACTTCTATTGTCTCCCTCCATCTTTCTCTCTCTCATTCTCTTTTCTGTTCATGTCTGTGCTATCATACTGATATGGTAGGTTGCCTAGTTTAAAAGTTTTCCTCTTTAGCCATCCCTTGCACCAAATAGTACAATATGAATAAGATGGTAAAGCAACAAACTTTTAGAGCTCGTCTGCTGTCATCAACAAAAACACTGCTTGTGAATAAAACCACTTTCCTTGTAAAACATGGTTCAGCAAGTCCCAAATCATGTGGTGCTGACTGGCTGGTGTCTGTGTAGACAGCAATGACAAGAACATGAGTGTGGGGCTGTCACACGAGCCTATGGACTCATCGGCACCAGGGGGTGAGCAGGGAGATACTTCAGAGCACAGACTGAGATCACACTCGACAGAGAGATCAAAGGACAGCAAGAAATTTTAAACCAAAGGGAAACTCCAAGTGTTTGCAGAGCAAGATGGAAAAGGTTCATTCTTGAGAAGATTTAGTGAGATTTAGGGGACTCATGTAAGTCATCTTCATTAGTACTGCCTGTGCTTTATTAAGTGACGTCAAAAGGGGCTGAATAATCCCTGCTGCTGCCACTGCTAACGCTGTGAAACACCGTCTGTGCGGCAGGTTTGTCATGGTGAAAAACCCCAAAAGTAGAACACCAAATAAATTCCTGGCTCGTGGTTTCAAAGGTAGAGAAAATTGAAGAAAAGATGAAAATTTCATAGCAAGTGATGACATGTGTATGTGTATGTGATCCAAACAGAATCTAAACATTTGGACATGCATTACAATAGCCTGTCAGTATATTTCAAGATTTTAATATTTAATATTATCTAGAGCAATTTATTTTTAATGCTTTAATGCTATTTATTGTCAAAGTTGTCTAATTTCTTCAGGTTCCTGTTTTCAGTTGCTGGTATCTACCATGTTTGAGCAGTTTGTCCTGGAATTGTCTCTGACAGAACTTCTTTGACGTGTGTTATTTATGTGCTCCTTTTAAAACTTGTTCTTAGAGGAAAATAAATGAAAGAATATGTTGTTTTGTTCATGCTGAAAAATTCTAGGGAGTGTTCTTTAACAACTTCATTGCAATTTGATACTGGAATTTGGTATTTTGTAGAGATAGTCCTTTCTGAGAGTTTCCTACAGACAGTTTTGTGAAGCAGCGGCCGCAACTGAGGGAGACAGGGCAGGGGAGAAGAGGACAACACGCTCCTCACCTACCGACGTCTTCACTGCATGGGCCATTTGGCAACTGCAATTCAGCCACTGCCTGTCTAGCAAGCACCTTATGTACTATTTTAGTGTAGAAAATTATAAATGGAACAAACGCCACTTCAAACAATTACTGCCTTTGCTCTAAACAGAAGATCTTAGGGTCTTCCTTGCTGCAGAATATTCTTCATGGTGTTGACTACAATTCCCTATATATGTATTTTTAAACCGTGATACCTCTCTATGTGCTATGCATTATTTTATACCATCTCTTTCGTTGTGGGTTCATGATTTCAACTGAAATCCTGTAGTAACTGCTCATTACAAGTTCTGATGCCTAATCTTTCAGAGATAAAGAATCTAGTGTTTCCCTTCAGTGCTGTGGAAGTTTATGCATCACAGACACAAGATGAAGCTTTGTGGGGAGTGTCAAACATAATTATCCCAAAGATTAAAGCAGTTATCATATGAACTGAAAAATATATTCTGTTAGCTACAATGAAGCCTTTGTGAACACCTTAAATATATACAAAGGAAATCTGAACTTCAGCTAAGGTTATTACTAGATGCTAATGTTTCATATTTACTCCATGAAGTTAGCAATGCTATTAAATGAGGTTTTCATGACACAGCCTGGTTTGCTATTCTAGGAATTAGACATCTTCATACCTTTCCTTAATTTACTTTGCAGATAATCAGCTAAATTCCCCTGCGCATGCACTCTGTTCTTGCTGGCGTCTGGTTTTAAACGTGGCCTATCTGCCCTCCGGAGCGTTACAGCAGCGCATGGAAAATCTTCACACAGAGTCATCCCGTTGCACTTGTGCTGGGGATGGCTAGCGGAGAGCAGCCGGCTTGCCCAGGCTGCCTTGGGCACCAGGAAGCCCATACAGTGCTACAAGGCCTCACTTTCAAGTCCTGAGGCTGTTTGCTACTCGTTCGGTAACTGCTCTGAATTATTTTAGAAAGACATTTCATTATTAGATGTTTGCCAAACTGTGCACTTAAACTCAAGAACAAGGTAAAAATGTGGACTCTGTATTGTGGTGATAGGCTCATACCCTCAACCATGGCTTGTCGCAGCTCCCTCCCTCACCTAATACTGTTCTGTGGTCAACTCAATTTTTGGAAAGGAATTAAGGATACACAGCAGCATTAACTGGCCCTCAAGGTTAAATGCTTTTTCAGTTAAAAATACTCTTTTTTTCCTAATGCTATTTTTTTCCTTGTTAAAAAAAGATCTAGATGATGTGCTCTAGGTGGCCCTGCGTGTGCAGGGGGGTTGGACTAGATGGCCTCTTGAGGTCCCTTCCAACCTTAGGCATTCTACTATTCTATGGTTCTATGGGGTAGGTTACACAAAAGACCCTAAAATTCCATTCATGAGAAAAGTACATTGTTTTCTAGGAAGATTCAGTTTCCAGGACCATTATTACACTGCTGAATTGATACAGTTCTTCATGAAAAGAGGAAATCAGGTTCAATCAAAATTAGGCCTTGTAAGAACCTCAATATCTAAAACAGGAAGAGCAGTGCAAATACAGAAAAATTACTTACAAGAGCAAAGTAAGTTCAGTAGAAGTAAAGTAACTGCATTTTTTTCTTTTTATGTTACTTTATAAAAGCAAGAGTGAGGTAAGTATATGAAGTGATGCTGAAAAAATTGAGAAATTATTTAATAAATTCCAGTTAAAAATATGGTAATTTTCCAACTACCGTATTTTATTATCTGAATAACCATTATTATCAGAATAAAATACTCTCCTCAAAAGTCAAGGAAGCAAACAAGAGTAAAAAGACTATATCTGAAAATGATAGGCTTGATTAATATTTTAAGGAATATTTATTACAAATAAAGTAGTTCAAAAATAGTGAAATGTATGCATCTCAAATGGAAGAGAAGTATGGTAGAAATGCATGGCATTTCATCTTTATTGTTTCTGATATTTTAAGCATAATATTAATCCTTTTGATCACCTTTATAATAGAAAGAACAGCTCTTTCTTAAATTCCTAATATTTCCAAAAAGAACAGTAGACAGAACAGTAGAGACATACTCTATGTTGCACTAATGAAACCCCTGCATAAATGCAGCATGTAGATTTAGCCTCTCCAGTACCATGAAATGCCAACAAGTTTTGAAGAAATTCAGATAACAGCAACATAAATGATTAAGGAGCTGGAGAGTATGATTTACGAGGAAAGATTAAAACATGTTCTGCTTATCCAAATGACAGCTAATAATGCAAGGGGAGAGTAATGACAACAGTCTACAAGTATTTGAAGCGTGAACACACCAAAAAAAAGGATGGGAAATTTTAAGGCGGCACAAGGTTTAATACTGAATTGACATTTGAGTGTTCTGTGTTAATAGGACTCATTAATTTGTGGAGCTTTTGTATGAATGAAATAAAATGAGAAGTACAAAAATCAAGAAAAAATCCAAATGTGGAAAGGAACATAGCACTGAAGCATGCATGCATCAGCCATAGTGCAAGTCCACAGTGGAGTTTATATTTAAGCATTTAAATTAGCAAGATCAAAATCTAAACAGTAAGAACTAATATGATAAATGAGCAGATTACCGGAGGAATGATATACCAATATCCAAACAATGCAGCGAAAAAATAAAAAATCACTTCACAGTATCTTTAAAAAGAACCAACCCTGAAAGTAGGGTTGCATTACTCAGTATATTTTGCAACACATCTGCTATTTACTGAATAACAGCAGTCCTGATTTGCCTTACTGGTCTCTCCTACACTATATCCAAGCTTCATGTCTCCACAAAGCTCATGTCAGAACCACTAAGGTCTTTAGCTCCATCCTCACCTTGATTTAAAATGAGAACTGGACAATGACATGTAACACCATAGGACATGGGACTTATTTAAGAGCATTAAACCGCAAAGATACCAGCAGATGACAAGACAATATACTCAATTAAACATTATCATTGGGTTTTTATCTCATCATTTCACATTCACAGCTGAGGAGATCATCTCTCTTCCTACATGTCATATATGGGGAATTCTAGAGTTTCACAAAGTAAAGCCCTCTGTAAATTTATTGGAAAACTATTTCACCTTTAATGATATATATCACACTCACTATACGTGATTTGCTTTAAAATAAGGGCAGTGTGCAGTGTTAAGTGTGGATGCAAGCACAAACATCCTTTTGCAAACAATATCGTGTGTTTTTGGATCTTATAAAACCTAAATGAATCATGTATGAATCCACAGGTTATTTTAGTAATACTTAAAAGAAAGCCCAGAACATTCACACACATACATACATGCATACATACACTCACCCATCAGTCCAAATGTTGTTTCCCAAGGACCTAACTTTCCATTTCACTTCCAGTCATTATTTAGTTGCAGAAACGGAGGAAATGGTACCTAGTGTATGAAGTCTCTCATATAAAAAAGTGTTTATAAGGTAAAAGCAGGTATCACTGCTTGATGTGCACGACAAACACAAGAGAGAGATGGAAGAAACTCATCAGATGCTCTTTCATATACTCAGTCAGCTAGATTGTGCTTGCTCTTGTTGGCAACCTTTTAAAGGCAGAACTATGGAATCTGTAGGTCGGTGTGTCTTTAGGCAAACTAGGAGATATCTTCCAAAGTCGGAGACTCTATTCAATGCTCTATCCATAATGAATCAAATTAAAGAAAATCATTGAATTGTTTTGGAAAAGGATATCAAAATGTGGCATTTATACAGGAATGCTGATAAGATTATTTCAATCCAATCATACTACTCTTTAATCAAGTGCTAAAAAGATTACATATGTTGGTCAAAATCTTATGCCCTTTTCAAAACTGACTGCCTTGGAAAATAGAAGACTACAGACTTTTTTTGCCCTATAAGTTCAAATTAATTTCTTTGCACATACCTATGATGATGGTCTTAGTAATTAACTACCAATCTATATGGCTATATATAGTTCCCATACCTACTTATCACAGAATCACAGAATGCTTACGGTTGGAAGGGGCCTGTAGAGACTATCTAGTCGAACCCCCTGCTCCAGCAGGGACACCCAGAGCACGTGGCACAGGGTGGCATCCAGGCGGGTTTGGAAGATCTCCAGAGAAGGAGACTGCACAGCCTCTCTGTAAAAAGAGGCTACCTTGGGGAAAAAAAAAAAAAAAAGGAAGACTAGATATTAACATCTACCAGAAAGAAAGTGCAAAAAAGCCTAAGTAAACGTGAGGTTAAGAGCTTGAAACAAAGAACTGAGTTCTGAGCTTAGGAATATGAACTTCAATAAAAAGGCTCTCAGGGAAGCGCATATGGGAATTGCTTGTGTTCAGGAGAAGCGTTGCGCTAGCAACAAGCACATGCCGACCTTAAATCCACTCTACCTCTCCTTTCCCAGGAACCTACGTGCTGGATTCCTGTTGGGTGAGAAGCTGCCACTTGTTTGGAAATGTTGCCCAATGTAAACACCTGCTGCCGCTACAGTTCCTCTTTCCCTGCGAGCATTACACGATCTTCAGACTCCTGGCAGGAAATAAAGATGGGAACCTGGCATTAAGTAACAGAGGGAAGGCCTAGAGCACAGAAACATACTGTTGATATACGCAAAGCCATATGCATGTACATCTGTGACATACTTCTGGAAACAAACAGATTAGGGACAGTGGACACTGTCCAGCTAGAAGGGTCCCCAAGGCAGCAGAACTGATGCAACCCATATACCTCATATCACGAAAGTCCAGATGAGGACTATTGCAGAGCCTGTGAATGGTCCTTATGACTGAGCAAAGACAAAAGAGGAAGAAAAAATTTTGATCTAAAACTGGGTGGCCTGTAACCATCTCAAATCTGTGAAGGGATTTCATAGTTGCTATTACATACCACAGACTGCAGTAGTAGCCTTTGAAAAGCAATGTGGCTGCTCTTGGTCCTAATTCTAGTTCAGCTAGAAGAATTGCTCCTTAGTATTTAAAGAGATCTTCCATGTCAAGTTCTCTGTACCTAGCTACATCTTGCGCAGCTTCATTAAGGCATTTATTATCTAATAGACTGGCAGCAGAAGCTAATATTAGAAGTGTGTCATTTCTTCCTTTGTAGCCTGTGTCCCATACTGCGACTCCCCATTCTCTCACTCTAGTGTAGCTGTTTGCAGGGCTTGTGCAAAGACAGCTCACTACAACAACAGAGCGTAGTTTACGGAAAGTACTTGAATTCCTGAGCTTAGCAGGCAGGGAACTAGAGTTTGGGACTCCAGAATTGTGACTCGCCTTCAGTACCAAACTCTCCTTCAGGCGATTACAGCTTTCAGTACAAAGGTGAATCACAACCTGACCAGCAGAATGCATGAAGAAGGATACGTATTTTGCAAGCATAGCAAATTCATGCACAGAGGAAATCAGGAATTGTCATTTGTACTGTAAGCCAGGCTATAAATCACATTTCAATATTGACAGCATGCATTTGAATATGAATCCATACCAAGATTTACAGCTAAACAACTACAACTTTTACCAATTCAAATCCCTCCATCAAAGGAGGAGATTTCACGCAGGTGTGGAAAGGGCATACAAACCACACCACAGGTGACTGCTGTAGTACCAAGAAAGGAAAAATGTGGCAAAGGAGAGCAACTCCGACTGACGTCTGCTTTCCATGTATTCTGTTGTTGGGTAGCTTTTCCTTATGAAATCTGAGATAGTTAACAGCTACACGTTGAAGGAACACTTTAAAAGGACTACAAAAAATGCCTTAAAAACATACAAGGAAAAAAGACAGGAGATATAATTATATATACTTTACAAATGCATTACCAGAGACAGCATAACGCATTAACTAGTATATTTGCTAAGAGAAGAATGTGCACATGCCATGGGAGTCCTGGAAGGTATTACTGAATAAGGAAGCTTCATTCCAGACTCTGGTTTAGATCATAAATAGATTGGGTTTTGGGCAGCTATAATGGTCTAAATAGTTCATTAGAGGGATCAGGAGCAACAGATTTTCTGTTTGGGAGGAAAAGACTTGAAGTAGCGGAAACATTTAAAAAAAAAAAAAAAAAAAGTCAAGGAAACTTTAGCAGAAGATGTAAGGGGTGAACTGGGTTTGACAGTTTGTCGTGGCCTGAGTCGTAGCTGGCTATTCATTGTGCTAAGGAAGAGGGAAAGGAGCTAGAAAGACTTCCCCCTTCAAAAGAAATGTACCTAGACAGGTCCTAAGCTCTCCAAGGCAACCAGATTTAGGCCAGAATACACCAGAACAGTGAACCTGTGGCTGGTTTATTTAAACTTGGAAAAGTTTAAGTGCAGCTTGGAATGAAGGGCTGAGTTGGCGAGCAGGCGCTGGCCAGCTGGCTGGGGTCAGCCTGCGCCCTGAGGCTGCCTGGTCTTCCCTGGAAGAGCCCCATGAACAGCGCGGGGATGAGCTGAGGGGGCGGTGAAGGCTTGGGGCGAAGCTCAGCATGGCAGTGGCATCCAGCTCACCCTGCTAAAGGCTGTTGAAGCAGGGAAGGCAGCCCAGCATTTTTAATGAGACTCACATTAAAGCTGGAAAGCTCCATAATGTCCAGAAAAATAAAAAAAAAAAAGCAAGAAAAAAAGAAGGGTGTAGAGGAAATGGAGTCTCATTAAAAATGAATTGGAGACTTAAAAGGACTTGTGCATTTTTTTATGAGCTTTTACTGCTTTCAGCATGAAGTACTGTGCTCTAAGCTACATAGCAGCACATGTTCATTCAGAATTAGATATGAAGCAATTTTCTCATATGGAGGCGTCAGTCTCCTTGTTTCCCACTATGGTTCTCTCAAGAGGTCTGGACTATGTAATTAAAGAGAAAATAAGATTTGTATGGCACCTTCAAAATCAGTTAACTACATAATCAGCTGTTACAAATATGATGATATTTATGAGTTTAATCATAGCAGTAAAGCTATTTTAAAGCAGCACTGAAGAACGGAGTTACAGCTTCTTGGTTTTCTTAACTTAATACTTTTGGATATTTTTTAAGAATAACCTTTAATTAAAATATCCACAGCTTGTAAATTTGATTTGGGTGGTAATTGTTCCTTGGAAAAGTGCTCTATCTCTTGGTTACAGATAAGTAAGCTCAGCTGATCCATATTTTCCATTCTACAGTATTTTTTTTTAAGTCTGAGAATATAAATTAGTCTTTTTTAGCTCTTTTGCTAAAGAACTTTATCTTCTATTTAATAAAACATGAAGACCATTAATGCTTCATGAATTAAACTACAGTTCACCTGAATTCCTACTCTGATTTATGACTGTTCACTCCAATAATTAGAGTTATTAATAAATACCAAAGTTTTACAAATCAGATTTTTAGAACACATCTAGCTAAAGGCTGTATAACTTTAAAATGCTGAAAACTGAAATAGTTTCAAAATTTTATGGGAAGGTATATGAGGAAAGGCAATATCCTAATTCTGTGATAAAAGTGTACTCCAAAATTTTCACTACTTACAATATAAACCATCAGCACAGCCCACAGGACAGCTATCTTATTTCCCAAAGGCATGTTTTATTAACACATAAGGGTATAACTACTGAAAGCCCAGGAGCTTTGGAGCTCTCTTGGTGGGTCCATGAAGACTTGCCTGACTCCCTGAGATCTACTGTTCCAAAGATATATTAGGAATAAAGGCTAATCCTGCCTCCTGCTAGTTGAGAACCTTTAGATAGGGCATTGCTTGCTCAGCGTGGATAGGTTTGGGCTGATTTTCACCTAAATTGATGTGGCCCTGTCCCTAAGGTTATTTATTCTTTATTATGCAAATATGAGGTTCTCTGGATATTCATCAATTTCCAGTCAATTTGCTCACAAAATGTGGATAATAATTTGATGTTCAGGCTATAATTATGGCTACAGTGACTTCCACTTACCCCTTTGAAGAACTCGGCATGCAGTCCAAAACACTTTTGGTACTGCTGTGTAAGTACCAAGTGCTAAATGCTGCTAGGTGTAGCATTCCCTCTATTCCCAATGCTTGTCCCAGAGAAGCGGGAACACTGGGAGAGCAGCGACCGCTCCAAAGTGCTGTGCTCTAGGGAGCGCAGGCTGGGCCAGCCACCGCTGCCAGCCATCCCTCTGCTCTACAGCTCCTCTGGGGATTACCTGACTCTGGAGTTCAAGGAAACAAAGGCAGCTGGAAGTCATTTGAGTCCTGCTTCCTGGATGTGCGGAATAGAGCAGCAGTGCAACTGATCTTCTGGCTCTCTGATTTTTCTTTTTTTCCTTCCTGAATGAATTACTGTTGGATAATAGTTAAACAATTAAAAGGCAAAAGTGCAGAATCACCTGACCCATTTGTTGCAGACAAAATAATTAAATTTCAGAAACTCATTTTAGTAAAAGTTCAAATAAAAACCCAGAAGATAATATGTTGGAAAGAAACAAGGGGAAGGATGAAGAGTAAGGTGAAAGCAGTGATTTAAACCCTTATTCTAGAAGACTCACTACATTTCTTGCAAGAGGCATTGCACTTTTACAAACTTACTTGGGAGGCAAGAGGCTAAAACTCTTTTCACCAAGACAGTGAGTTGCTTAAATCTAAAGCTGAACATGCTCAAATCCCCTAAGCAAGTAAAAATGTCTTTGCTACATCTACAATATCTTTACTATACCATTTACTACCAAGGAACTTATTTTGCCATATTTTATGTTGTTTTATTTTTAAGGGTTTGTTTTGCTTTGTTTAAGGAAAATAGGTAAAGTAGCTTAAATAACAGATCTCAGGAAATGAAATGATCACTATATTTTTAGCTGAACTGGAATGCAGTTATATAACAACATTTTTTTTTTGTTAAGAAAATAAAACAGAGGTAAGTTAGAGTCATGGGAACTGGTAAGCAAGGCACCAAAAAGCATGAAACCCCAACACAGATGTTGTAAAGATCTTCCAGATGTGGAATGCTTTCTATGGATCAGTGGAGCTAGCTTGACTTACACTATAATGTTTAATCTGAAAAAAAAAAATAAAAGATGGCTCATTTTTTATCTCGTCTTCTAATATAATTAAAATCTTCAGCAAAATAATTTGCGTTTATCTAGACATGCTTAACGAAATGATGTCCACTTCTTATTCCCCATAGTTTGTCTAATGTATCATACATGGCCTCTTTGGAAATGCTTTGAAATGTACTGCAAAAGTTAGTAGAGTATAAGAAGTCGCTTAGACTGGAACCTTTCCTGGCTAGTTTTTCAATGAAGAGCTATACTTCCTCATTAAAAGAAAAATGTTTGTTTGTAATACATCTCTGCAGTTTTCAAATGGTGACTGGTTATTATATTTGAGCTATATATGCATTTTAATGAGCTATGCTTATAATAGCTTTATTTTGTTGTTGTTTATTCTCCTGAGGAATGCATGTATGTACTAGGATATAGACTGATTTCTACAAATTTTGAGATTTTTATTTCTAGACTGTTTCCTAATATTTGGAGGACTTTTTTTCTTGCTATATGTGATAACCTATATAGTGTTCTTAAATTTTAAGATGGTTAGTTAATACTATTTCCTGAAGGAAATGCACACCTCTTACAAAATATAAGGAACATTCATGTAATAAAATTATTTTCAGTGTACATAGCAAGGATGAAAGCTCAATACACTTTTAGTATAAAATACCGTTTTTCATTCATTAACAATTAATTCAATGTCTGAATACAGACTTACGCAGTGGAAATATTATAAAACTGACTTTACATCTTGGGCAAATTTTGAATAAGTAGAGGCGCTATGATTTGGTTACATCTTTTGGAAATCAGTAGTAAAACTGTCACTAATTTCAGTGAGAAAAGGATTATACTAACTATTGCTGTGTGATTAGTTTGTCCAAACAAATGCAAACCATTAGCACCCCCATTGTACTGAGGCAAAGAGCTATGCAGTTCATTTCTTCACTGTGATAAGAAACACCTCATTCTGTTGTCTTGCACTACTGTATTGAGAGAAAAAACAAATAAACAAGCAAGCAAGCAAACAACCCTCCCAAAACAGAAGTAAAGACCTCTGTTGCCCAAAGGTCAGACTTAATCCTCTACTCAGAAAGCAGGTAATGCTCCCACGCTGGCAGTGAATGCCACTAACTTGCATGCCAGGAGCAATGTGTTCTGCCTAACTCACTGGTACGGCCCGATATTCCCGAGGTTATAGTTGCAAACTGGCATTTTTTCCTGTAACTGTTAGTTTCCCATGAGAGGCTTCTGGATCGATGTTTCAAAACATGGAATCAGCCGTATAATGAACTTTGATGCTGATCCTTATACAGAGCAGAGATTTGAGATCTAAACGCCTAAGAGTAATTTCAGGAAAATTCAGGAACGCTTTTTTGAGAGTCCATTTCAACTTCCCAGCCATTTTTTTCAGCCACAAATGCCCAGATATGATGGCAATTATAACATTAATTAAAATTAATTAATTTTAATTCTCTGGTACATGAGGTTTTGCCAGACCACGTATACCAACTAGGCATGTGAAATACTGCCCCACTGAAAACATGCTTGGGATAACACATTAAAAAATTGTTTTGATAGGATGACTTTTTCCACTCAAAGAGCTGGTGTAGGCTACGCCACAAGAATAAGTCTCTGGTTCTCCTCAAACGCTCTGGGGTTTCATCTGCACTGAGAGAGCCTCCCGCAATAACTGCACCAGCAAATCCTTCTAATGCAGACATGGGCTGTGCTCTCTAAACAGTGCTCGACCTCAGTCGACTGACAGATTGATGACAGGGATTCTCGACAGAAGTCTCAGTCTTTCTTTTTCCTTCCCTGCAACATGAAGAAACATTCATTGCAGGATGAGATTATAAATTAGGTAACCTGCCAGGAGGAAGATGGAGTTTGTTTTGTTTTGTTTTTCCCTTGCAGTTGAACAGATATTTTAACTGCGGTGCCTCTCTAATCTCAGGCCTACAGTTTGGTATGTGTTAAAATCCCCATCTGCTTGTCTCTTTGCTTTCCAGTTCTCCTTGTGTGGTTACTGTGGGGTGATGCACCTAGCTACCAGTCTGAAACTAGGGCAAAGAACTGCAGCAGGTGCATTTGTATCCACAGCAAACTGGGCTTTAAAGGAATAACAACTGATTAAATTATAGAGGCTATTCACTTGGAGAGACGCTCAGAAAAATCCTGTTACAGATGGGTTAGCAAACTTCTACGTACAAGGTGAGTCCCATGTAACTGAAGCAATGACCTGCAGGAATAAACCTCTAAGGATTTATAGCTTATCGTTAATCCTCGTCATGATCTTCATTCTACCTGATTCTTTTCTAGTGTGTTGTGAATAGGATATTCACCAACAGCCAAAAGCAAATATACTCTGAAGGTGGTAATTCAGCAATCACATGAGACAGTTAGCTGACTAATCTTTGCATATGAGAATAGTATGTTGTTGCATTATAAAGACCAATGGATCTATCGTGTGCTAGGAAGTCACTACGTCATTCACACATGCCACTTGCTGATAGGAACACAGGATGCTACATGAGGACACAGCAACTCTCTCCAGTACCATTGGCTGTACCAGGAGTCATTCAGAGCACCAGTCAGCACCTCTAGGAAATTAAAAACAGTCCCAAAATGCGAACCCATTATAATTAGCTGTATTGTAAAACTAACAGAATTTACTGAAAGCAACTAATTCCTAAGAGTTCTGCTGTTTTTTAGTTATGACAAGAAAGAGCTTAACTATGAGACATTACTTCCTGCGATGTTTTTGTTTGCAAGTTTACAGTCTGGAGGGGTGGATAAGTAAGTGATGAAACCTGGCGGAGAACAGTTCTGTGAACAAGGCCCTGGGGGACCGCAAGCTGACCAGGAGCCACCAGTGTGGGCTGGCAGCCAGAGGGGCCTGGTGGCATCAACGGGATGGCTGAGGACTGGGAGAAGGGGTTATCCCCCTCTACTCAGCACGTGTTGACCATATCTGCAAAAGTGTGTTGTAGGGAAGCAAACTCAAGGCAGATATCGGGAAGACGGAGAGAGCCCAGGGGAGGCCGCTGCGATGGTTGAGGCTGGAGCGCTCACTCTGTGAGCAGAGGCTTAGGACTTGGTCTGGAGAAGAGATGGCTTTGGAAGGACCCAAGAGCAGTTCCCCAGTGCCCATGGAGATGGAGTCAGGAAATCCCAGAGGTGCATGGGGGTAGGACAAGAGACAACAGGCACCAGCTGAAACAAGAGAAGACAAGACTGCATGAAAGGAAAACCTTCCTCTGTGAGGACAGCCCAGCAGCGGAGCAGGCTGCTCAGAGAGATTGTGCAAGCTCTGTCCTTGGAGGTTTTCAACACTCAACTGCTGAGACCCTGGGCAATCTGGTCTGAGCCGGGCACTGGACAAAACACCTCCTAAGGTTCCCTTCAGAAGAGTTATCCTGAGTTATCCTTTGTGTTTAACTAATATGTGATGAAGTCTGTCATGGGAGACTTTCTTATTGCTTATCAATTTGTGATGGCACTTAGATTATTTATGTCAAAATATGTTTAAAATATTTCAGCACTAATGTTCCCCCCTCACCCCCCGATCACATAGTCTCTGAAATAACAACATCTTGTCAAAACAAAGCAAGTATGTATTGCCTTAAAAACATGTATTGAGTTGGACAGCAAAAGGACAGCTGAAAGATTTAGCACAGTGGCCAGCAGCAGCAATCACTCAGCTACAGGACATCTTTATTCCTATCAGGGAAAATAGCTTGATTAGAATAAGCTAATTTTATTACAGAGCTTAAAATAAGACAGCAAAACATAGAAATCAAATTTCAATAAGATCACCACCAGACTCTAAGGCACTGAAGCACTACTATTTTTTCTGATGTGACTCCCCTCATTTGATTGCCTATTAATACACATTTAAAGCTGCTTCCACAATTAACCTAATCATCACAAAATCTAGAAAAATATCAGTTGCAAATGATATAAGCATTAAAGTAGATGAAAGAGACCAATATGATGCAAAAATAATGACCTACCCTTGTTACTGTTACAAGGCTTAAAAATAATTCAATTAAGCTTTTCTATCTGTGCCTAAATGTCTTCCAGATCAAATTAGATGAGACTATATTCTAGAAATTGTCTTTCAAAAAGTCTTAAAAAAGTCTTTAAATATAACAGCAGCAAACTTTGATTAAAAAATTTATTGCTAATGAGAAGTGGCCCATATTAATGCAGGTGGAATAAGTAAACAAGAGCTGGAGCTGGATAAATATTTTTTCGAGAACTTGGGGCCCAAGGGGTCCTGTTAGTTTTCAAATGACTCAGATTTAATTATTGTTGTGCAACACTTTCATAGAAGTTTTTTAAAGCTTTAGGGTCTGTTTTTCCTTATCTTTCCCCCAAATATTGTATTTTAAGAGGTTACAGACAAAGAAAAAATCTTTTGCTAATAATTATCAAGAAGTTGATGTGGATTTTTTTCAATCATTGAAATTACAAGGATATGAAAAACGCAAATTGTTTCTTTCTGAGATTGCATACAGTGAATGTGGTATGACTTACAAAAGTGAAGCAATTTATTTAGAAGAATTAGCTAGCCAACAGTTAATGAGATTAAAATCAAATTTATAAAATTACAACATCACCTCTTTTACTGTCTTTAGAAAAAAAAAGCAAATAAATAAAACCCAACAACAAACATCAAGATGAATCTTAGCATGGAATATCAGCTTTCAGTACCTATCCGCACCATGACCTTTTTTTCTAGCATTGAGATAAATGTCACAGGAATAAATATTTATCTGCATTTGGCAGACACTCATGTATATTCTGGCAGCATTTTTGTAGTTGTTTTCTAGTATGGTAGATTGAAGTGCGAGTATTCACCTGGTATTTTTATTTAGACAGCAAACATCCAACTGAAGTTATCTAACTATTGCAACATCAACAGTAGAAGAAAGATTATCTAGCTAAGAACTGGCACCACCTATTAAAGTTGCACCAAACCAGCAATTAGTGGAAGACTGTTCAACAAAAAACAGACACAGTACTTATTAACAAGTGAAAAAGAACAACTAATACACCATTTTTGCCCAGTTAATTGTAGCATACTTGCTAGAGGGGCTGTAAAGCAGCCAAAAAACTAGTGTCTGTGCCAAGTATCTTGTATTTCTCTTCAGTTTATGTGGAAACTGAAACCTCATAGGCAGTAAGATTCATTTTTTTTAATGTTTGATCTATTTTTGAAGTTGCATATGGATAAGTTTTTAATGACTTCAAAAAAAAAAAAAAAAATCCAGTTGCTACTACCCACAGAAAGAAAAGATTTGGTGAAATTTAGAAGCAAAAATTAGTCTTAAAAATCTATGTCTGTGATAGGAGTCAGAAATTTTGACCTCTTGCTTGGGCTCAGCTGTGCGTGGGCTATAACATTTTCTGAATCTAGAACACGTTTAGAAAAGTTTGTGGAGAATTTTTTCATTAAAGCCCAAACAAAATGCAATTGGAAAGGGCTCTACCCGGTGTGCCAAGCCGTCAGCCTTGTGCATGCTTGGTTCCCTCTGAGGGAGCCAGGTCCTGCGGGGCTGGGAGGGTCTCTTCATCGCTGCACGTGCGGTGAGAGGCCGCCACGGGACCACAGGGGCTGCAGTTAAGGTCCCCTTTAGCATCCGCGGATTCCTTTTCTTTCCCAGCGAAACAAAGGCAATCAGGGAAATGAACACCGAGGGACATCGAGTCTGTACTTTATGAAAGGTGGTCTTCACCAGAAGCCTAAATACCTCGTAATGTTAGTACTGGGGAGCAATCAACGCTTGACAATGTGCCTGCTGTGTCTCGCTGAAATCACCCATGTGTGTTGATTTCTAAGTTATAGACAAGAAATGGGCTACTGAATCTATTATACTCCATGCCAAAAGCTACCCCTTTTGCTTGTGCTGAGGCACACTTCTCTAACCTAGTGGAGGTGCAGTGATGGGACAACGTGCTCATTGAGATTTACCCAAAGATGCACTTTTTCCCTAATACATTTTTAATTATTTCCAAAAGGTATTCCATAAGATATTTTCCACAAATGTGTTTTACATTTTTAGTGTATTTCCCCTAGGGAAAATTTTGGTAGAACCAACAAGCTTTGCTATTCATCTGGGCAATATTTACTGCTACAGATGAGCAGTGTCACTTGTATTTCATATCCAGTCCTATTTTCTGTGTTTGAATTAATTCAAGCTTGCCTTTAATAGCTAAAATATAAAACTCAAAACCGTCAAAAAGCTTATTTTATTTTTGGTGGAGCAACACTTTCCTAAATGGATTTTCAACCAAAATACCACAGGGTGGTTATTTTATGCACAGGAAAAAAATTATTTATTATAATGGCGAATATTATAGACCAATAGCATTAGTATTTATTTAGGGCTAGACTAAACCTTCTGCCCTGTTTATGTGATAGCACATAGTTTCATCACCTCAAGAGAAATAAGCTGTGCTTTTTCCTGACCAGATGTGGGTATTCACTCTATTCCTCCCGCTGGCTCTCTTTGAGTATTAATGTTTCTAAGTCAGAAACAGAGTTCTCTGTTTCCCACAGATATTTTAAGGATAAATTGGGCAACCAAGAAGTAGGTCCACAAGGAGATTTAGGCAACACTGTGCTTAGTGGTGCTTCACCTTCAGTTCTGGAACGAAGCTTCTGAAGCTAAGGCTGACTGAGCTGCTCGCACTCCCACCACCCGTCTCCTCATTTCCCTGTGCGTATCGCTTGATTTTACTTCTACCTTAAGGAATTCATTTGAAAAATTACTATTGCCAGAAACATCAAGAATAAAGCACTGTGGACAAATGTTGATGCCACAGTATCTCATCTGCAATTTCATAACTGACCAAAGTTGCAGCAATAGCAGACAGAGCTACGCCTGGCTGGGGCTCTGCTCAACACACGTACAGATTTTTGCCAAAGAGGTTCTGCAATTGCAGCTTTTACTGAACTTTCCACTGGAAAAAAAAATGCTGTTTATGCCACTCTCAAGTTATTGATTGACAAAAGTAGTGAGGTTTTCAGATTATATTTGGGCTTTGCTCTAAAACTAAAAATAGCTTCATTATTTTTAAAAATGCTCCAGCTTAAAAGCCTTACTTGTTGTAGACCAAACTTTATGTGGATTGGAAAAAACATCTAAAATATGGAAAATATATAATTTCAAGGATTAACAACAGTTATAAACATAATCAGTAACGTGTGAACTTCCAAGGGTTTGAATAGCTTGGTCCATTTAAGGATGTACACGTTTACTTGCTTCCTGAAAAAAAGATTGAAAGTATCCAAGTATTGGAATCTGCAGAATAAAAGTCTTGCAAAAGCAGGCTTTTATTTATATAGCTAGATTTTATGAAGATTCCAGTCTTGGATGAAACTAAATAATCTTAACAAAGAAAGAGGGAGCTGTAGGAGTTTACTATAAATGCTCAAAATGAGAAAGGAAGTTTGAGTGGATATTTTGAGTGCCTTCTTATTCCAAATTTAATTTTAAGAAATTGCAACCCAATCTCCTTACCAATGGTGCTCTTAACACTGTCACTACTAACATATACCAATATATTTTTTGTTTTGTAATATTCTCTAGTATACTTCAGTACGCTTGTAATGATATAAACTAAAAAGGGTTCGTTCAAACTGGTATTTGAAAAACACCAGCTTTTAAATAAACATGTGTTCTTTTGCGAAGGCCTTCACACCTTATTCAGGGCTCCATCTTCCATGACCTTGCAGCTGTGGCAGGTGCCAGGGGAGCTGCCAGCAGCAGAGCTCAAACTGCACATCCCAGACCAGCACGTCCTGACTGCACTTAGCAGAAACGACACCGACCGCCACTAGAACCGGCTGCAACTTGAGTCTGCGGGCCTGATTTAAACACTCATCTCATAGACGCATGCTTAATATTGCCATTCACAATCCTGGCCTCACCACCCCCCGAGATGCAAAAGAATTCCACAAAAGCTGAAACTGAAAACCAGGCAACCACATTTCCTTTCACAGTCCCATTTGTGCTCAAGCGCATGGAAACATCAGTAACCACATGAGAAAACTGACTCCAAATGGCTCCAAGTTCTACTTACTGTTTGTACCACCAAATATAACAGACTTCACAAAACCACATAAATAAATAAATAAAACAATTGGTTTGGGGAGAAGAAGAGACTTGAGTGCATATGTAGAGGTTACAAAGCTTAGGTCTAAACTTCTTTTATTTTGAAACATAAAAGATGTTTTTTGGATTAAAAAAATATGAGTAGAGCTTTGCCTTTTATTTCTGGTTCCACAGGAAATTATTTATGACAACAGAACACACTTGCTGTGGTTCTATTCCTCTAGTATAAAGTGAGGGTAAATATGTCCCTATGCCCTGGAGATTTTTCAATGATTTTCAGTTTATGATCTTGAATGGTGCATATTGTTAATGCTGGACAAAAGTCTATAATGCTGCGTGGCTGCTTGACAAATTACCGAAAGTTAGTTGCAACCAGTAGCCTTAATTATACTCAGTTTGCAGACTTGGACATAGTTTAAGGGATGTCGCAAAACCTGAACTGCCTCACAAGAAGAAATGCTGAATAATACTACATGCAAAGTCTGTAAAGAAGCTTTTTAAATCTGTTCATCTCAATCATCAAAAGAAATAGCTTCAACAAGGATAACTGAATAAAATATCACCACAAATAACAGACACAAATCAGAATGCCAGTTGTAAATATTTTGAGGTAATGGTTAAGAGCGGTACTTGACACACATTAGCAAATTATCAAATAAAATAAACCATGAAGAAAACAACAGACCTTCTCCTTTGAGATATATAGAAGTAATATTTGCAGTGTTTTCTAGTCTGTAGCAACAAGACATCCATTCCACAACGCATGCTTAGGTTTCTCACTCAGCGCACTAATATATCACATAACGGCAGCAAAGTACTTAGAACATTCACAGAACTCGCATAACAGAAGAAAATACAAGAAGACTCATAACACTGCGGAAGTCATTTGCCAAAGTAAAAATCCTTATTTCTTGTGAAATACTTCACCAATCCAAAATTTCCTTCCATACTAACAAAGAGACAACCCCATCTCATTAAATCATCAAATCCTACTGACTTAGCACTCAGTGGCATCTGTGTTCGTCAGTCAAAACATTAAATAAATCATGATAGGTTTTAATACCAAGTAGGTAGTTAGCATATAGAGTGTAATCAACACATATGGGACTACTGCAATTTTACTGAGCGCTTTTTAGGATAATTTCAAACACTTTTGCTTGTATTATGCAGAATATTTTCCAGAAAGAGAAAAAAAAATTATTTTGGAAATAATGAAGAATATTTACACATTTGTCACGTCCACAATCCTGTACATTGAAAATACCACATGGTTAAAGACAGTTTTTATCCTTTAGAAAAGTAATGCTGTGGTCTAGGAAACAAATACAAGGAGATGTGATAACAAATAAGTATTTACTCACCAGCCTTCTCTTTTTCTGAAATAATTGGCATAGCCTGAAAAAAAAGTAAAAAAAAGATGGCATTTTTAGGAAACAAGAAAAGGGAAATATAATAATAATAATAATATCATATGGTATGTTTATGTTTCAGAAGGTCTGAAAAGAACTGAGGTCTCTTTGCATTAAGTATTTCTGCAAAGAAACATGCGGTTTCCATTTGAATAACTTATATCTAATCTGAAATTAATTACTGTTAAAAGAAAAATAGATTTAGAAAAGATGAAGTTAATATAAATAAGCTATTGTAACAGCTGCATTTTGACACAATCACTGTAGAATACATGCCCATGAACTTCTGCTTGGAAGGAAGGAGCACTGAATACTATGTGACCTAATATTTTTTGCTGTAGAAGTCAGCCAGAATCCTGCCGCTGCCTCCATAAAATTAGGACTCGGGTTCTAACCTACTTCTTGCATGTTTATTTATTATTCTGTATGTAACTTTTCAGAGGCAAGTAGTAAAAGTAGTTTTCATGTTGCCTGCAACTACTTTGTAAATAGAACTAGTGGGTGTACAAATCTTTTACATCATCCCTTTCTACCATACTAACTCAGAAGAACTTTTCGAGTCTATTTTTCTTAGAATAAATAGGTTATAGATTATATGTAAATGATTATTTCCTGGTACAAAGTTTCAAACAGAAAAAGTTCTTTAGACAATGCATATTAATAAAGATTTCACAGACTGGCAATGGCTACATAATGATTTTTGTGATTCATTCTGTTTCACCTGCATTTTGTCTAGTAAAATATCTAAGGTTTGAACTGGACATGAAAAACTAGCACAGCATATCATGAGACTACTCTTATTTAAAGTAACATCAGCCATCTGTTTGAAAAACATCTCCTTTGTTTTGTGCAAACACATATTTATTTGGAAAAACCACTTCACTCCAGTAACACAATGAAGGCAATATCTTTTGTGGACTGAAGAAACTTGATATGCCAGAATAGAACTAATAAAATCATAAAATAAGTCAAGCTAATAATTGCAAATTGAAAATCCAATGAAAGCACACACATTACACAGATATACATATATGCATTATTATATACAATTGTTTCAGGCATTCAGTTCAGCCTGTCAGACAGAAAGTAAATTTTCTAATTTTGCTCAAGGTTTAAAAATTCCATTCTAAATTCCTCTGAGCATATTCCCCTAGCTTTGTGTCATGAACGACCTACAGCTGTGACCAACCAGTTCCATGTCATTTGTTCATCTTTTGGTCCATTTCCCTCCCATTTGATTCTGCAGATTGACCGTTGTCATGTCTCCTAGCAGGAGACTGAAAGCTGCAAACAGGGGGATGCAAGGAACAAGCAAACAGGAAAAGAAAACCAGACAGAAGGAATGAAGGACAGAAAATGAGTGAACAGAAATGCGAATGGAATGAGGGAAAAGTCAGGATATGAGAAGGAAAAGAAAGGTGCAGGCTGTGTTCACATATTTTTATTTTGAGCTTTGTTGGTCATAAAAAGACAAGCTATGAAAGTGGCCTTTAAGATCAGTCAAAGATAACTGGAGATGACAGAAAACATACTGTCAGAATTGAAATCACAGGCTGTGCCACGGAAAAGAGACAACAGTTGGACAGGTAAGACCTTTGCAAGGTCTAAAATGCAAGGCCAAGAGGATTAAATGGGAATCAGCGGGACTGAGGGAAGCAATTGCGGAGCTCAACAAGGATAAGACGGAATGACGATTAAAGAAGATAATGTCTCTGCTGGCTTTATTTCAAACGTAAATAATCAGCTCCCATCATGATTCATACTAGCAGGCAAGGAATGCTGATACTAAAACATTTTTAGACTTGTGATTTGTTGCTCCTAGTTATTTCCTGAAAAGTTTTCTGCATTTTAATAAATGTGTTAGATTTTTATAAAACATTCATAAAAAAAAAAAAAGACAGCAGTTATATTCAAGGGGACATGTGGCTGAGCTACAATTCGTTGATAGTATGACTGCTAATAGGCCTAAAGATCATTAAGCAGCAGCATTAGTCTAGGTAAAAAGCCTGCTATAGTTGAAAATAGATACCTCGAGCAGATGGGTAAATCATAAAATTAGTACATGTGTTAACATGAAGCTACACTGCACTGTAGAGTCTAGATAATTCAAAGGTAGAGGGAAGTTTGCAGGTGAAAGTACTTACGGTCACTGCACTAATCTTGTAGCAATTCACTAAGACGGACCCTAGTGAGACTAATGAGGATTACATGATGTATCAAAGGTATGCACCCTAAAATCAAGTCATTTGCAGCACACAACAGTATGCAGTTAAAGAAATACCTTCAAAATGATAGCAGCACAAAACATACCAGACTTTTCTCAGAGTAATAAGGCAAAGGTCTTCCAACAGTAGTCACTAGTTGCAACAACCCTATTTCACCTGCTGCAGGTCTCCCTAGGGTGCATTAAGACATGAAAAGATTTTTTTTATTGATAGAATTCTCTTCTTCATACCAGAAATAGCCCCCTCTTTTTTTTTTTTTTTTCCAGTAAAATCTGCTTCCATGTTTTAATGTGCTTCTAAAATTAGATGCTAACATTTTCTCTTATTCATTCTCATTCACTGACTGGAAAAAAAGAAATATAGTAGATTCTAGTAGATTCTAGGAACCAAATCTTTCAGATTCAATTGAAAACAATTAAAAAAATCTAAAAAATACTTATAGCAATAACAAAAGGAATAAAACAGAATAGAAAGCATTTTTTTTCCAAAGAATATCTACACTTTCTACTGCAAAGACTGCAAATAATGATTGACTAAGGAGAGGATGCTGGCATATTCTCAAATTCTGAATCTATTAAAATCTGTACAAAAGATGAAAGTTATTTTCCCTAAAATCTTGTAGATATTATCTTATTATTTAATTTTTTACATTTTAACAGGAATGTGTACATATATCTTATATGCAAAAGTTTAGAGTGCTTAATTTATACAAAAATCATAAGCCTGTTTATTTGGTTAAGGTAGATGAAAATATAGCAAATGCAAAAGCACTGATTTAAACAAAAGTCAATATTATCCAATATTTATTCAAAAAGTACAAAGATACATCTTGGAAAACATTTTCAAATAGGTATGTTTTCTAGCCATAGCATAATTCTACTGAATTACGATGCCTTGTTTTTCTAATTCTTGGTGAAGAAGTCATATAAGCCAAAAATTCTGTCAGCACGTTCCATTGCCAATTTAGAGAGAGAAGAGAATCCTAAAAGAATATAGTATTTCCTGAAAAAAAAATGCAAGCAGTGAGCAAACCTGGTGCAATATCTCTATTCTATTATTGGTTAAACTTTTTGGTAATACAGCTACATACCCTGCTTACATGCTCTCCAGGGTAAAACATGACTTACTGTTATGAGAAATGCTCTCATCTTCAGTACAGTTTCAAATTCACTGGTGACCTTCTTCAATGAGTTCCATATGCTCCAAATGAATTGCATTCCCAGGAAGTGATTTAACATTTCTGGCAATGGAGCAATTAAATTGGATTTTCCTGCTTGGCCAGATGGGTTCACTGTAACCTCATATCATTTCTAACTCCTCATAGAACTAAGGACCTCAGCTAACGATTTCCACATGATTGGGTCACACCTTTTAAAGTCTCAGACACACCCCCTTTTTACACCCCTCAGATTTTAGCAAACACTCACCAAAATCACACTATTATATTAATAGTACATGCATTTAGCATGGGAAAAGAACAGGGAGCAAATCACTCTAGAGAGGCAACCAGGTATAGTTGGCTGACCCACCTCTTTGTTTTACAATAATGAATGTGATCTTAATCTAAGAAAAACTGATGTGAAATTATATCTTTCAGATTTTTGTAAGCATCCTTCCTGTATTACAACTGATTTCCTCTAAATTAGGAAATTTTAAGTAGCACTGTAAATATGACTTTTACCAGTATAGCTGTATTATGTAAAATACTAAGCTTGAAGGACAACATTTTTCTTTAAAGTTGCAGTTTCAGTTTTTACATGAAATATTGGGTTAAACAATGATTTCCTTTGAATTTTATTAAGAGTTAGGTGAAATCTTGTTTTCCATCTAGAAACAAAAGACAGGAAATTCCAGTGAATCAAAACTTAAAGAAAATTCTTGATCGAATGAAGTTTTGTTTTACCAAAATTAGGTATGTAGCTTTTCCTTTTTCAATTTTAAATTGAAAAAGCAACATATATGTAAAAAATCCAAAATTTCAAGCTACAATAATGAAAGATTTGTTCTGGGTATATAGACACAAAAGACTGTTTGTTTATCAAGCAGAGGAGGAAGACCAGGGATAGCTGATGATTGAACAAATAATTCTGGACTGAACTTTGCCTTTGATTCCTCACTAGGGAATCCACTGTCCTTCACTACAGCAGCAAGAATTCAGAGTTATCTCAGCATTTAGAGTTTAACAAAATGTACAGCAGCTTTCCAGAATAAAAAGAGCATGGTAAGTAGAGGTTTGCAGGGTCTTGGCTGTAAGAGGAGGCAGTATCTGCAATGATGTCCGAGTGCCTTTGGGGGCAGCAATGAGGACACTGCAAAACGTCCATTGTAAAGAGCAAGGCAACGTCCTGGCTGGCCTGAAGATGGCTCGACTCTTCCTAAAATGTAATGCAAAACTGTATGTTTACACTTAACATAAACCCTCAGACAAAGTCAAAAATGAATTAAAGTGGCTGGACTTTTGCTTCCTTGGTCTTGCAAAACATGAACAACTGAATCTTGGTTGCTTCTTGTGCAAAGAGGTGTAGGAGACAGCAAACCTTTGTATAAATTGAGAAAGTTACTGTTAGGGTCCATATAACAACATTTCTGAGGTGAGGATATAGAGACATCTTTTATTTTTGTAGTTTATGATCAACTGCAGTGAGTCTGCATTTCTATTTTCCAAACAAGATATGGCTTCTTGTCTAATTTTTGTACAATAGAGGCTGAGTGTCAACACCTCCAGTTAGAGCTGTTCACTTTTTTCTTTTTTGAATTACAGGCAATAAAAAGCATTTGTCAGCACACAAATCACATTTTCAATAGTATCACTCAATCAAGATGGGTATTTTACAAAATCTTTCCATCCTACTAGATTGTTAGCTCCAGTCCTTTCTCAGGTGTGTATTTGAAGAGACATGTTGGGAAATTTCCCTTTTGGTGATCTGATACATCTTCATTTGCAAACATTTCTCTTTTTTATATACAATTTTTATCCTTCAAATTTATTTTTTACTGAATCTGGCAACGAGTACAAAACTGGCCCTATGCATTAACACACTAATTTTTTCCATATGTTCTTTTGAAATATGTTTAAATTAAGAAAAGCTATAATTAGACTAAAGTTAGTACTGATAAACTGACACCAGCTTGTCAAAGGTTTAAGTTCACAAAGGCTCCCCTTCCTTAAATGACAAGCAGGTAGGAGATGACAGAAACACCCATGAATCTCTCTCGAGGATGAAAGTGAAACTCCAGAATAAGTGTTATCATACTGGGGTCTGACATGAAAGAGTAAATCCAGTTTTCATTAGAACTGTGGTCTGGTGACTTCTGCTGGACTCCAGCTCTTGTAAATCTTCCACCTTATTTTTGGAAGCACTATTTTGGTAGTGATATATTGCAATTAAAAATCATTTTGGCGATGAAAAATGCGATTAAAAATCTAAATTCCCACATTACTGAATATTTCTTTTATGCAGAACTATTTTAGTGTGAACTGTGTGAACTTTAACAGAAATGATTTTAATACAAAACAGCATGTTCCCTTCCTAGAAAGTTGCACTAGCAGCAGAAGAGAGAGACCAGAGACAACTACTGTAACCTTGCAGAGTGAAACGTACAGAAGACTCTGTTGTCTTCCTGCTTGGAAGATCAAAAGACCCCCAACATCTAAAACCCTTTAAAGAAGATGGATCTATTTAGCTACTGACAAGAAAGGAAGGAGGCAGCATCAACACCACATACAAACACCGCGTCAGGCTGGGTGACAGAGAACCCTGTATTCCAGCAAGCAAGGGCACAACAAAACCTTGTACCTGAAAAAACAGTGGCATCAAAGCTCAGAGAGGAAAAAAATTAAGCATTATGTTATTTTGAAAGAAGCGCACACTCTGTATCACTTGGAGTCCTCAGACATTTTTGCTTTCTCCATCATTTGGCTAGCATATTGTGACGCTTGCTGGGAATGCACAGCATAGATTCCTGATAGCTTTTCCATGGATCAGGGTCAGTTTTTCAGTGCTCTGATACTTGCCAGGACCACATACAGATAGTTTAAGATAGTGACAACAGGCTGCTTCCAGCTTGTCCTCTCCATTAAATAGAATTTGGCCATAATATAGTTTTAATTCCTTTCTCCTCAGGGATGCCCAGGTCTTCAGAGCAGAATGTACAAGTTTTAAATACCCTGAGAGTTACCGTCACACAATTTGGGAAACATAATTACTGATAATTAAACTTTTTTTCTTTAAGCAGCAATTGTTGGACCTATTTTCATATTGGGACCTAACTTGGTTTAAAACCAAAGGTGGATAATAAACTTGTTTCTGATACTTTCCATGAGGTTCCCAGGTAAGTAACTCTGTTTCCACCTGAGTTGCACTTTAATGACTGGGGTAGGTAAACAGTACTTGAAAAAGAGGTCAGTTCATTTCTAGTTTAACGTAAAGGAACCTTTATATTGCCTTTAGGAGTAACAGAATATGGATTTCTTCTAGGGCAGCCAAACATATGTAACTCTTCCCTAAAACCCATCGAATTTGAAAGCTAACACAAAAGCTCAGATGTGACACTACCTCTAAAACTGGAGCAGCCCCAAGAGCGCTCATACTTTTCATCAATCAGCAGAGGTTCTATTAGGGTTCATTTACACATACAGAGCTTTTTCACAAGCTCACAAGTCATTTGTTTAGCTAATGTTTATCTTATAAAACCTTTTACTATAACAAACACATCAATAAACCCTGAAACACTGGCAAAGTTGAACTACTTGGGAACTAAAGGGCACTCAGTTCTCCAAGATACCAGTAAAAGATAATTAAAATCTCATGTTTCCCATTTGTCTCAGCATCATGTAATGTCTAAAAATGTGATCTTGCTTTAAAGCCCTTAAATCTTGGGAACATTTATGCAGAACTGTTGATTTCAGTCTTCTCTCATTTCTTTTCATGTAAGACTTACAGCCTTAAAATTATTGCATGTTTCATCTAAATCAAAAGATCTTTCAACCATGTGACATGCGAAAGTCACATTTGTTACATGTGGATTGGAAGTTACGTGATACCCCGGCAGTAACGCTCACAGGTATAAGGGGGAATCAAAACCAAAAAAATATCTTCCCAACCCAAACAAAGCAGCAACTCTTGCCCTGCATCCCAAGAAAGGCAAGCAGTTTGTAGCTCTGCTCAGGAAGCCGAAGAGTTAGAGAATAGTGATGCTAATCATGAGATGATGGAGAGGCATGCAGTTTGGCACACAGAATGAGCACTGTGGTCAGCACCGTGTGAAGTCACTGTGGTGAGATATTGTGGAAACCAGAGCATCTGAGCTTGGAAGTAGCAGAACGGATCTTAAGACAGTGTGTGCCAAGTTAATGTATTTTTGTGATTTACAATCAAGTCAACTAGATGTACTAATTACCATGTGTATTTTTGAAGCATAAGCCAAGAAATCATTAATATAAACCACTCCATTGAGTTTTACATCAAGCGATGAGTAGAAGCACACAGCAACACAGCTACTTGGTTTTGGGGAAGCGGGGGAGGCAAAGAGAAGGTAAAGAAATCTGAAATATTCGCTATTTGGAGCCTGTTTGTTAATTTGACCATACTTTTAGAATCTGAATTTCTTCATCCTTCTACACACAAGCACAGCAATGTGAGCTTAGAACTCACCCAACACCACTACTGTGACCTTACAGAGTCAGGGATAGGTAGCTCACTTTTCTCGAGGTTCAGGAGGAAGAGATCTGAAATTGAACCAAGTGCATCTGAGCACTCTCTTCCTGGGTAGTGCATTAGCCTTCAAGCACTCCCCAAGGTTTTGGGTAACATAAGTAATATAAAGATAGAAATGGTAAAATAAAAAAGTCTTCTGGGTGAAAAAAGTAAAAATCTTCTTTCAAGATATTTGATTTTTCTTTTAATAGGAAAGATCTCATCATTTCTATGAAAACAAGCAATTTTTTTTTCCTCAGTAAGGGAAGGAGACAAAAGAGAAGTAAGAATACATAAATATGAAAATGAGAGAACTTTCTTTATCATTGGGAAAAAACCCAGTATCTCTATCTCCTAAAATGACTGAAGGAAATGAAGCAAAGTATTTTTTTTTAGTCCAAATATAATAATAAAAATTCTAAAAGTACCTCGGACATTTGAAAACCTCTACGGAAAACAAAACATTCCTCCACTTAGCCATTTTTTACTAAATTTCTTGTAACAAAATCTCCTTTTTTATCTGAGGAGAAAAAGCTTGTTTCTACTTTGGTATCTAAACACCGGACAAATTTATCCTGTCCATGCAGCCATAGTTTTGTTTCCTTGCTAAAGGTAATAAAATAGACAAATATATGTTTTATGTGCCATGTAGTTCCCTCAGCTGGAAGTACTGTCGTTCCTGCATTGCTCCAGATTTGGGATGCGACCAGCAAATCTTTCAGTCCAATATTGCCTGAACTAATTATTCCACATCCGCACGAACAGCCACAGGCACAGACCCCACACCTGCTACACATCTTTTGTCTCTGTAAAGAAATATAATTTTATTACCAGGTACAATTTGTCAGGCTAAGATCTTTGGTATCATAAAACCCCAGGAACCTGCAGATATGCTCATGTCTCTGTGAAATTTTCTCCATGTTGCTGACATATTTTAAAAGACTGGGAAGAAGGAGAGATGTTTTGCCATTGACTGCAATGAACACAGAATTCCATTCACTGCTCTCAGGCTCAGTGCATGAAAGTTAGGATGAGTGTAATGGCTGATTAAGGTGACGAACTAGCTATTACTTTTCTCAGAGCAACACTATTTGGGATAGTCATAGTTTCACACTAGAAAAGAATATTAGTTGGATGATCTGTGTGCCAGTTAAAAATATTACAAACAATCCAGTCTTCTCACCTTTAAAACAAGTAACAGTGTTTTACCAATCAGTGAGATGTTTTTGTGCTTTGAGGTACTTAGATAGAAAATTCTGCAAAGTATTTTGATTATTCTGAGAGACTTTTCTACACATTATGGCTAAAAGTGTAGTATATTACATGAGATTAAAATGGTATGAATCAATTAAGATGATTTTTTGAATATACACACTTTTTCCCCTATTATTTAAATTCTTTACAGTAAATCATCTAGCATGCTATATACTTCTGTAGCTTGTGTCCTAATACCAAAAACATCTCCAATAAGAAGAACATGTCCATTTTATTTTTAAAGACATTGCTTTGTGTGTGCATACATCTATGTGTATAAAAGATTACTAAATCTATCATTAAAAGGTAGAATTTATATCAATGCTTTTAGTAATTGCTCTATTAACTATGAATAAAGCTTTTTAAGATACTTACACTTACCGGAATTCTAAAACTGGTCTTCTTTCAAGATCATTTTGCTTTACTTTGTTTTAACTTTATTTTTGATTTCTGCAGGCGCTGAGCAAAGAAGTCTCATCCACATCTCTATGTTCCCACGCTATTCCCATGAAAATCTTGCTCAGGCTTTCAGACAGATGCACCACAGAGCCTGAGAATAATAAGTAGGGCCAATTCTGTAGAGCACTGGGCATTTCTGTATTTCCCCAGAATCATGCCCTAATTAAATAATTTGTTTCTGAATTGTTTCAACTTTCCCAAACTTTGTGTGGTATATTACAAAAACGTAGTTCACAGTTTGTAAACTTTCAAAACTTTCCAGCGGGAAACAGCACACAAGAGTCCAAGTACACGCTTGGCTTTCATACCAACATCAATCCCCTGAGGAGAGTTTGAATTATTCCATGTTTTAGTCGAGAGGGACTGTTACAAGTACGAAACATTTTCTACAAAAATACTTCTGACTGAATCTCATGTTCACACTCAACTCTTTGAACCAATATTTCACAAGCATTTAAAAATATGCCTGGCAATTAACTATGGGGCAAAGAACTCTAGAAAGCCACAAATCCTGTTTCATTACATGAAAAGAATAGGTGTTTTCTGAAAGCGAATTGTTTGCAGTCTGGCAAAGCAACTTTCATATAAATTAGCTCTATTTCATATAAAAATAATTGTAGCAAGAATCATATGAGTAGGATCAACACAACATTTTAAATTTATCGTCTTTATCCACTAGCTCTGTTAAATTACACATTTCCATTGAGCAGAAAAGTGTATTTTTTTAAAAGAATTTCTTTGTGTGTTGGCAGTAAGTGAACAGAAATATGTTTTAGTTAAAAACAAACAGTCCCTCCAAAATGAACAAACAAACAAAAACCCAGCATTATACCAATCCTTCTTACTGGGAAAGTGTTGTCTGTTACTTATTGGAAGCAAGAGAAGAATGCAACAATCTTGACCACCCACACGCTTAAGATTTTGCAAGCTCAAGGTTTGCTCGCTGAAACTAAGGAAGAAAGAACAGACTATATGTGCAGCAAGTTACAAAAACTTCTCTCCACACTGAAGTTTAGAATGAAATTTCTATGTAACAGTTGTGTTTCGATTTTGGAATAAAAGAGATGGCAGGAGTGGAGGGTACCCAACACCTTGCAGACACAAGAAAAAGCCTTTACTAATAAATGCCAAAGTCACTGAGGGAAAAAAAATAAAACAACTTACGGATAGATTAAATCAAGACTTTTCCAGCTTGCTCTTTTATATTTTTTTATTATTATTATTATTTCTAGGCCATTTTAATTCACTTTTCACAGGCAGGCCCCAGTCCCTGACATCTTGGCTTAGTTCAGTTTAGGAGGGAAGCCAACACGTTAGGGACTACATAGAGAAAATACATATAGTCCAATTTGTGAGGCTAGGTGAGACCCATGCAAGCATGCTGAAAGAGCTGGCTGATAGAATTGCTGGACCACTATTATTTATGAAAGATCATGACAACTAGGAGTTATCCCTGATGATCGGAGAAAGACTTATATCCATTTAGGAGAAACAAAAAGCACTGATTGCTTTGAAAGTCTGTCAGCTCACCGCAGTCCAGGGAAAGATCATAGAGGACATCTTGAAAAGAGCATGTCTTGGAAAACATATGAGTTACAGGAAGCTAATCAATAAGAGACAACTCTTATTTACTAAGAACATATAATTCTTGACCCACCTGACTGCCTTCCATGATAAAATCAGGAGCTGTGTGGACAAGAAGAGAGCAGTGACTACCGTTGCCTATAAACACCTTGCCTTTGGTAGGACTTTCGACATCCTCGACTTCTGTCTCCTTGGACAGTGTCATTTGGAAGCTGAGATGTGTGTGTGCTGTATAAGCAGGCAGTGAAATAGGTTGAAAACTGCCAGGACAGACAGACTCAAAGAACAATAATATTACTTAGTTCAGTAAGTTCACATTAAGATGAAAGGACAAAATTCAACATTTCTGCCTGTCTTGTTGGAGAGTTTTTTTGAAATTGACTTGATACTGGAAGCGTATGTTAAACAGGAGAGGAGAAGACAGTCTCCGCACCATCACTGGTCCTCACTGTCTATGTCCTACTCACACTAGTGATAAATGCTTCAGAGTAAATATGGTTGGTTCTTTGTCCAGTGAAGATGCCTGATCAGCCAAGGAAAATAATTCTTTTCTCATACCTAGAGGTGATCAGCTTAAATATGAAGTTTGATTTTAGTTATTTGACTGAAGAAATAAAACAAAGTTGGAAACACACCAATTCAAGACAGACAATATTCATCTCCTTCTCTCAGAAACAAATGCTTATGCAGGGAGACTCCTGGAACAAGAGAGACTTCTGCAACCATCCTATACTTTCTCAAAGTAAAGCAGGAAGCATAAATCCAACTTTGTCATCTATACATTATGCTAATTTTATTTTGAGACTCATAATGATTCAAATCTGTGACTTCTTTTGTACACAGCATCAACATGCAAGTATCCTTCTGCTAGGAAACTGCATGTTATTACAAGGTTGAACTTCAGTTGTATACTATAGTAAATTAATTTTCTTATGCCTTGTTGGCAAGACTTAAAAGCCCTCCAACCATTAGATATCTTTCTACATTCCTACATAGAAGTTTCAAACCACTCTCTATTCTTGGGCTGATTTCTAAGTGCTTACCAGGAACCAGAGATATGATATGTTATCAAAGTATTCACTTCTCATGAAGCATCAGACTTGGCTAGAAGTGACCAAATTAACCCTTATTCCAACTGTATGTATGTAATTAATTTGAATTAATGATGGATAAATGATGTTTTCCAGGAATAACCACTAAGCATGGTGCCATGCAACCCTGAACACTGTCCCAGCTCTACCACAAGAATCTTAGTAAGAGTAAACACCAATTAAACTTAAGAGAAATCAATGGGAAGCCTGTGGTTTTGGTAACCGCAGACTTAGGTCCTAATCATCAAATTATCTGTTAATCAACTCAAGACTGTAATGCTTGAAAATAAAACTTTTCCCAGGGTTACTTAAATTCTTATTACATGGATCTAATTTCATTTATGTTATACAGATTTTGTAGTAAACTATTATCTGCAAATGAAAGTACTGAATTACTTTAAATTATTTTCATCCAAAATAGGCAGTAAAGCAGGAATACTACAGTGAAATGCTGCCCTGTTCTCCCTAACAAACAGATGAGTTCACCTTGCAGGTGAAAAACAGCTTTTTAATGCAGTGGAATCAGTACAGTTTTAATTAACAGCTGATCATGTCAAGAATTAAGAGAGTCTCGGAAAGGACTGGCACAGCTCCCCCATGCTGCCCTTTAATGATCGGAATACTGCACTGTTTGTGAAAGTGCTGGGTAGCTGAGCAAGGGCCAGCCCCAGAGCTCGCCGGATCTGTCAGGGCAGATCTGTGGGACACAGTGGTGGAAAACGCTCTGCAAGCACCAGAACTGCCACCGCTGAGCTCAGGGCCGCACTGCTGCAGCGCCGCTGCCATCCTGGGCATGGTCTGTGATACACGGCCTGGGACATAGAGAGCACAGAAATCGTGTAATTACTGGCTTGTAGAGCCGAGCTGCTACAGCTTCGCTGAAGACAGTAAGAGAAGATTTAATAGGTCTTACTGCTTTGCGGGAACGTTAGACAACCACACAGAACTCAATGGGAATTAGGAGAGAATTTCCCACGCCTTTTATGGAACAAGTTACATATTGCACGTAGATTTGCATGTTGTGATGATTTATCAACTGGTTGGGAGAACTGAGTTCATTTCACATTCTGGAAGGTGATACTGATGGCATTTTTTGGGTAGAATTGGCTAATAACACTGTCAGACCACAAGACAGCAGGGAATGTAGAAACAGTCTTTTTTTTTTTCCAGTAAATCTTAAAGAATTATCTACCAGTGGAGGGCAACAATAGTACGTGGTTTTTGAAAGAAGATAAAAGTATAATTTATTCACATAGATTAATGATAAAAGCCCAGTGTAATAGGAGAGAGATGGAGTATTAAAAAAGTCAAACTAGAAAAAATACAAGCAAACGAATTTTTAAATTCTTCAGTTCAGTTTTGTATCAATTATTTTTCACTTAAATTTCCTCCTCAATTCTTCATTTGTACTTTCCTACGTACAAATACTTAGTCTTGATGCACACCACTAAGTGTCGTGATGCATCTATTCATGTCCTAGGAGCATACTTTTACTTTGCATTTTCCAAAATCGTATTTGCTGTGTAAAACCAGTTTCTTCTGAAGAGACTGTCAAGACCCATCAATTTCAGATGGGGATTGTCTGTCAGCATCTGCATATTTCACCTAACACAGTCCAAAGTAACATCTTCATTCCTGTGTTTTCTTTTCTTGCTTCTGATCTTTACTCTGACATTGTTTTTTGACCCTACTGGTCTGTTTGTTTCTTTCTCTCAACAGACCTTCTCTTGCTGGATGACAAAGATGCTCATATGTATCTTCTTCAGGGGCTTTTTTATACCTTTCCCTTGTGGTACGCTGGAGATTTTCAATCCAAATTTGCCAAGCAGATCCTGTCATTCAAATTTCTCTGAAATGATCTTTTTCCCTGAAGACTTATAAATGGAAACTTCCCTTCTCCTGTCAAATGCTGTCCCTAACCCATTGCAAAGAGGAGTAAGACTCGTCTTCCTGCAAGACTTCTCCTCCTGCAAGAGGAGAAAATGCTTTACTCATTAACCATTCCGTATTTTTTTTGCCTGTCTCCTACTGTGCTTTACCTTGGTCATTAGACTGAAATCTTCCTTGCAATAGGTCTGCTACTGAAATTAAACAGCATACTTGCATCACCTAAAAAAAATACATATATTAATAATAGTGATCTTGATAGACTGCTAGTACCAGTATTTTTAATTTCTTTTTCATGAGACAGACATACTTCTACTCTACAACCCTATTTTTAAGTGGTGAGAACATTATTTCTATTACTGGAGCAATCAAGAGCCACAGACTTGGAGCACGACCTCATTGTGCAAGATCCTGTACAAACAGTTCAAAAAAAAAATCACCCATAGACCAAAAAAAAAAGCAAGCAGTACAAATCAAACTGATGTGGGAGTAAAAGGAAAATGATAACGTGCCTTGAGATTGGCAGGAATCTGAGAAAACTGGGACCTGAACTGATATCAGACATTTAGCAGACATCCCAGGAAAAAAGATATTAAGGCAGCATTGGGAAGAGTCAATGGGATAGCTCAGCAGATGTATACGAGGAGAGATGAGACAAAAAAAAAAAAAAAAAGCATGAAAGTATCCAACTCCTGTATTCCAGGTTTACCTGATCTTGTGAATGTTAGCCTATGAACATTCCTCTGAAGCACTTTGATGCTGAACATATGCAGAATCAACAAGAAAAGGCAAACACACACACAAAAAAGAACTTTGTGGTTCTTTTCCTTTTTAGATATTACACTTTTTCACTGAGCAATTTTCTTTATGAACTGCTGCATCTTTTCCTATGGAGAAAAGCAAGAAAACAGGAACGGAAAAGTAAAAAGTGTTATCTTTTCCTTCCCCCGCCACCTCCAGTTTCCTGTCAAAGAGGATCAGTCAGTTCTGAAGATTCCCAAATGTTTTGCCCCTGCAGCACAGAGTTTTTCCCAAGGTCAGTACGTTCCTACGACTCCTTTGTCTTCTGCCTCTTATGTTTTTAAAATGGTTATGAGAAACACTGAAAATTCTGGAGCTGTTGAAAACTGTGGCGGAATTTTTAAAATACATTTCTGCATTTCATGTGGTGGGAATCTATAGTCAAATGTTTCTCTAGCTCGTAGGAAATTAGAGCTGTCCCAGAAATCTACAACAGGGACCAGAAAGAATGTTTATTAAATAGATTATATACTATGAATGATGTTAGTATTTTCCAACAACTACTACTCTGTACCAGTCAGGGACCATAGGCCCGAAGCATGCTTTTGTGCACGTTTACATGCTGTATTTGCTACAAGATTAGGGTCTAAAATGCCATTTATTCCCTCACGGCAATCTTGTTCAGTCCTGTTTCACAGCGGTCTTGCATACTCATTGCAACTACGTCACCAAAGATATGCAAATAGTCAAATGAGTGTTAGCATTACATGACAATTTTATCATTGTAACTGAACAAAAAAAATATTTACAACTTGAATTTTGTAATTATTTACATGGTATCCATCATTGAAAATATAGAATATTGAAGGTGTTAAGGGTATCCTAACTCAAAGGAATCATCATTGACTCTGCCTGTACCATTTGCAAGAGATTAGGGAAGTTTAGAATTAGGAAACACACGTGTCACTCAAGTACGAGAGTGCAAAGAGCATGCTTACAGCCTGACACTCGTGAAGCGCTCGCTTGGAATTCGCATATCCCAACTTTCACTGCTACCGGCAGCCTGCAGAAGAGCCCCGGGAGATCTGAGGAGCCTCACGTTCTGCAGCGCTCCGCGGCGAAGCCACCGATGACCCCGCGAGATTAGGGGGCAGCGAGCTGCAGCCCCAGGCAACTGCTCTATGAACTTTGGCACATTCTGAGCAGGCTCCTGCTGCTGTGTTGCCTTTGGCCCTTATCTTGCAGTTTAGCAAGGATTGTGAAATTCCAAATAAAGTTACAAGACAGATCAGCTCTGTTTCAGTGACTCAAGGTCTCACTCTTCAAATATTCTCAGTCTTCAAAATTCCTTTGGCAAGTAATCTCATCTATCAGCTAAGCATTTCCAATAGGTGTGTTAACGGGCCCATTAAAAAAAACAAACAGAAAATATTTCTATAAATGCTGTATGAGGCAGGGATTCGTTTTCAGAGATTTTCAATGGCAGCAGTTTGCTTTGAAAAGCCATCTGCAATCTAACAGGCAGCGCACATCCAAACTCCAGCCAAGTGGGCCTGTATCTGAGACAACTATGCTTTGAATCTATTACTCCGCGTTTCAGGTGGATTAAACAAAGAAGTAATTCCAAAAAGTACAAAAATCTTTTTTTTTTTTTTTTTTTTTGGAACGTGGAGAGTATAGCGGAGAAAAAGAGGAGACACCCACTTCTAAAAGTACTTAGGAGATCTAACCTCACCAACTCCCATATGCCCATGTTGCTTAAAAACTGCGACTTCAGATACAAAGTCACTTAGAAAATTTTGCTTTCAGTACAGAACTCTGGCATTTGGCAGAAGTCATAAGTTTTTCCTGCTCAAAAGCACATGGCAGAGAACGTATAACTCTCTGGACCTCTTCTTGGCAGTTTTTTGTACAGGATATGTGGCCTCAGTGCTGTAATGCAATGTACGTAATGTAATTACATAAAGACCTTTGGTAATGTAGGTGGGTTCAGGAGGAAAGATAAATGAATTTAAAAAAAAATCTGCAGAAGTGTTCATAAAGTGAAATATTAAACTGGCTTGAGCTTCTTGGAAAGAAGCAACTCACTTCAAAATGAGAAAAGCCTCCTATATTCCAATACTTGGTACGAGACTCATAGCACTTTTCAGTGTATTTTGAGATGTAAACCTGACCAGACACAGCCAAGTAGTCCTTGTGCTTCTCCTCTGATCCTCACCTGTAGGATTCCTAATTGTAACGTATTTCAGAATCCGCTCTCTGCTCCCTGCCTCCCTACCCTCTTTTCTGAGTCCTCAGGACAAAGTAAAATATTTCAGGAAGAATTTATTTTTTCTTTCTTCCTGCTTTCATAGCTGAGGCAGTTAATGGAGAACATTTTGATATAGGAAGGATCTTAGGAACAGAATTCAGGTTAAGGTTTTTCATATCTACACTAAATACATAGGCAAGCATTCAAGATAATTTTCCTAAGAAGTGAATCAGGAGCATAAAGCTCAGCGAAAAGCCTGTTCAGCCACAAAGGTAACACAAGTAGATACACTATCAGAGAGTTCCCCTTCCTAGAAATCAGCTTAGTGCTTGAGGTCACGTAAGATGCAGTCTGCAGCATTCACTGGTAGATAGATCCTCTGTGTTTGTTCAGCCCAGCAGCTGCCTACAGTTGCCCTTAAACATCTAAATGCTTTTAAAAAAATCTGTCCTTTAAGGAATTTTCAGAAAGTGTAGATGAAAGGCTCAATTAAGAAAAAAATCTGAACAATTACACATTCTCCTGAAATGCAGGAGTACTGCTAGGTACCCAGAATTTCTGATTCTTTTTTTAAATTGCTTCTTAAATGTTTATTTTTCCACACATATTTTCTAAGATTTCTGCTCTGATTTTCCCTTCTTCCATAGTTCCGTGAAACTAGCCACAGAATTTTCTAAACAATGTGAGAAACCCATTAAAGATATTTTTTCCCCTCCTAAGAATACAGAGGTCTCAAAACACTCCGAAATCCCTAAGCATGTCGAAACATCACTCAGTGTTGGCAACTGCAAAACTGGATCTTACTTGAACGGCTTTTGTACTGGCAAAGCAACAATAGAAGAGTCAGAAAGAAAAACTGCATGTGACTGCGCAGCAAAGCTCTGTAGCGAGCCAACATAGCTCAGTTTCAGGAGTTTGGAAATGGAATATAAAATTGGCTGTACTCCTCCTTGCCACATTTTTGCTTACCTATTTTATGCCCGTTATCCCACTAATTCTCCAAAGTGATAAGGAACTGCTGGACTTTTTGATCATTCAGTATCTCAATCACAGAAGTTTGTGTAAAGAAACTTACTGTTCCTGGTCAGCTGAAATATCTATGCTTAGTTTTACATGTTCTAGATAAACCTCTGCCATTTGCAGTAAGTGCTGAATTTTACATATCATTATTCTCTTATGTTAAAGGTTCTTCAGACTTCTAAGGAAACGTATCTTGGCCAATCATTTGGAGTGCTTTGAAATTCCTCACATTTTAGGGAAACGACAATATATTTAACATCTACCTTTTCTCACATCTTTGGAGTGCTTTGAAATTCCCCACATTTTAGGGAAACAACAGCATATTTAGCATCTACCTTTTCTCACATTGACTTATCGTGACTTGTAATGTGCCTGGAACTATACTCTGGCAATATAGATTATGTTGGCCTTGACACTGCTGCTTGCTGAAGATAGCGCTACTATTTAACATGATCTTGGATTGCTAAGGAATTAATTCTGCATTCTAATGTTTTCACTCCTCCAAGATCAAATCCAAGAGTGTTTTAACACCTCCGTCTTCGTTATCAACCAGTCCAAATTCCCTAACAGCTGCATCTCAAGCCAGTTTTTTTTTTTCCCTAACAAACTACTATGGAACAATAAACCATCTAGTCCAGGGCTGTTCACACAAAGCCAGTGTGAACCCGAAACTTCAGAACGACTTTGGAAGACTGAAGAACTCCCCTATCCTTTTTAAGTAACACTCTACTTGCCTTCTGTATTGCAATATGTTAGCTGTAATCTCTATATAACACATTCAATACTATGTAATTTACAACAATATTTTACTATTTATTGGAGGTGGGGGACAGAATACAGAGAATGCCTCAAGTACCAATATAGGTCACTTGGATTTTTTTTCCTCTTTTAAAATAGGGATACTACAAAAATACTATGAAGACAGCTTGGTAAAATAAGGTAAATAGAACATTTCAGCACTCAAGCGCTATTTCGGTAGGGGGAGAGGGGCAGGGGACAAACACACTAAAAACTGCTGATTTCTATAGTAGAACATGGAAAGATTCAAAGTTTGAGAGTTAATCTGAAGAAAATAAAATGCAGCAGCACACTGGAAGGCAGTGTCTCTATTTATAGAAAGTCCAACCAACTAGAAGCCCATGCCTTCCAGTTAACAATTTACACCACCTTCATTGTATAGAGCAGTACAGAAACTTGAAGGCTGTTTTACTTCTATACTTCCAGACGTGTGTCATTTCCAACCCCATATTTAATAGTGTGTAACTGCCTGAAGGAGAGAGATCAGAATGTGTGGCATGTCTCACTGAGAGGAATTTTGTGCATTAAAAAAAAACCCAAACCAAACTCTTTCAACAGAGACGCTAACCAATTCCCTTGCCTCCACGCTGGCTTCGACGACAAAAAAAAACAAAAACAAAAACAAAAAAAAAACAAAAACAAAAAAAAAAAGGACAAAGGAAAAAAAATTAAAAAAGGTAAAAAAGTAGAGACAGAGAGTGTGACAGAGCAAGAGCCAGAGAGCAAGCGAATGCCTTGGAGAGAGGCGTATGTAAAGGGCAGGAAGAAATGGTTTTCCATGATGTCACTCACAGCACGTCTGTGTCTGGAAAAGTGCTTGAAAAGGCAGACATGGATTTCTTCCATTCCAGTAATGTAAACTATTCCTGCCACGTTTTCAAACTGTTTCCAAGAGCAAAGAACACCATTTGTTAAGCATGAGAGAAGATAATCTAGAGCAATCTAGATATTTGCTGTGAATAAACTGATCAACCCGATAGTTTAGGTCCTATCATTTGCTATTTACCTTTACAAAAAACAAAACAAAACAAACAAACAAACGAAAAAACAAAATCCCCACTTTCCCCCCAACTTCCTTATCTTTTTCCTTTTTTTTTAACCATTACTTTTTCCCTCTTTTTTTTTTTTTAAAATGATTACCTTTTTACTCCCTCGCCCTCCTCCCCTCCCTCCCCTCATACCTCTTGGTCCCTTCAAGAAGCTCAAACAAAGGCTTTTTCCTCCTTCATGTGCAGGCTTCCACTTTTCTGTGCTGTCTATTGATGGAGGGACCGTGCTCTTGTTACTGCTGTTTATTCCCTTCCTTTCCAACTCAAATGCTGTGTCTTTGTCCCCTCGTTTTGTGCTCCCTTACTTGCCTTGGACTCAAGCCTGAAATTCTTTCTTAGATAAAACTCACAGGAAATTCTCATCAAAAGGCATATCTATCTATTACATTGTTTCTTGCCCCTTTAATATTGTTTTTCTTTCTTGGGGTTTTGCACGTTACCTGCTCAGCTCAATGCACATTATTTTAAGCGTTGCAAATTCAGAAAATTTCACTTAGCTGATAGCACACTTAAAATAACTACAGCAACAAGTGGAGACATTAATTCATGCAGACTGAATTCAGTACTAGCAAGACTTACAGTATACACTACACTTATTAGTGACACAGTTTTTCCCCAAAGGCACTAATCTTCAGACCATGGCCTGTAAAATATCTAATATCTATCTTTGCTATAAATGCTTATATCTCTTCCACTTTGTCCAAACCACTTCTATCCAGCTGCACATAAGAAAAAGAAGTAATTTGAAAGCTTTGAGGGATAGGCAGGTTAGTGAGGAAGGTAGAAAAGTCAAAATAACATATAAATAAAAAGACACTATTTTGAAGATTCAAGAACACAGGTATGCTGAAGTGAGGCATCAAAAAAACATGTATCCAACTGTTCTCGCATTCACCACTCAGCCAAATAGCATATAAATGTCATGGCATCCCAGCATGGGCCCAGGTCCCATGGAGTCCTGAACTGGTTATGAAAATCAGAACTTTTTTCAAAAATAGCTTTACAGTCGGTAACACTGCTTGGTAACAAACAGAGCTTTGGAGGCCAGCACTGCAAAATGCTGCAAGAAATGAGTTTCCTGCTAGTTACTGAGCATCTCAAACACAACTGTGATCCCACCACTGCGTCTTATCCACTCTGCGCCACAGGGCTAGCATGGGAAAGCTGGGTAATCTGAACCCTCTCTGTGTAGAAATGTTGCACAAAAGAGGAAAAAGGGGTTCCTCTTTGTTTGGGACAGCCTCATCCCTAAACCAGCATTATGTTACAAATGAACTGCTAAGACATCGTGCTATCCTCCTTTTTCAAACCCCTCTGAGGTCTCTCTTCTCTTGAGCTGCTGAGGGATAAGGCCCTCCGCAGCCCCCAGGATGGTTTTCGGTTTGTGCTCTTTGGTTGAGCTACTGCTGTTCCGTGACACTAATCCTTAGTGAAATGTAAAAAGCACTCACAGAGTCCGATAGAAACAATAGATTCCTTCACAGAGCCATCCAAAATCAAAACTGGAATCGCCTTCGGCAAGTTTCAAATAGAGCAACAATTCATCTTCCAACAAAAGTTTATCCTAGTTGAAACTCTTGTGCAACACAGTTGCACTGAATAAAGTCACAGCATTTTGTCACCTTCTGGGCTCTTGGTGGCATAAAGTTCAAGACCCTTCAAAGCTTTGAAGCTGCTTAGCCCCAGTTCTCAGAAAATTTGCAATCTAACTTTCTGCAGCAAGTTTCCAAGCAGCTGTCTCTCAATCTTTCCACTTCTTAATTTCTGGAAACTTCTTTCCTGTGTTCTGAAGATTTAGAGATCTCTTGTTGGATTGGAATATTCCTGTTGGAATATTATGGAGCACGATGGAAACACAAACATATGAATATTTCCATTTTCAGTCTATTTATTATCAGACATGAAATACAAAGAAGGTAGGTAGCACGTGGGCAAGTTTTGTCAGAATACAGCTCTATGCAAAGATATAGCCTCTATGTAAGAGATAAGCCTGGGCGTCTAAGATTAAAGGCATAATTTAGAATTGTATTGAATTCTATATTATTGTTGTATTGAATCAGTCTAACCTTGTGCACTCTCCCTGCCTGCTCTCCCATTACCTTCTGTAATGAGAGGACGTGTATAAAGACAATGCAATCCCATTTGGAGCTATAGGGCATGTGCATACTGCAAACCCTGGAGTTTACTCCCTGTGCACCTCACTTGTACTCTTCGTTGTCCGGGGTAGTGATATTTTTGCCAGTATTGGTGCATACCAAAACCAGTGCAACCCTATTCAGACGTGTATACCGCTGCATTAAAGCAATTTAAATGAACATTTATCAAAAGTTTTACAAAAGGAGACAAGCACCTTAATGCCTTGAATAAAACTGCATTTCTGTGTTTGGTGATCTTTTGTTTTTCCTCCAAGTAGAAGAAATACTTTGCAGTGTAACATTAAAAACATTAAGAATGTGTTCACATCATTTTTCAACAGTTTCCCACTCACGGGCTTCTGACTGACACCAATATAAAGATTTGTCTGTTTTGCTTGTGCATGCAGTAACAATTCTGAGCTGGATTATGCAGCTCAGTTCTACAATCTGCAATGCAGAAATGCAAAATATGGATTGCAGGCTGACAGAAAACTTTTTCTTTAAATACAATGATATAAATGTCATGTCATGTCTGCCTAACTTTTCCAGCACTGAAAGAGTTAAAATTCTATCCTGACATATAGTTAAACATATTTAAGAAACTTCAAAACAAAAAAAAAGGGGATTCCACTTAGCCCACACAGAACAGCAAGAAGAGAGCCCTGCACTAAACTTATCTTGCAATAAAAAGGGGGAATATTGCTACTAAACCTAATTTTGCTTTTTGTCTTTTACAGACTTATATCTAATAAATAAGACTGAATCTCTGCCCTCAGTGCTGTCAGTCTGTAAACTCAACCTATGGCTGATAAAACAGAATATTGAACATACTGCCAATGGAAGATCACTTAAAATTAACAATCTGTTGTAAAAGTTTTATGTTCTTGTTCAAGAGATTTATCAAAATTTCTTCAAAAATCTTCAGAAGTTCAGAAATGAATGTTTCCTCCACTACTGTAAAAGCAATTATGTTTAGGACCAGTTGGATTTTTTTTTCAGTAATATTTTAAAAGTTTCCTCACTCCACTAAGATTTTCATTAAAATTTCATTCCAATAGAAAAATATCAGCCTTTAGTATATCATATCTTAGAAATACTTAGAATGCATCCATACAAGATGAAAAGTTTCTGAAACACGACACAGTCTCTCTACTCGATTACAAAACGTTGCATGCAGTATGACTGACTGAAGCCATGCAGATGCGTCTGCCCCCTTTCAGTCCCCTTCGTTTACAAGAGTTAAGCAGCAGATGGCAGCATACAGTGAATAAACACACTCAACATTTTACTATATATAGTACAATTAGCAACATTACTGCTAGAGAAGTCCTAACTTTTCCTTCCATTTATATACAAACAGTTTTTGTACATACCAGGCAGTTAGAAAACAACATTACCATGTCATCAGCACTCCAGAAAGCAGCAAGGCATGGAAAAGGCTGTGTACATAAGCACAGCCGCTATAAATGGTTTGCAAGGAGAGACAAAAATGCATCTCCATTCTTGTCGATGTAAAAAAGCACATGCACCTTACATAACCCTTCACGTCTTGGAAAGCACTGAGAGCTCTTTCTGCTTAGCACCGTGCAAGCAAGGATATTTGTTTCGGTTCCCCAACTTGGAAACAAAGGTGCATACCTTAATACGTGCATTTCCTACGCCATACTGCAGCGGTACAAAATGGCAAATTATTATTTTAATAAAATACTAGATGAACAGTTTGCAAAACTATTGTCTAACTAATCCAACCTCCTCTTCTAACACGATCTGTGAAAGCAGATCCACGAGCTTCTCCAGGACTCCACTGAAATCAGCGGCTGCACTTGAACCTATTCTAGTGCTTGGCCAGACTAGGTCATTTTGTACTTGCAGGCATAACTGGTGCCTAAAATCACTTTGAGAATTGAATGCATTCTAAATGAGTCGTTACATCTAATCTGAAAAACAATCTTCTTGATACCAGCTATTCTAGCGATAATAGATTTTTAATTACAATTGTACATGTGATTAAGATAAGCTGAGCACTGATGAAGCAGAAATGACAGGGACTGCCAAGAAAAGCAGTAGAAAGTATTCACACTTTCTTTTTTTTTTCTTTTTTTTGCCCCCCTTTCCCTCTGCCTGAGCAGAAAATACATAGATACTGCAAAGCAAATTTTCAAGGACAAAAATTTTCCCACTACTTTCCTTGCTCTTGTCATTTAGACAGATTTTTCTATTTACAAAAATAACCCCACAATTATAATGGACTCAAGTTTTCCTTTCCCAACTAGCTAACTTTTAACTGATCACTGGACAAGGCTATTGTAACTTACCCTTTGTTATTAAACTTCATTCTAGAGCTCTGTACCACATATTGTTTTTATAATAATCAAGCCAAATTTAAAACTTGATCATTTCTGGGTTTTATTGTTGAACAATGTTCTTAGTGTCCAGATGTGTAGAGTTAGTTTGGAGAAAGCAATGACATATAGGATATTTACATTCCTTGCTATCCAAATCCAGACCAGACACTCCTATTTCTCAGTGTTTCTCATGACCACTGGGGCAAAAGCCTGTTGATTTCATAGTTTTTCAAGCTGATTCTAACTCCCATGTGATTTATGCTTGCCAAGTGTGTAGTTAGTATTCAAAAATCATTGTCTATTTTGGAGACTGGTGAATAAAAAACAGAATATAGAATATGAGCTAATTATAGAAGCAGGAACATGCTTTACTCCATAAACGTCAGTAATACAAAGAAGACAAAAAATATGTCTTATTATATGGTCCTATATAACATGGCAGGTGCACTCTCCAATGACCACATCATATTATTGTGCCTTGAGCATGAAATATTATTGTAATAGATTTTTAAATTTAGGATGAAGATTATTCAAATGTGCATTTCTTATAGGCCCAAAGTATCATCTAAATCTGCAGGTTTGTATGATGCACAACATCATACAAAACGGCAGATTGACAGTAAGGTATACACTGTTCTGAGGGGAATTGTGCTCTTTCTTATTATTTCTATATTTAGCAAGGGGTACTACGTGGTGGTACACATTTATATTCATAAATTAATGTGTACATAAGTTATGTAGGCACATATGTTACAACACTAACAAGAATCATCTGTCCATAAATGAATTTTTTATGAGATGTCAAAATAACTTGTGCATATACATATGCAAACATACACATTATATATAGGAAATTCAGTCATCTTTACATAAAACAAAGTCTACTATTAGTGTGCAAGAGAAATGACAATTTATACTGAATTTTGAATACCACTGCTACTGGAAGACTTGTTTAATATTTTATAAAATATACTAACAAAAATGTAAAATATTATCTTTTTCCATGAACTGATAGATAAATCATTTCCACTAGGATTAACATGCCACATTCTATTTGGAGATATTCCAGTACACTGTAGCCTTATTAGAAGTTTTATTTTGTTTTAACTCCATGTGGGGCTTAATAATCTTGGAAGGATAGATTGTCTATATAGTCTATACAGTTTCCTATCTGTAAGATAAGGTGTTGTGAAGTTATGTAGCTGCACATGTTCTACAGCAGGGACTAGACTTGAACCCATATCAAAGCCTCTGCTTTATCATTCGTTTTCCCCCCACGTCTCCACATGAGGTCTTGTTTTGCTTGCATAGTGCACTTTTGATACAGTCAACAGCTTGCTATAGTTTGTTTAAAAATACCACATATCATTCCATAATATAACTAATTGCAGTCATACCCTTGTTTACATACTATTAATAAACAAAACAAGTTGCCCTGGGAGAATAAGCATCTGGAATCGTTGAAGATCTCCAGTTGCACTGCACCAAAAAGGAAGTAAAATCTTTGAAACAACCAACTACATCTAGATTGGCAACGGTGTGTATTGTAAGCCCATTCCTATATCGGCTAGCATGACAAAAACATAGCTACTAACAAATGTCTCCCTTAAAATAGAACTCCGTATTTTCAGAGTATTCAAAGATGATCTCTCTAAGGAAACCATCTGCACAAAAGCATCCCTGATATCTATTCTGGCCAGTGTTTCAAGGAGACCCTTTCTAAACTTCCATACTAATAGACAGCCAGAAGGATAGAGAAACTGCTTTTGTACGGGTGTGATTCCAGGCAAGCACCTGCATATTCAGCTATGCAGATCAGATCAACATCAGGGCTAAAGATGCACAGCACTTAGAACTGAAGATTATTTTCTTCTAGTATGTTCAAAGAAAACATACGATTTCAAACCAAGTTTCCCTGCAGGCAGGCAGGGAGGCAGGGAGGCAGCTGAAGCTGAACAGCTGAAGGCACAGAGCACAGCAGCCCTCCCTTTGCAGATCAGAAGAGGACACAGGCAACACAATCTGAGAGGACAAACCCAAAAGGAGTGGAACGTATCTGAGAGGGCCTGTTTTTTTCCCCCTAATCTGGAGATCTACACTCTGTTGAACAAAAGTGACGGACACTATGTACTTAACATACCAATGAAAAGAGTGAAAATACAGTCTTCATCTCAAAATAACTGCTAAAAAGATCTCATCCCAAATCTTGCTACAGAGTGTGACAACCTGCAAAATCTTAGGAAAGAGCTGAGTTTGGAGGAAATTTAATTTCATTCTTCAAAAGTGTTAAGGAAAGGGGACAGAGGACTCTGAATAGCAGCTCTATGATCCACCCACCACTGAATAGAGATTATTGAATATTTATAGTTACTCTACAAGACAAAAAATAACAACTTTACAAAGATGTATACATTAAAAAACTATATTCTAAGTTATATTCACAAACTATATTCTAAGAGATGTTCAGCATGATATATATATCTCACAGACAACATCAAAGAACACTTTTGAAAGGTAAATTAGCATGTTATATCTAGCTCCAAATTAAGTGACCCACATTACTGCAAAGCTAGAGTTCCCCAAATATTAGGAGAGAAACCTACATTTTAAAAGCATGTTTAATACCTTAAAGAGTGTCTTTGTTCTTCTCAGGAGTTGGCTAAATGGAATATCACCTTCTAGCATAACATACGTACTTATTTGAGAATTTGTGGTGCATTGTGTGCAATGACAGAGTGCAGAGCTCTCTATTTGCTATAGTTATGCACTGATGATAGATTATGAGTGAATTTATTTTTGTACAAGTGAACAATCCTAAATGTAAATGTTTATTAGAACTTGCGTTACTGCCTCAATCGAAGACATTAGTTAACTTGCTATTGCAGTGCAGAAAAATGACAGTTTGTCTCTATTTTACTTTTCATAACTTCTTATAAACATGTATCTTTATGCTAACCACACTTTATATTTTAATATTTTATTCCAGATTTTCTGCTGGTTCAGTTAGCAGCAGCAGCTGAATCGGTGAATTGACTGGAATGGTAATAGATGTAAGACACATAAGCCTAGACAAAGCTTGGAAGAACCTTGACTTCTCTAGTTTGTGACAGAGTGAAAAAAGCAAGAGCAAGAGGGAACACAAAGTGTGCAAGAGTTTCTGGATATCCAGCAATTTCTGCAGGTGCTGACAGCTGAAGCGTTAAGCATTCCTCCGTAGGTAAACATTGGCAAAAGAAAGGATTTAGAGATATAAATAGATATAGCTATTTATCAGTAAATACAGAAGGATGAGAGCTCCATTGCTTTCCATCTGCAGAGTAAATATTACATAGGCAGATTTCTTGTTAAAGTCAGCGATGCAAAATACAGGAACATGGATCAAATACTTAGTGAAAGAGAAGTAAGACCCCACTGGCAGCTTACAAGTATTTCTCTGAAACAGCAGCTTTAAGGTCCCCCTCTCATCTTAAAACAAGTGAAACTATTTGCCAAATCTGGCCTTAGAATGACATTTGCCCTTCAATGGGGCTAACCAGGATTTGGGAACTTTTTGCCATACTATACGACGTGAGTGTACAGACCAAAAGGCAGGATCATTCATCTAAACAGATTTCAGTACTCAGTTTCCCGCCATTTCACTGACAGGAATGGTACTTACCACTGCAGGTAATCTTACCCTCAGAAGTAAAATCAAACAGGTCCATTAAAGTTTATCTTTTCATATGAAAAATTAACCTATTACAATCATCAGCTGATCATATTGTGTTTCTAAATGTCAAACTGGTACTTTGCTTATGGATTCATTGCCCCTCAAAAGGTATGTAAGACAAAAAGCTTTATTAGTCTGTTTTGCCAAAACCACACACACATTTACAACTCACTATAGTGAATAGCAGAAAGTATCTTTCTTTCAAGTCCAGACCAATATCATGTTTGCTGTTAAGGAAAAAAAAAAAAAAAAAAAAAATCTTTGTACTCACCCCAGCCTTTGGTTTAGCTCCAGCGCTGGCAACTGAACAGGAAGATCCCAGGTCAGGAGCATGAATATTAGGAGACAAGCTTGTTTGCGAGTGATTTACTGAGGCAACATCCACTCCACTTTCAGAACCAGATTCAACATCCTGTAAAAAAAAAAAAAAAAAAAAAAAAAAAGTTTCTTTAGTATTTTGTATGAATACAAAATAAAAATTGAGTTCTCCTAAATAACAAAAGAATTTATATAGACTCAAACATATATGCCTAATTCTCTATATAACAGAGTGAAAGATTCTTTTCTGTTCCCTACCCATTCTCCTGCTGTCCTTTTCAGTGTGGTGGTTTGCATTAGCTGCTGCTGTGAAATTATAAATCATCACTAACATCAAAGCTGTAATTGCCCTAAATGGTAGAATGCAAGGTAAGAAAAATCAGTTAAGGGCTGCAGAAGTCTGACATTCTTCTCTGATGTTCAGTATTTCCTGTGCGCTCCCACCTTCTGTCTCCGGCAGCATTGTGAGCGCACGAACATCTGCAAACCGTTAGGCAGCTGCAATGACATCACCATTCAGCAGTGTACACAGCTCAGAGGTACAACTCTTCAGGTTTTAGAATCAGCAAAGACTGGCCACCAAATGCGGGTTTTGGTCAAAGTGCCCTGCTTTTTATGGGAAGGTCACATTCCTCTTTTTGAAAGTAGAAAGAAAAAGAGAAATAGGATGATTTATTTTTGAGGAAGTAAATATAAGTTTTTAAAAGTATAGTGTATGCATTATTTACTCTCTATGATGAGAGTGGGAGACTATACCACTGGCATATAAATTGTGACAGATATCTGGCAAAGAACCAGTTAGATTAAAATATAACTGTATCCTTTAAAAATAAGGCTATCATATATTCTTCAGGTGGCCAAAACTACTGTAATTTTAATACTACTTTTCTCACTTACAGGCTTGAGTATGCAGTAGTAATGCAATCCGCTTTAATAGGAAAAACACCACCAAGATTTTGGTGTGGTATTTCTCAGGTTTCTTAAATTGAAGTACAGCTGCAATGTATTTGAATAAAATTAACAGGAAGCCTGTATGAAAGCACCTTGGCTCAGACATTTCATGTTCTTCACAGCTTTATATGTAAACATACAAAAAAATCATATTTCTGAACTGCATAGTCTTCCTTTGCACAACTCGCAGTGAAGGAGTCTCTGATGGAAATAAATGCATAGGATACTCCCAGAGCTTTATTTCACGTGACAGAATATTTCTTAAATATATCTCTTCAAAAATGAACAAATTAACCAACCTGAACCCTATCTTTAGCAGAAAAACAAGACCTGTAGCTCATACTTGCAATCATAACTATTTAACGATACATACACATATGCCCCGAGCCTGATGTGATCCTGACTCCATGCTGATTCTGTATTTACAATAAGTGGTAATAAGAAAGCCAGACATTTTCTGAATGTTGATAATCTCCCTTTCTTTTACTGGAGAATCTTTGACACTCTCATCTATGAAAGGATGCCAAAAGTACCTAATTAGTGCCTTCAAAACATATATAATCACATATAATCAAGAAGAACCAGACAACAAGTTCTTTACAAAAATAACTTCTGGTGTGAAATTGAACATTGAAAACACAATGAATGAAAGAAGGAAGCTAAAGAAGGTTCTGCATAGAGGAATAAGAGGGATTAAACAGCTTGCTCACAGGTATATGCCTCCGTTTGTAGGTTGGGGTGCTGGATGGGGAAGAGCTGGCGCTGAGAGCATTTTCAATATCCTGATCCAGCTGATCCAGTTTCATAATTAACAGCACCATGGAATCCAGGCGTGATCGATCTCGATCTTCTCTCATCTCCTGAGGAACAGAACATACAATTGCTAAATCTGAAAGGGCATGCCTTGGGAAGAATAAAAAACCTCTCTCTCTCTTAACTAGGCATCAAAGGACATTGAATAATAGCCAGATTTTTTTTGTGAAGGGTAGGCCCCCTCTCTTACATCATCAATAGAAAATGACTTGCTGCTGGGAATGCATTTTATGTAAATATTTAATAGACCTCCATTAAAATAGCTAACTTAATTAGCAATATAGATCTTCCAACTGGAAGAGAGATGAGTAAGGAGACATCCCAGTCTTACCCAGACTATTTCGTTTACCTTGTTTATATCAAGTGGAAACAGATGTGTTCCTGAAAATGGCAACTTAAAGTAAGACCTTAAGTTACATGAACTAAATAATATTTCTAAAGAGTTGCTCCCTCTCTTTTCCCTTTATGTAGAATATAGTCAGCACTTAAGGTAACCAACTAGTCTGTCTCAAAGTTCAGGAGTATGAAATTGCCCATCAGTTCCTTTATAGATTTCCACAATAGGAAATTGCAAAATAAGGAAATTCCATTAATTCCTTTCAAATAATATTTTATAAATCCTTTTGAGAAATAAAAACAAAAATGTTATAATTGTACCATTGTGCCCAAGAAGTAGGGAGTATAAAAGCCCAAACCAGACATTTTTATAGGCAATAATCTGCTTTGCAAGCTGTGCATAAATTTCTCTATTTAGGTAGGATTTAGGCTTTTAAAAACTGCTCTGCAGATTTTGCGAAACATGAATGAAATGATTTCCACTAGAATTAAAGAATCTATATAGATAAGATGGTCATATAAAACATGGTCTATATTTTCCCAGATGCTGAAGACAGAATTGATGGAAGATTATTTAGCTAAGCTTTAGAAAAGGTGGAATGCAAACCTATTAATCCTATATCAGTTACGAAAAATGTTATACAGACAAACACAAGGCAACTATTTGTGTATTTCACTTCGCGTTAGCACATGATGCTTTGGATTGGCTTGCTGTAAGCCTACAAAGCTGCAGTACCTCCTGGTGAACCTGCACTGAGGTAGGACTGAACCTGATATGAAACCAGCTGAAAACAACACAGCAATCAGCAGTGTGGGCTAAGTTGCACATTCTTTGAAACTGAAAACACAGCACCCCAAAGAATTCACTGAAACTCCGTCCGTCTTTATTTTAACTGATCTCAAGTTTGCAAAATTTGGAGCAATTCTTTCATCTAACTTGCTGGATGCAGAAGTCTGAAGCCGCAAATGGGTGGTCACAAAGATGACATGGCCTTCTCGCATCATGTAACCTGGTGTCCACGCCACGCTGCAGCGTATGCACGGCTGTACTGCGGTAAGGGAGGGAGGGGAGTTGTACAGCTACTGCAACTAGGCTCCCACAAGGGCCTCCAGCATGACGTAAGTATGTTTCTATTAGCTTCACTTGGAAATATAGCACTGAAAAGGCTAATCAACATAGAATTTATGCTTTATTTAAAGGAAAAAACACAAGTAAAAGGAAAAAAAATAGTTATTTGGATAAATCTGGAGTTTACCCAGAGCAAACTCTGACTTTTTCTGCCAAATAACTGTAATCTTGCTTAGTGCTTCGTAGCAGATTGAGAATGTTGGAGAAGACTCTGTCGATGTGAAGAGGTGGCAAAATATTGTCCAAAGCCACCTTGAGGCTTAACACAATGGCCCAGGTTTGCAGGCAAACACCTCTTCCAGAAAATCAGTGTGGTATTTGGCTACATTATTCAGTACTCCTGCCAAGAGCAGCCACAACCGCACAACATCGCCACTGGCCTTGTCATGAGAAGTTCCAACATTTTGGCCACAGATCTTACTTGTACCATTTACTGAACACCACAATAATCTCATTCTATCTGGTCAAGTCACTATGAAATTGTATACATAAAAGCCTAAAAACTATATTGGGCACAATTAATATATACAAATAATTAAAAAATGCTAATCTAGTGTTAGAAATTTAATAAGACACACTAAATAAATATTATCATAGGATTAATTCATGTTTAGAGTTTTAGCCTTGATATTATCTAATAGATTTCCAAAACTTTTATAGCCTATTTGTCTTTTCTGTATCTTCCTTGTCTGTATATTCTGAGATTTTGTTACCAACTGTGATATGATCTAAGCCAGCAAGATATTAACAATTCATTTGTTTTCTTTTGAAGTGATGATAGTATTTCCTCTGTATCCAGCCTCCTGCATTTTCCTGCAACACTGATGGATTACCTTCAAGATTATCACATACCCAAATAAATTACATTTGTAAGAGGTGATCTACTTCTACTTCTAGTCTTATGGAGTCAAAACTCCATCATGAGAAGGTGTCTGGTTTAAGACTGTCCTAGCAATGTTACTTTTTGCTCTTAGGCATTTGCATTGGGCAATTCAAGGATGTAAAGCAAAGATATACATCAGGTCAATCTTGGGATGTTTTTTGTCTGGAGATTTTATTTTCAGTATGTTCAAATATAAAGAGGAAACACTTTAGGTCATGAACTGGAAAAACTCAATTTCTTTTAAGTTTGATCCTTACTGGTGTGATAAAATAAGTTAGTTAAAATTGAACATATTCATATGCTAAGAACAAAACACATTGTATATATTTCTAGATTAAAAGATGTTTTGGTTATTCCTAAATCAAGCATTTTAAACCCGAAGTTGAGGTGATAGTGAAAGAAATCCAAATATTTTTACAAGGACAATAGTTCACCAATCCTCACTGTTTTTACTGAGAGCACACAATGCTAATGCAATGAAAACAGAGGAGATTCAGCCACTTCCTAGACACTTCTGTCACTTAGGAGCTTATATTTCCTGAGCATGGTTGTGCTTTCAGCTGCTTGTTCATCTTCCTCGTACCAAGTGCCGTTGTGCGTGGATCTACCAACGGGGGTTACTGTTTCTGAGCTTGAAATCCCTGTGGCACCAGCACTCGGCATCGAGAGCACTCAGTAATTTCTGAACGCCGTGTTCTCTGTGCACTATGCCATACTTTGGATATTGAGTTTTTCACAGAAAACAAACTGCAAAGACAACCTTGTCCAGAGTAGTTCTAAAAATACTAAGAATCTACTTTGTTCTGCTTGGAAGTTGCAGCTTTTATACCTTACACTGTCAGTACTTTGCAATGAATCTGGAATAGAAAAGGAGCAGCCAAGCAGCACAAAATTAGCCGCGTTTGGATTTAATACATCTGTTTTGTGTTACCAGGGCAGAGCAAAGCAACTGAAGCAGATGCCCTTCACTTCCTCTGCCTCTTAAACCTTTTAATTCCCTGATCTGCATGCATTTTTTTCCTTTCCATAGCCACTGTTTTACACTTTTACCTACAGAGAAAGAGACAGAGGCTTCTGCCTGTGGCAGCATCTTTTCACCCTTACCTCCTCCAGCTGTAGAGCCCCCAGGCAAAGGGCTACCAGGTACCATTTTTCAGCAGCTCTCTGGGCCCTTCACACCCTCCAACATGTCTGGACATAAAACAGCTCACTTGTTCCACATTAAGAACTAAGCGGGCGCTATCTGGCTCTCATGTGCAAAGGATGACAGGCTTTGCACATGAGAGGCTTTGCACACTTCTTTGTCCCATGGGTACAGAGAAGCAAGTGCTGTCGACATGAAGAGTCCGGCCTGCAACGGGCCGCAGGGGCCCCTGGGGCTCGTTGCCTTCCAGCTGCATCCCCAGAGCTTCTGCTCAGCCTCAGCCTCTGACAGGCCAAAGCCAAAGGCAGAAAAATGCAGATTTGTGTGATGATTTTTTTTTTATTAAAAAATGGCCTTAGTAGGATGGAAATGAGGAGATCCAATCTCTTTAATTAATTTATTCATTTTTCAGAAATGGCCCAAAGAAAGTTAGGTTGATAATCCAAAATGAGTCATATGAAGTAAGCCTCATAGTAAAAGGCCTGGGTTAAACAGCTTTGCTGGCAGATGCTGAAGAGATGATAACTTCCTTAAAAACACTTTCACCACAAAGGTAATACTGTTTTTTAAGAGTAGTCAGGGAAACCCTGGGATTAAGGGTGAGATTTATACCGTAAACACAAGGCTTGTTTACATACTCAAAAATCTTAAATTCATACAGATTTCTTTCTGATGCTGCGTGAAGTACGTTAGCATAATTGCACATGACATACAGATATTTGTAGATGGACCAAACCAGCTCCAAAGAGGAGAAGTCCCAGGGCCCCCGTGGCAGGATGCTCCCAGCTCGGCGGCAGCGGCGGATGCAGCGAGCAGCCCACCCCAGGGCTGGCGGCCGCGCTCGCTCGCCCACAACAGAGAGGCAGCTTTTATGGGAGGGCTGGCCGCGTTTCCTCTGCTACCTTTGATCTGCAGCCAGCTGGACTGGCTTAAAATCTTTATTAACATTATGTATTTCAGATGGCATTAAATTCCTCCGTCTTGTCTTTCCTGGCTAAAAAATAGACTTTTCTTGAAAAATGGAACGTTACTAAATCCCTGGTTTTAGACTGTGAGGGTGTTCATCTGAACAGAAGACATGCCCTAAGAGTAACACAAAATATCCTACTTGGGGATTATATCTGTTGACTTTTACTAGCAGGTGTATAAATCAAATGAATAATTTTTACCCTCTAATGCTGCAGTGAACATCTCACAAACTTTAGAGGAAAAAAAGAAAAATTTTACTTTTCTCTGAATTTTATACCCTACACTACCACATTAGAGTTGGGTATCATTGCATTGGGTTGGGGGCTGCAGCTGTAGTCTATTAGGATACAAATAAAGCACTCTATTCCTCCTGCATCCAGATAAGGGGTGGGCATCAGTGAACGCAACAGGATTGTTACGACTGTAAATCACATATATTGAACTAGTCTGAAAACAAACAACACAAGCATATGCACATAGCTGCAGACATTGCACATATCCATGCTTTCTGGAAAGTTGCTTTTGCTAAGTCTTCTTATAAGAATTCTGACTAGATGACTGCATTTTTCCAAATGTAATGTATTCCATAGCACTGATTTACAGCTCACTCCAAAATACGCACTTTTTAATTCCTGTTAGACCCACAAATAAGTTATACTTCAAAGGAAAAGACTTCAGAAGCACTTGGTTGCTATACAGTACTTAAATTCACAATTATGATGCTGTCTCCTACTATTAGAGAAATGCAATCAGCAAAACATCATCAGAAAGTCAGACTCGGAAGGGCACATTCCCTCAACCAAATGAAAAAGAGAAAATGTTTTGGAAAATGCCACAGAGAATAAAGTCTGAATGTATCCAGATGTTATTCTCATGTTCCTGAAGATTTCAGGACTAGACATGAGATGGAGCGTCTCCATTTCTCTAGCCCCTTACAAGATCTTTCAAACCCTTGTGTTCTTCACAGCCATGGTCTCCTGAATTTCATCTGATTTCAGCTGCATAAACTTACCATCTTTCATGTTTTATAATAATTTTATCTAAACAAAAGCATTCCTTTTTAGTAACTTCCCTTCTACAGCTGTTTTTGCCTAAACACACACTCAACCTGTAGGTTGTATTCTATTTTTGTTCAGTTTTGATTTTAGCATACTATGTTTCATGCCAGTCAAGTAAACTATCCAGCAGGTAAGTTATTTTAATAACGAAATTTAGCAATTCATTATTCATTAGTCATAAAATGGAAAATCACTCAAAAACTTCAGGACAAAAAGAATCCCAGGAATCATTATCACATAACTGTGTTAACTCAGCAGGGTATATGGAAAGCAGTAGCTGCTCATGAAGTGAGGAAAGTTAACAGCTTGTGTTAGAAAGCTAAATCAAGCTGCGTTGCTCTCTAGCTACTGTCATATCACCGGATATTAATAGAATAGATATTAATGGAAAATATAAACTTTTCAGAATGTCATTCTGTATTAACATTAATAACTACTCTCGCGTAACACTAATGCAAGTACTAATTGATAGAGTTACTTCAGAGGATTAAGAGAAGAAAACAAAACAAGATGTTGACAATACATCTTGTCCAATGCACAATTATCTTTTATTTGCAACACGTAATAATTTATAAATAGTCTTGATGTAGTTAAAAGTTGAATTCAATAAACTACAGATGATGGCTCTCTTTCTTTGGAGTTATATTTCTCTTCCTAGTAGCTGGTTTGATGATACCCACCTCCTAATTACCATTCATTATTTAGGATCATGTCAGGAATTTGATGATGAAAATTTGCCCAAATCAAACCTTACACAACCTACAGAGCACAGCATGAATGTAACCTGTGTGTTTGTTGATCAAAAAAAAATTACTGAAAACATGAAATTAAAGGAAGTCATTATCTTGTTTGGGAAGAACCAGTGATACTCTTTCAAACCTGGACAATACCTTCTGATTTCCTTCCTTAATTCTGTAAATTGGCACCATACTTACTCTAAAAGTTACCCTGGCTAAGACTTCCAAACTAAGTGAGAAAAAGCTTTTACCTTTACTTGACCCCACATCTATTTGTTATGAGGGAAAAGACTTCAGCTTTGTGGAGAATATTATGACAGTAATCTGAGCACTAATTATACAGCTAGAAAAATACTGTGATTAAATGCGGCTCCAGAAGTGAAACATGACAGATGTTGCATTTCTGATATTATTGCAAAAAGAGCCCAGATCTGGTAATTTCATGCAAAATTAACAGGAAGATACTTCAATGAACTTATTACTGCTTTCCTATTATGCTACAAATCAAGCAGAAGCTAAGCTGCTAAGAAAAATAGTGGTTATATTTTAAATATTTGAAGTGAAACTATTATCAGTGACATTATTAAATTTACCTTTGATATGTATCCATTGTGGATGTATTTTACAAATACATATTTATGCATTTATATGTTTTAAACCTATTTTACACGTTTAAAGGCAGGGAAGCTGTTTTGTTCTGTTACACTTTTCCAATTAAGTCAGAGGGTTCTGGCCTTCAGGATTTTGTTTAACCTTAATGTTAAGATTTTTTGTTTTTCAAACTAAACATTCCAAAACAAACAAGAGAGAGGAATCGATGACAGTAATCATTTATGTGGATCCTTATATCTAGTGAAATCAAATGCACTAGGAATCAGGTTTAAGTGACTGTACAAAGCCCAAACTTCAAATTTATCAGCCTCAAGCAACAACATGTGAAACATTTTAAATAAATTAATTCTTATCATAAATCATTGTGCTTCATACTTTATCTCTTATCATCATTTTCTATTTTATAATATTTAAACTGTTACATCAGAATTTTTTTATCTGTATGACAGCTAAAATTACTGACACATAGAATCAATTTCCATAAAACTGGCAATGAATTTCTCCAGTTTGTTTTTTATCACAAACTAGATGCAATTCTAAGTATGGAAAGTGGTAATTCTAAGTATGGAAAGAAAAAAGTGTCAAAACTGAGTGAGGGACCTATAGGAAGGGCTGGTTAATATCATGGCAGGGGGCACGATTTTCCTTTAGGTCAGTGGATTATTAAAGAAGCTCTTTTGTAACTTTGCCAAATGAAAATAATAGGCCCTGTAGTACAGGTTAACACACAAAGGGCTCACTGTTACAAAAGAAAAATAAACTGATCCTGAAAGAAAATAAGAAAGTGAATTCTATCAGGTCTTTTCATATTATATATATATATATAAATATATATTTACATATATTATTTTCTATGTAACTATGAAGTGAAATTAAAGTGATATCAGTATTTGAACTAGGACGCTCTTTGTCTTTGAGACAAGTTCAGCCGTCCATACTCGCCCTACTTGGACCAGCGTTGATCACTTGGGTTGCAGAGTATATCTTATATTTATTTTTCTTTACAAGCAGAATGTGTGTGCAAAGCTAGAAAGAACTATGGCAAAAATGTGCTGCTACACAAAAATTACAACAAATCATCATGTGAGGGGAACAGGTTTAGCTAGTTAATCTATCTTGTGAGTTTTGCCACATGAAGGCTTAGTTTGGAGAAATCCAAGTTATCAGTCATCTGTTTTCTGTAAAAATATAAATATTTAACTGCTTCTGCTTTTTAGTTTAGTTTCATATTATTCTTTTAAGTCCTGTGGGTCTATTTATATTTCTGTGTATACATAGCCACACAAATATGCACACATGCATGCAATACACTCCGATTCGCACAGCAAAGACATTTGGAATTTTTGGTAGTAGGTTTAAATTTGGCATTCTTTTCTAAAGATACAAGTAAATATTATAATAAGTTTACCTGGAGAGACAAAAATAAATAAATTCGTAGCTCATAACCAAGACTTGCCTGGGAATTTTCACATCTTGTATAACAAAACTTAGGAACATTTTGTAGTATTCTGCAACTCAGTGAAATGAGTTCAAGGCTTGCAACTTCTGAGAATCTGGTCATTTATTTAGATGTTTAGATAGAGACAGAAGAACCAGCATTTATCATACTGTTTTCTGCAATCTTGCTCAAGTTAGCCAGGGTCACATTCCCTAAAGCCATCAGATTTACACAACAGATGCACTAGTTTGCTTCGTCAAACACAGTGTTTCCAGCCCCTCTCATGTCTCGAAGAAGCCATCAGAAGAGGTGGGGAAGCAGGAGGGAAGCTGAGAGAGGGTGCATTCAAGTATAGTTTCTTCTTCCCCTGAACCTTGAAGTGTGACTAGACTATAGAGACTTCTGTCAGGAGGCGGTAAAGAAACTAAAACTGAAGGAAGAAATGAGGTGGGGAATCCCTGTGCAGACAAGAGCTGCCTTTCTGCAGAGCAAGCCTTGTCCTACAGACAGGTATACGCTGATTACGGTAAGCCTCACGTAGCCCAGGAAAGCCCAAGTCTAAAGGGATACCCAGCACAAAGGCATAGGAATTGTCAAACCAGGTGCTCAAGAGCTACTTTAAATGAGCTTCCACTTCATCTGCCCTTCTGCAGAATGGATCTACTTCATCTGTGTGGCAAGGAAAGTATCATAGCACGTACCTCACGGCCCTGTTGTCCAAATGGGTAAAATGGAAGGCAGTTTTGTGCTGGCCAGCAACAGTTGTTTAATTCACAAGAAGATGAAAATCTGACCTCTGATGAAATGTATGTTAAAATGTATTTTGTGGATCCTTTATTTCACTTATGATATCCCTAGTATAAAATCAAATATTTGTAAAGAATATTTTTGCTTAATAGCTTCAAGTAGACACTACTGAGCGCAGAACAGGCAAGTACCACTACAGCGAAGATAGTAAAAATGTAAAGTGGTGGCTAGCAGGGTTTCAAATAGTAATGTTAATCCAAGCAGGACATTTTTGTGGTATAAAGGACAATAAATTTGCAAAATTGGAGTGAGTTCTGAAAATGCAAATGACTAAACACAAAACAGAACTTTTGCAATATATGGAACTTTTATGCATTGTTGCTATTTTGTCTTTACAAAGCCATTTGGAAGTCTCTTTGAAATATTATGGTATTGCTTCTGGTTCATTTCATCAGGAAAATATGCACTAACTGGAGCTTTTAAAAGTTACGCAAATGACCTGATTTTTCTTTTTTTTTTAAAGATTTTCTTAGCTCTAGTGTTGTGGCAGATGTAGCAAAGGACAGTGAAGGCTGCTGCAAAGTTCGAAATGTTACAGCACCATCATGTTTTGCTTAGGCAGCCATTTCATGACAAATGGTGAAGGGAAGCTGAGAATTTAAACTCTAGTAAGACTGAATTTGTTTAGAAACGGTGAACTTCAAAATAGCACTGTTTCTTTTAGAGGCAAGATGTTCTGTGCAAAAAGAACACTGGAGCAGATTCTCAGAACACTACTATGGCTGCCTATGACTTGCATGACATGATTGACTTAGTTGTCACTATATAGAAAAAAACATTTGTAGTACGTAATGACCTTTTAACTGCAGGGCTTAATCAACAGAAAAGCCCATAAAATCATTATAACAGTGATTTTTTTATAACATGCATATCCAAGAACAAGTCCTACCTCTGGATCTTGACTGAGGCCACTAATATCCCTTCTTATAATTTAGAACCGTATTCAGAAAGTGGAAGAGTCCAGGTGAAAACCTCTTTGCAGGTGCACATCCCTGCTTGCAAAAGCACAAGGACTCACTGTTTGCTTCCCAGCTTTGCCTTCCACTCTACTGTAGGACTGTTGCTTTGACATATATATGTGCGTGCCACCTAGCACTCATGTATCTACTATCATGTATCTACTCTAGCTTTAAAGGACTGTCTAGACTACTCCTTTCTTTTTTGTAAGATACCTTCTAAGAAGATAGCTAGCAAGCAGACTGCTTGCTGTGTGCAATGTAGTGTTTCAATGCCAAGAAAAATTCCGATTTTCCCTTCTGTATGGTAAATCTGCTACTAAACCTTAAAATAGCAAATGATTTTTAATATATTTCAGCTATTCTATTAATAACAGTTTAGTATTTAAAGATTTCTGTATGTTAGTATGTATGTTAGGTCAAAATTATATTGTTCATCTGTTTTGTTTACAACTCCTCTCTGAACTTAAGTTAAAAAAATGGCTGTCATCTCAAGCGTGATCTGATTAGGTTGTAGCCTTGTAATCACTTTAATTCGTGCAAAATTCATGGTGTTACCAGTGGTCCCTGGAAAAGGGGAGTGCTGAGCAGGATGTTTCCCAGTCTGGTTCACTTTGCAGCTGTGCTAGTGGCAGTGATGGCCTAGGAGCACCAGAGGAATGACTAAAAACTAAACTGCATTTCTTTCCCTTTCCCTTTCCCTTTCCCTTTCCCTTTCCCTTTCCCTTTCCCTTTCCCTTTCCCTTTCCCTTTCCCTTTCCCTTACTTTGCCTCAGTCAGGATTTATGTTGGTGTAAAGTGAAAGCATGGCTCTAACCTTATTGCTACAGACTAGGTTATGTTGATTTCACAGATGTAGGGCTTGAGAGCTTCTGAAATTTTTGTCTTTGGGACACCACTATAAAGAAGCTACAGGACTCTGAACCTTTGTAATTTAGATTGCGAGAGTCTGAAAGAGCAAAATAGAGCAGTTAACAGCCATGCCTTGCCCCTCAGTCCACATACAACCTTGTCTGGCTTGCCCATGTATGCAGCTGATGAAATGCCAGAGATGGCTTTTTTTACATTATAAATTTGTAGGATAACCTGATAGCATGAGAAAATTGTTAGTTTCTTATATTCAGTGAAAGGATTTTAAGTAAGTGCCTTGTTTTCCTGGAAGAAAACTCATTCTTTCCCATGTGAAAATTGGATTGACCCAGTGACAATTACTTTCTTATTAAATTACTTCCGCAAGGTAAGATTTAAACTAAGGGTAGCTTTGTGTTACAAACCACAGCACATTTTTATTTATAAGAACTATTACTGGTGACTGAGGAGGTGGTGGTTAAAATCTCGATCTTGAATAAAGATAAGATTTGTATCTGTAAATTAGACTGCGCCAAAATTAGAGTTCAGGTTTGGGTTAAGATCTGACACCCTTGCATTTTCAGAACTTGTCTCAACAACACTGTTTCAGCAAAAGTGTTACTTAGGTAAATCAGGTGCTTGTATCAGACTTTTAGCTTAACTATATGGAAACCTACTCCTACGTAAATCAAGACCCCGACAACTGGGATTAATCTATGTGCATAAGTGGAAGCTGTTGATTAAGGGAAGTGCTACTCTGTCATTACTCCTCAGCTGCATGAAGACTGATTCTAGATAGCTCTAAAAATCTTTTTAGGTTGTGGTAGCTCTTTCACTCTAAGTTCTTAGAAAATAATAAGTGGCAATCATTGGATTTGAGAAATTACAGAAGCAAAAGAACTTGGAACTTCCTTTTGTATCATTCCATGCGTGCGTTCACCATATTTTACAACTAAATATCCCCTGCATTAAATAGCCAAGATGCTGAAGTTATGTCAGCTTTTCTGAAACTCTACAACTATTAAGAGATTCCTTCTGAAGTGCTGATAATGTCCTAATCTGGGTAGAAACAGCCAAGGAAACTCTGTTTTACCTCAGACACCACAGACAACATATGACATTGTTGCCTAAAATTCATCAAAGCTCAGTGTCTAATCACAGATATTAAGTGGTTGACTGGAATTTTGTAAAAGTCTGTGGTTCAGACCAGTTATTCAGCTTTTCTGTATAATATATTCAGCTATTTCACATATGCCTTTGAAATATGTTTGTGTGCACTGAAATTCTTCTAGCTCTTGAACACTAGTTGAGGGGATTGATCTGTGCACAGTGCTGGGCATTGAAGGCTGCTCAGTCACACATCCCGGCCTCTGAGCGGCCCTTAGAAAGGACTGACCATTGACATCAAAGGACACGGCCGTGTGCCCCACAGCCGAAAGTTACTCTGAAAGCAGCATTCTTTTGCAAATTTTTGAACCCTTCAATTTATCCCCGTCCAGAAAAGCTTGTTTCTTTTTTTCCCTCTGTAGTTTACTTTAAGTAAGGCTGGAGGAAAGGGACAAGACAAGGGGAAGCAAGAAGAGAAAAGAAGAGGCTGTTTGGAGGAAACACAGAGTCTGCAGGTGACACAAAACTGGGGTGAGGAGAAAGTCAATATGCTCACAAGCAGCTCCAAAATACTCCACAAGGATACCGCTACATAATTTTCTTTCACATAATTTCATCATTCACACAGAATTGGTACTGCACGACCTACAAGACTATGAAGCTTTAACCTCCTTCAGCAGCAAAAGCAAAAATAATTTTCTCCCAAACAGTGCACACAGGTATTAGATGGAAAAACAGGTTTAGATTTCATTCCCTCCCACTGCTTGTTTACCTCCTTATCTATCTTCTTTCACAATAAGATATTTACGCAACAAGATGCTCAAAAAATAAGTCCTACTATACTGTTTGGAAACACCTCACAGAGGTAAAGCAAGGTGAAAAGAGAATATTAAAAAAAAGAAGACAACTCATTTCAAATACGAATGTGGCCCATCATCATCCTACCTGAGTTCACAGCACGTGTATCAAAAGCAAACACAGACTGTAGTTACTCCACAAATTAAAGCAGCGGTGACATTGAGGTGTGAGCCTGCTGGTCACATCTCCTCACTCTCAGTGCTCAGCTGGTCTCAGCACGGTGACCCACGTGCGCTGCCCGCCTCCGCTTATGGGCACCAACCACTGTCTTGTAAACACCACCACAGTGATGCGGAAAACACAGAGAAACATATTTATTCATACAAACTCTCATGTTAGTTCCATAGGTGGCTCTACCAAGTGGGAGGCTTGAGTTCAAGGGTTATCTCAAAGAGCAAATGGCAAAAAAAAAGACAAACATGACCAAGTCAGGGTTAACTCAGATTCTGTTCCTGGTGTTCAGCAGAGTTATTTGGCTGAACAAAATTTCAGTCTTTCAAAATATTTTGCAAATACTTTTAATGATTTAATCAAATGTTTTTAATTCCTGTCATTTTTTTCCACCTGAACTTACTTGCGCAAAGTCCAGTTTTCAATAACTGAAGAATTCCAGTAATTATGGCTAGAACTATTGCAAAATCTCAATTACTCTGCACAAAACTTTGAACATAAATGGAACATTTGGAAACACTGTTGATTTGTAGTAAGGTTTTAATTAGAAAATGCTTTTCTTGAATGATAATGTAAAAATAAACTCTGGGCAGTGATTAGCTAGAATGAAGTGAAAAAAATAAGAAACACAGGAGGAAAACTAATTATTATTATAAGCATGAAAAGAAAAAGATATGAAAGGAAGAATACAAAATTCAAAGTTGTTCTGGCATGAACAAACAACACTATTGTCAGTCAGCACCTTGCTCCGATCTTGGCAAAACACTTCTGGTGGATTTTACTTGGACAGACATGCAACTATAAACATTCAAGCAGGATGTTACTAACAATGACCAAGCTGCATTGTAAAAAAGCAGGTGGAATAAAACTCATGCATGCCAAGAAGATAGGATGCAAGGAGCCTTGGAGAAAGTAGCCTTGAGAACAAGAAAAAGCAAAATAATTATAAAATTCAGTGTTTGGGGTCTTCTGTTGTTCTTCAGAAGCAGACTGAAGTGTGATCTCTGTAGTGTAAAAACCTGATCACTGACGTGTGAATATTTCAAGTATGAGCATAAAATTGTGAGAAGTATTTTAAAGGTATTAAACATGACCATTTTAAGGTATTCCGGGAAGGCTCTTTGTTTGGATATGGTTCAGGAGCAATATATCCATCTAGATTTAATTAGATTTATTTGGGAAACTCAGCTTGGTATGATTGCTACTTATTAATGGCATGAAAGGCACATCAACAGTCCAGGCACAGGAGAAATACAAAGAGCAAGTTATAGAATTTATTTGAGCATTTTCAGAACTGCTGCCTTTCCAGCTGCTTAATTTATCATGCTTCACAACACTGGAAAAAAATTAATCAATCTCTAATGTGTATGAAATAGGGCTACCTGACAGACACCACTTGGTTAATTCTGTCGACCTTAGATCATTACTGGTCCCCCATACTTGCTGAAGGAATGGTCTGGGAATAATATAGTGGTCACAAAACTTGAGGATTAACAGGCAATGATCACATCATCATGGCTCCCTAGATATGATTCAACTCTCGAGCCCTCAAGTGAAATCCAGGATTGCACGCTCATTTTCAAGAAAGAGATCACAAACATAAGGCTGAAGAATGGCACAGTGCCCAGCCTGAAATACTACAATCAGTTTCTCAAGAATAAATGTTTTGCTTGAAGTACATCATAGTCACACAAAATTTGAGGATGTGATTTTGAGGAGCACTGGAGGAAAATCTTTTTTCTAATTCTTTTTCAAGTCTCTCTCCTTTGACCACAAGTACCTAACTTTTCCACTGAGTTATATGGTGCATTAGTCTGTATCATATCACCGAAAATATGGCTCTGAGCTTTGGGGTTTATTACTGGTGAATTAAGAAATGGAAAGAATTGTGCGTTAACAAACTGAAGGAAAAGAATCATAGCTGTATTGTAAAAACAAAAGCACAGATGTAAAGTTGAAATGAACAAGGAACGTGTATTGATGAAGTGAGGGAGCAGGAGAGCAGCTGAGAGGTTGTATCTGGCCTTACATCTTAAATCAAAAAAAGAGCATAAACATAAGGAGAAAAATAACAGAGACTGTTAAATTTCCAAAAAACCTTAATAAGCAAGTGGCATAAAACACCTGGTTGTAATCACAAAGCTACAGTAATGACAGAGAACAAAATCAAAGTTTCCTACAAGTCCTCTGTGGCTAGAGATTGAATGTTGTTTGTGAAATAACCAGAAATTATTGTCTAAATTAGGTAAAGACATCTTTTCAATTATGTCCCCCTACTTCGAGAAAGAACTGCTGTGAAGAAGGAACACAAAATGAAAATAGCCCAAACATCCTCAGATTTCCAGGTCAGAGAAGACAAGGGCTACCTCGGTCTCTGGATGATAGAAAGCACTTGAATTGCACTTAAACACTCCTCGGAGGCTAGTTTATCAAGTTCTGCAATGGGGCTGACATGTAATCCATGCTCAGTACTTCTTATTGGATGAAAGTTTGCAGGAGAAGCTGGAAGAAGTGTTTGGTTAATGCCTCATGCTAATGAACAGTCTCTTCCTGTCCAATTGCATATTAAAGGTGGGATTTAAAGGCAAGTCAAGGAGAAGTTCTGAAAAATGGTAATGAAATCTTAGAGGCAAACTAGAACAATGACACAAGAAAATGAGATTCAGAGCCTAAGATCAAAGGAGGCCTAGAGGCCTCAAGATCCAAGGAGAGGGAATCATTTGGGATGACCTGAGAGGAGCTGCCAGCCTGTGAAGCCACTCGCCGCCTCCGTGGGACTCGCGCAGACTGTGAGCGGTACAAGTGGCTCTGGCACTGCCTGCAGCTGGGTGAGGGGGCTTTCCCAGACACAAACCTGGCCTAAGACGCACAGGAAGAGAATTCCTGGCAAGTTCAATCAGCAAGATGAACCTAATGGATTAGTCATACCTCTCGTGTGTTCGAACACTAGATTTAAGCACTGAATTCCACCTCATCAGAGTGAGGACTGAGAGTAAAGTTACAGGAAGCAGCATGGCACACTTAGCTCAGCTACCAAGGTATTTGGTGAGGGAGTCATAGACTGCTGCGACATTATTTCATTTTCCAGTAATGCAAAAGATGTCATAGCCTAGATCCGTACAGGGATAGGATAGATATACTGGATATGCTAGAACTGATACCATTACAGGGTATAAACATATTTCCTCTACTGCTCATGAACACCACAGGAGGTGCTCCGCAATGCCTTTGAAATGCAAATATGAATCACCTCAGAACTGATGACATCATACTTCTGGATCAGCTAGTGAGTTTGCGTTGTTTCATCACTCAGTGATGGAGCTAGAAAAAATTCAGCACATTCTGAGACCAGTACTAAGTGAAAGTGATACTGTCATTCTTGGATTTACCAAAAAAGATGAACTAATATGCCCCCTAGACCCTTAATTATTTAAGTCAAGCATGTGACAGCCTAACTGACCTTACGAGATTAAACGGTGAGAAAGGACAGAAATCAAGAATGATAATTTTTTTTCTATAACCATGTAGTTAGATTTCAACACCCAACAATCAATCTGACATGATTTTTACAAATCCTCAGCTTCTATTACGGCTACAATTCCAAGAGTTCAAGCTTTCACTTTAACAGAATAAAACAATTTGTGTGTCCTTTATTTGCAATTAATGCCACTGAAATCAAGAAGATTGATCTCCAAATATGATTTACTTAATTAAATTCAGGCTGATGGAATCCAGCTGTTAACAAGCAGGGTGGCATCAGGGTACTGTTCTGCACAGATATGTACAAAACATATTTGTGGAACTAAAAAATAAAGGGACAAATGTCAAGCTTCCGTGAGTGCTGGTACACTGGATAATCAATGAACAATGAAGAATTAGAAGCATTAGTATGCATTAGTATACAGTAATGTTTTGCCATCTATATATTCTAATGTTGCTGATTACTGCTTTTTAATTGAGAATAGTGTAAATATTATGCTATTCAGAGCTTAGGTGGCCTGCAAGGAAAGCACTAAATCTTTTAAGCATTAAATCTTTTAAGCAAAATTTTATACTTATATTAATAAATCCAAAGCCCTGGCTACTCTTTTGGACTTATATTTGTACTGAAATAGCTGCTTGCTTTAGTTTGTTTCAGTCTTTTAAGATGCACAAACACATGCTTGACACATTATTAAGTTTTTCCTTAAAACAAAATAAAATAAAGTTTGCACACTTTATTTCAGCTGGTCTGCTTCCACAGTTTCCAGCTGGGTAGACTTCTTTTCCAGGTGACTCATTCCGCTTTGCGACTATGCATCCTACGGTATGTCAGTAAGAGGTGTCTGCTTACATACACAGAAAAGAAGTTTAATGACTTATTCTTTGCTTATCAGGGTTAAAATCTGGCTGATTTTACTGTGATTCACACTTCAGGATTGGGACCCTTCAGAAGACTCCCAATGCAGCAGGAAGAGTGACTTTTGATAATGTGATATTTCTTGAACTTTTTTTTTTTTTTTTCAAATTTATACCTGTGCACACCTATGTACATAGCTGTACAAATTTACACCTATGTACCTATGCCTGTATGTGTATATGCATATATATGCACATACACAGCCGTTCTTCAACAGTGGTTCCTTGCTTTCAGGCAAATACAGGTTGAGCACTATGAGCTGTTACCTGAAATGTAACTGCAAAATTGACAAAGTCCATCTTATTTAGTTGCAAATGCACACTGGCAAAAAATTAGCCCACTGAACAAAGTACATTTCAGGTTATATAATCTTTGGGAAAATAATCCCTTTTGGTCGTATATCTCAAAGGCGTTTAAGCAATTTGGACAGTACTCCTACACCTGGCATTTCTAGATTAGCACATAAAATAAATGAATAGCCACAATCTCTAGCTGGTGGGCAAATGTGATGAGGAAGTAAATGAATAGATATATTCCCAAATTAATCTTTACAGTCTTCTGTAAAAATAATAGTTGAATTTCTATATAATGAAGTAGCAACATTACTATGCCTTAAACCATTACTATGTCTTAAACCATCACTATGTCTTAAGTGCCCTGTAGAAACCATACCGCTAACCTTTGTAAAAATTGAAATATCAAAATGTTATATTACAACTTTTTAAATCTTTTATATGTAGGTTTTCCTAGTGCTAAAGGAAATAAACACTGACACTATATCTTGTGACAAAAGCCTAAATCATCTTTAAAGGTCGACATAGCTTTTGCATGAAATTTGTCTGCAGAGGAAAAACATTGCTTGAGAAGGGAGAATGAGGCTTTTGGAGGCTAAGTACAGAGCAGCTGGCACAGATTAGCCTATGTCCTCATGCAATCAAAATGTGTCTATTAGAGAACTTGAGATAACTAGCTTGAGAGCATTTAAGTGTACTCCAGTATTTTTTCAATTTAATCAAGCATTATCTCATGCAATATGACTGCATTATCCCAGCAGAATTTAAGAGTTGTCAGCCATACACTGTTGTGCATGTGTATGTTTTCTAATAGCAAGTTGTACGACCTGATTTGTCTTGCTGGTTTGTGCCAGCTTTTATTGGCTGAACACAAGACACATCATGACAGAATCAGCTCAGGGCAAGCAAGCAACATCATATGAACACCCCAGCTACTGCTTCACGAGCGAGGCCAAAAGCATGAGACTAGGGCCTCAGAAACACTGAGCAGAAAGACAGAGATACATGTCTGGGGAAAGAACCTCACTCAGACCTCAGCCAGTGCCAAGGCACCTTGGAGGGAATTTACAACCACCACCAGCTGGTGTCCACGAGAGGAAGAGCATTGGGAACCCTGGTACATGGCTGCGATGATTCCTTTGATGCTCAGGTTGAGGAACAAAGCATTTGAAATTGCAAAGAATTTCTTATCATATTTAAATGTAATATTAAAATCACCGCTGCGTTATCTAACATGGCTTTCTGAGCGTGGAAGAGAGATAAATAGCTTCCAATAAAATACTAAAAATCCCTAGCTTGTTGCTTGAATTCAAGCTTGATCTACTCTTATATCAATGTTTATACCTGAAGGCCATCATGCATACTTTTCTAAGTCAGTGTGTTTCCTCAGCATGAGCAAAAATAACTTTTGGCTTTTCTGCATTACAAAAATGCAGCAATATAGCTTACTGTAAGGCCCAAATAACTACATGAGTGTAGGTGAAATCTGAGGCCTGTTGAAGGAATCCTGGGTTTGCTTCCAGCCAAATTAGGATTTCACCAAAACTGATCTGCATCTGTTTGTACATCTACCCTCCAAACTCCAAAAGCCTCTTTCTCCAGGCCAGGAAGAGGCTTTTTCATTGGTAGATAGTCGTCTTCTCTCCTCCAGGACTCAACTGCCTGCTTAAAAATGTATGGTACTGATATGATCTGTGCTAGAATTTACTCTTGTTACAGATGTTTATGCCTATGAACATAAATAACTATAAATATGCAATTAAGGTCAATAGTCACACTGATACTTACTTATCCTCAAAAAAAATCGTCTTTTATGTAACTCCTGAAGCAAGATGAACAGAGAAGAGAAAAGAACACTTTCTTACAGGGAAGACTAACAGGATGGAGTCTTGGCGAAAGCATCATAGAGCCTCCTCAAAACGCTGCTGGGAGACCTGGGCGAGGCAGACAGCACACACCACTGAGCTGCGGGATGCTGCAAACATCAAACATCCATCTGAATCTGGTTTGAACCTATGGGTGCTACAAAAACGGGATGCTTGCAAACACCGGGTATGTGGGAAGGAAGGGGCAAGCAGGAGCAATATTGCAACCTGGCTTTCAAAATACCCAAGAACAATCTATTTAGGTACCTATGTGGCTCTGCTGCGGCAGATGCAGCTCTGATGCAGTGCTTCTGCATCTTGAAAACATTCAACCTCACAATACACTGAGAAGGGAAAATGACATTATCTCCGATTTAAGACTGAGAAAATGTTGGGCAGCTTAAACATTTTTCCCAAGGTAAGAGCACAGCTAAGGAGGAGCAGCGCTGGCCTCTGGGCTAAGTTCCCCTCTGTTTTTAAGCCCTGTTTCTGTGATCCATCCCTGGAGTGGTAACATTTGGAAGTACATTTAACGCTCTGGTTAGTGGGGTAATGACTGCGTTTGCTATGACTGTGTCTGTTGGGGGATGTTTCATTGCTGGTTCTCATGTTTCAGGCTCAGTTCTGACAAGGAAACTGGAAAAATGTAAATCAGAGGTTTCTTGATAGTTGTTGAATGCATGTACTGTCTTGTTACATTCAACAAGAGGATTTTTTTTTAAAGTTCTTCCCCCCACCTTCCTTTATCTCCTGAGGATTTTCCAAAGCAGCTCTGTGTAACTTTATGTTTATCAGATTTTTTTTTTCTCCTTTTCCTCTTCGAGACAGGAAGCGGAGGGCTTTGACCTCATCTGGATCTTTCCCAGCGTCAGGAGGTGGTCTGTTCAAAAAGATTCCACCACACTGATCTCTTCCTGATTTACCAGATAGCTAGGTCAATAAATAAGGTCTCTACTGTTTTTTTCCACAGCTGTAAAATAACCAGTGGGCTCCTCTGAGAGCTAATTATCAAATCTTTGGAGTTTTTTCTTTCAAGGAGCAAGGATTATCTTTCTGGTTAGGAAATTCCACTGTAGTGTAATTTAGCAAAGACTGGCTAATTGCAGAAGCCCTGGCACATACAAAGCAGTTTATTCGAGTGAAATGATAACACTGAAAAGCAGTTTCTTCTTTATTATTTCTTTTCTGCTATAGTATCACTATACTTTATCACAGCCACTAAACCCTTACCATGTTTGAAAAGTGTACAGTGTAATTGTCATGTACAATCAATCCGTCACGCGGCAAAGAATAGGATTTCCCTCTACAACTTGTATGGGTAGCGACAATGAAAGTAGGGCAGCAAGCAACAGGTAAATGGGCAACATTCCAGGTTTATCATTTCTCTATCCGTATGCTCTTTGCCACTACGCCCAGCCCTTGTGCTGCTATTGCTTCCTCTGCAGTAGAGGTGGGCTGGCCACATCCTGCCCTGTGGGGAGGCAGCTCAGTTGATGCTAGGCACAACTCAGTGGAAATATCTCCATCACTAGGTCGAAAGTATCATTTCTGAATGGTGCTCTCCTGCACGTGCAGTGGAACCAAGGAAATGTGGACGGCTCCGTCGATTAACAGGAGAATTCACTTTGCATATCCATCAAATTACTTTAATTAAAATACTCCCCAAAGATCCTTATATCCTAGTCTAAATGATCTATTCATATTCAATTCTAGAGTAAACCTTTAATTCAAAAATGCAATCTAAATTCACATTTATTAACATATTGCACACAGAGTTCATAATTTTTAGCTATCAAATCTCACTGAATAGGCTTAAGCTTGTAAAAATCCCTAAAATATTTTAAATACTTCTCTTCTGCTGCTGCCTTTTTTTTTTTCTCATAAGCTCTGAAAATGGTATTGTTTCAACTTCTTTTAGAAGTTATGTATGACTATAATTCTACTTGCTAGCAAAAACAGGCCTAACAGAGTGTTCACTGGAGAGCCTGCACGGTTCACATGCCAGATTCAATGAAGCACTGGAGCTAGGAACACCCAGGTCTTAACACCAGATTTGCCTTTGAGTTAGAACAAATTAGATGCTTTATCCATCTTGATTTATTCAAGCTTGCACTGATATGGCCAGAAACCTTTTTTCCCAATGTACTAAGTTCCAGTTATTCTCTGAGCAACGATCTGAAAAGGTTTGCTGGTGATACTGCGGTAAATATTAGTGTACACCACTTATAACAAAAGGCTCCTCCAGCAAATGCTTCTAGAAATTGTCTCATTGCCTTTGAAAGCGCAAGTGATCCACAGATGGAGATTGTTTCCACAGCATGGCCTGGACGAGAACAAATGACTGCTTATCTTATTTCCCTACAGAGCATGTGAAGTGATATAATCACCAAGCAACTGCTCCACATGCTGCCAGAAATGATCAAAACCACTGCCACAGCACACATGTGCATACAACACGGGGGCCTGAGAGAAAGGTAGAAGATTTTTTGCTTTGGTCATGGTCGAGGAGACAAATCTCACTATTTGTCATGGCCTAATGGGAACCAGTCCGACACGGAGTGGCCGCCAGTGTCACGAAGCAGATGCCACAGATTCCTCCAGCCACGGAGCTTCCTTGCTCATTACTGGCTGAAGTCCCACTTCGCATTTGCTCTGGTTGCTGGTAGGGTGGCCTGGGTGTAAGTCTCAATGGGTGTTAAGTGAGAGAGCATCCAAATGAGACAATGGTCTAAATCCGAGGCACCTACCACAAACTATACACACAATTCCATGTACAACTGACTGCTGAATTCATCTTTGGTCACGAAGATCCTAGGTAATACCGTGGATAAGCTAATTCCACAGTTCCTCCTGCCTTTGGTGAATAGGGTGTTCCAAGAGCACCAGTGAATAATCATGTCCGGTTTCCTCCTGGATTACACCCTTTCCTTTACCAGACAAATTTCACCTTTGCAGCAGACGACTCTGTCCTTACCAAAGGCCAGAGCTAACAGCAATGCCACCAGCGGGGGACAGTAAAGACCGCAGTGCAGGGCCCTGTCATCAAGTGTCTGCACAGCTGCAAAGGGCAACCAAACAGATGCCCGTCTCCTCATTCATGGGGTATTCAGATGGTGTTTGACATGCTTGCATTGCCTTCCCTGTCTAGATGACATGGTGAGGTACAACAATTTTCCAAAGAATTTTTATGTTGAGGTGGCCCCGCAAACGGACCCGCGGAGCGCGGGGCAGCGCCCTGGGCAGCGGCGGGCACTCACAGAGAGCTGGAGCCAAGCCAGCAAATCGCCACAGCGCTCCTGGGAATTAGCAAGGGAACTGCAAAGCACAAAAATACCTTTCGCAAGTTTTACCCTGGATTGCATACATTTCACAAAGCCAGAATAAGAAGTGTAGCTGAAGAATCTCAAGAGACTGTCAAGTTCAGGGATAAATTTTACCCTAGAGTCATAAACACATGTTTTTCTACCAGAGAATAGTTTCCAAATGCCCCTAAGTTATAGTTTACTGGTCAGGTTAAAAATCTCTTATTGAAAGATTTGGTGGTAGCTAACTTTGCGCAGTCCAAGTAGTTTCATAGCTTGTGGCTAGTTTGGTCAGGGATGCAGAAGAGTTGGAGAGCTCTGCACGGCACCACGCTGCAAACCACGGGAGCGGGCACCAATGTCGCCAGTGCTGAGCGGGGAGCAGAGCTTTCCTGTTTCCTTCTGTTAACCCATACTTCTTGTGCTCTGAAGACATGAGTCTACTACCTTTCTGCATCGTTTCTTTCTTCCTATAGCTGAAAAAAATTTCCTGGCTAACTACAACCCTAAAATACACATTTTCTTTGTGAAGCATTAGGCTACCATCTGTCAAAACAGCCATGCAGCTAAAGGAAGATACCAAACAGGGATCCAGTTTGCATGCTTTTAAACTGCTCCACAAAGCCACTTCTCATGCTTTGTATCACATCAGTCAGCAAACTCCCATCAAAAGCGCACTCGTGGCCCAAATAAAACCGCTACAGCAGGCGTGGGCCTTGCCCCGCTGGCACAAACCTGACTGAAAACAACGGGGAAAACCTTTTGCTTCTTTGGGAACTGAAACTCAAATGTAAAAATGTTGGTTTTTGAATAACACATGTAATTGCAAACTGAGAGTACAAATTCTAACTTCCTCATTTTGGGACTGCATACAATTTAGCAGCAACAGGAAATAATATGGAGTGGTTCACTGTTTTCACAATCCTCTAGGGAGTTTTCCCAAGTACAACATAGCTTGCAGTCATATGGGTCATAGAAAAGTCTGAAAACAGGCAGAATTAAGTTTAGAATACAGATCAAAACTGGTGGATTAAAGGGTTTAGTAATAATTCTAGTTAAAGCAGTCACATCTCATAAGATTTTACTACTTCAAAGACTCACAATTATGACAGAAAAAGCCTATGTGAAGGGTTGATATAAGTGTCTTCATCCAAACATAATGAACACTGAAGCAGGTAAAAATAGGTAAGAAAAAGAAACTATAAGAATGGCTTTTAGTTTATTATTTATTGCCATATTCTTTAAGCAAATAGTTTATCTTTTAAGCGAACTCAAGGTGGATTTCAAACAGGAAGCTTTGATGCCTGCCCTTTGTATCACACTTGATACATGAGTATCATTTGGATGATGGGCTCAAAAGCCATCCGAATCTCAAATAAGTATCAGCCCTGAGGGATCCTGAGTGTGCATGAAAGTAAAGGCACATTAAACCCATGGATAAATGAAAGAATAAACCTGAGGAACTGCAATCGAATTGTGCATCCTGACACCTGTGCCCAAACCCTTCTCTTTCCTCCTGTCTGTTAGGAGCGGCTTGTGTTGGGTTCTGGTCTCTGTAGACAGGGGCTGTATGCAGAGCTACACAGAGACAGGTTGCTTTGCATTTTACAGGACCAGTTACCGCTACATGCAGCCTTTTTTTTTTTTTTAATCCCCTTTTTTCCTCCCAATAGTAACAGAACTGTGAAAGCGAGGAAGTGTATTTGCATTTAAAGAAAAAACAATTAATTTCTCCAGTAACTACTTTCTTCGTCAGAAGTAAATAATGTCACAGCAATTACAATGAGCTTTGTTTTCCATCTGACAGGCCGTGCACTCCTCCCTCCCCTCCCCAAGTGACCGGGTTTAGGAACAGGAAGGTGACGCCAGTGTAGGTCACGACCAGAGCTCCAGCGGCTGACAGCTGGGCTCCGATGGAGCTACCCCTCTTTGGAGAACAGAAAAATCTCTCAAGTTTTTAAAACAATGCACTTCTAAAGCAGAGGCCAGTGGAAAGCATAGGGATGGAAAGACTGTTTCTATTTCAGCTGTCTATCTGGTAATATGGAAAATTTTTCAAGTCTACACAGATGGTAAATAAATTTCTGCTACATGAGGCAGTTCCTGGAATAAAGAAATTTTCTCAAATAACAACTGCCAATTTTTTTTTCCAGCAAGACTTATTTTTAACTTTCCCAGGGACTTGTTGAGAGAACTGGAGAAGTGTCCTTTCACCTTCGAAATCCTGGTCTTACTCCAAAAATAGCCTCTAATGTCATTCTCAGCACAGATGAGTTTTCTTTACAGTTTAAAAGAAGTTTGAAAGCAAAGATCAAAGCCTCACAATTATACTCCACTCGCAGTAAACATTTTGTCTGAACACAGCGGTTAGAAAATAAGAGAATTGTATTTAAATCCCCAAACAATCCTCGGTGACTAATAGGGCTGACATTTACGCTGTTGTCGTTGCGCTCCATGAGGCAACGCTGCTGCCACCGAGAGCTCGTCCTCCGCGAGCTGTTTGCTCAGATGTGAGTTTTGTTTCCAAGTGCAAAGTTTGTCCCTATGGACAGGGCTGCAAGAGGAAGGGCAGAGCTAGGGACCACGTGGCAGCAGATCACGGCTGTGGAACAGGCTACACAGTTGGGTTTTTGGCCAATATTCTCATAAATGGATCTGAGTAGAAATTCTGCACAATGGGAGAAATGAGGGCTGGGCAAGGGGAGCAGGAAATAGAAGCATCACTAGAAATGTTGCTCTTGAGGGTGCTTGAGGTAGCTCTTTCCTTCTTTCTCAAGCAGACAAGGAATCGCGGAAGTCACGTGGCTGTTTTTCCAGCTTTCTACTCCCTGCCTCCTCTACTCACATGGCTCTGCTTGGCTGCTGTTTTGAGCTTGGAGCCTAATCCTGTCAAACTATGACACTTGCTAGGGGAAAAACAGACAGTATTCTTGTGCCGCTGACAGTGATCTTTCCTCTACATACGCCCGAGGAGAAATAAGCTCCAAAGAGCTAAAAATTTCAATACTGCCACACCAAGTTTATTTGAAATGAGGGAAGGGGGGGATCAAAACTTCAGGAGTGTGAGGGTTTCGAAGGATTAGTGATCTTAATATGCTGTCTAGAAGTACTGATAAAGCAGTGAAGAAATGCTTTTTGTCTCATTGAGAGCATGAATGACCTAGAAAAAAGTAATTGGCAGCCTAATCGGAGGCTTCTGGAATTGCTCCCAAGAGAGCAGAATTCAGGAATGTATGTATTTCTTCTGATTCAAGTTGATTTCCCCATGGTCCTAACTACTCATAAGCCTCAGTCTGCAAAAATGCAATCGATTGACTTAAAACGCATATTGCGAAAGAATCTGCGGTAAGAATTACATACGTTTTTCTAAAATCTTAATACAATGTTCATGAAATGTGCTTAATGCCAATGATACTACCCAACCTGTATCCACAAATATATTAATCGAGGTGTAGAATGGAGGAATTTCTCCCCAAATTTTATTTGACACTATAATGGACAAAGTGGTTGATGTCATTTATGTGAGCTGAAAAAGGAAGTGAACCGTCACTTTAAATGAAGTATCAATTAATCTTCCCCTACTTATTTTTCAGTTTTCTCCTACTCACCTGACAGTTTATATTTTGCCCTATCCCTCCTTTTACCCTGCAAACACTCCCTTGCTATGTTGCCTCCTGTATGGGTGTAAAGCCTAAACATGATCCTGATCATGTCCTATCACATCATCTTGCAATTAATTGGTGGAGGAAATTGCAAACAGGTGACTTTTCAGTGTGGGAATAAGTTCTGCAGAACTGGTGAGGTGCAATGTACACATTCAGCAGCTAGAGCTATATCTGTGGCAGATTGGTATTTATTACAAAAAAAAAAAAAGAAAAAGTACAGTTTTGGAAAACTTGAATGATAGTTGTAGGAAAGTAGTTCCAATTAGATTTCCAAATTTTGGCTTGTGGCCATGCTTTTTCATTTCAGTTTCAGATTTTAAAATATTTTGATGCTAAAATTTTGCCACACTAGTTATGCACTTTAGCACTGCTTAACATTTTCATCTTTCATACCTTAATGAAACAGCTATGACTCCTCAGTGCATGCAACCCATCTTTTTAAGGATGATGATGTCACCAAAAAGATCAAAGCAAATACAGTAGAATAGAATCAGCTCCTTAAAAAACCTTTTATGTGTGTGGTTATATAAGATATACCTAATTATGCTTAAACAAAACTACTGAAATGAGTATGGTATTCTCAACACATCCTAGACAGAAACCTTTGTTTAACTGAATTTCTGTATGCAAAAATGTTCAGAAAGGAGGTTTCTTACAGGAAAGAATAAACAAGCTTCCTTTTTACATAAATATTTTACATACTGAACTTGCTATTCTAACTCTTGCGTAAGGTGAAGCTGCAAAAATAATGTGAAACTTGAGATAAGAAAGTTATTGAAGTAATATGGCACACGATTGAAGGACATCCTTATGTTAAACTGAGCCAATTTTTCATTAACAGAGTACAAGGAAGCCAAATTCCTTATATTCCATTCCTGGAAAAGCATTAGATGTCACCTGGGACCAAATTACAAAGGACAGCAAGGATCTGGTTTACATTTGCCATACATTTACCCCACTGCGCACGCGTGCATGTACGCACAGGCAAACGCAGAAGCAGAACAGCCACTTATTTCTTGTCATAAGGGGAAAAGCATACATCTAAATTGGAATTCCTAACCATTTTAGGCCATATCCTCTGGAGCTTGCACTAGTTTTTGGCAGCAGAATTTGCATTGTTTCACTCTTTAGAGCAGTATGCGACACGCTCAGACCCCCTCTCAAACCTCCTTGCTGCCGATGAAAGCGAGCGGCAGAAAGGAACGAGCAAAGCGTTTCCACGCAGCTCTCCGTCCCGTGTGCTGCCACGGAGGGAAGCAAGACACACAAATAAAACCCTCTGCGGAAGCAGCTCCACGGGCAGCCCCTGCTCCGCGCAGCCCAGCGCCCCAGGGGCTCTTGGCTGGTTTGTCCATCACCGGCGCGTGGGAACACGCGACCGCGTCTGCAGCCGAGGGTCCATCCCAGCCTCGGCTCCAGAGGCTCCCCGGCAGAGCCGGACACCAGGGCTACTCTCATACTCTCTTTCCATGTTACCTTTTACTCATTTATTTTAAGAAAAAGATGTCAAGTTTTCTTCCTGTCAATCATCCCACACCTGGCTCAAGCCATAAACTGCTGAGTATTAGGAGCATGAAGCTAAAACTCTCTGCAATGCAATGATTCCTGGAAATGCCTAATGTGACTTTGGTGAGGCCATAGTGCGTGACCATGAACCATGTGCACATACAAATACTTTCATGACCATTTTAGGTAGCTGAAATCCAACCCATGCATAACTTGATGTGCAACAGTCTCTTGGTTTGCAGTCTAGACAACGCTGGCAGCCTCTAGAATTTATTGCTGAACACTGTCACAAAAATGTGTCAAAGTAAAATTTGCATAAAGGTTATACTGTAATGGCCTGGCAATCATCCCATCCTGTTCTGAGTTTGTTTTAAATATTTTTCAGATTGTTTGAAATACATCAGACATCAGTCCAAACACAAAGGAAGTCTGTGGGAAAGCATTCTTTAGCTTCCAGATAGATGGAGAGAATATTTATCGTACTTTTTTCTTTTTTTTTAAGAGCAGCAAAAAAAACATAGGGACATTTAATTACATTAATAGAAGTGCTTTATGACCAGTTCTTTCTACCGATTATCATAGAATAGGACTAAAAACAGTCTAAAAACTTTTGATCCAACTATTTTAGTCAATTTAGATCTTTTGTTACATCTTCATTATTAGAAATATTTAGGTAAATTTAGGCAGTAAGTTTTCAATGCAGAAAAGAGAAACAAAGGTTATGACTACCAACACCAAATAAAAGGATCCAGTTTATTTTTAAAGAAATCATACTATGCATTTTGCCTTACTTGCAGCCCCTGCCAGATTCTTCCTGATGCCTTGAAAATTATGACCATTTAATAATAATGTGCAAATGCTGCAAATTCCTTGTGGTGAAGCAACTGTGGATCTCAGGAATAGTTGTGCACTTAACAAATACTACGGACTGCAGCTCCAAGACATGTGGAGAGCAACTAGTCTTTCTAAAAGCTGTTGTGGCTTAGGATCCCTCATCAATTTTGGTAATGTTCATGTTAACATGAGTTTGGGCCACGGCAAAAAATGTGCTTTGCTAAGACCTACGAAACTGGGTATGTCATGAAAACCATTGCAGAACAAAAGCAAATCCAGATTCTATAGAGTGAAAATAAGGTCTCTCCTGTCTGAACAATCATCCTTAAAAACAGATAAGCACATAGCAAACATCTGCATTTGCTGCACAAAAGTTAACAAAAAACCACTGCCTAGATACCCAGATGAAAGAAGTCCTCTCAGAGCATGAAAAGAGTGCCATGCTGGCATAAGTACAGAACCCAATTGCAGAGGAAATAATAGTTAAAAAACAATATTATTTTAAAGTTTTTTTTTCCTTAAGCTATTCTGTATTAGATGTTTCTATAGTTCTTGGTTTCTACAGTCTCTGGAGTTACCTTTTATTAAAACATCCAAGTTCGGCATGGCACTTGCTTAGAGTCTAAGGACACGGCAGTCATGCTGGCATCAGTTGCTTTTGTAATGTCAAGATTTCTATAGCAAACCTTTGTCTCCCATGACCCTCCAAACAGTACTCACTGCTCTCCATATTTTCAGAGTTTCTAATGGCTGCTATAATCCGAGATTGTGGTAGAGCATTTCCTGCCTGTTGGATTGCTCCCAGAGAATATTTGAGAGAAGTTTCTACTTTTTTTTTTAAAACTAATTCTCAATAGAAAAACATAAACTGTGAGAAAAGTACACATTTATACATCATACTTTACAAAGATTATCCAATTAAAGATAATTGACTCTGAAAAATTTTTCAGCTATAAACTTCCTCTATCTGACACACATTTGCAGACTGACTTTCAGGAAAACACAAATTCAATTCCCTGTGGCCGAATCAGGATATAGTCCTGTTATTTCTAAGCATATTTTCATCTTCTCTCTGATAGAAAGGAAGTATAAGTGAAACGACTTTTTTTCCTGGGCTGCCCTGAGCTATTGTTACAAGTGCAACACTTAGAAGTACTTGTAAGAATCACTAACAAGTCCCCATCTGCAATTACTACCTATATAGTAACGGTTTTGACTGGAGCCCAACTGAACTAACTTCTATGCAAAAATGCACTCTAAGAATCTTACGAGCCAAACAGAAAAATGATATAAGCAGCATTAAATTATCCCCGTTCCCTAAAGAAAGAATGGAGGAAAAAGGAGACTAGGCCATCAGAAAGGCATGTTTGGGAGAAGTCTGGAAACTGAATCTCTGTTATTTTCACTGCAATAAAATAAGAAGTTAGATGCTAGTGCTCTCAACAGGCTCACCCTGCTGTTCAAGTAAGAGCTAACGCTGACAATTGAGTGCTCAATCAAAAAGGGCCATGTGAGATGGCAGTTTTTAATGAAACTGTCAATATGAAAACCATTTCAGCAAAATAGGTAGCTCTTCTCCTCTTGTCTACTGATTCAGAGTGTTTTTGTTTGTTTGTTTGTTTTTGAAGCATTCCTACTACCTTGCAGGTACTTTTCTATGAGAGCTGAACCAAAGGAGAGGCTCCCTGGGCTTCCTGGGGAGATGTTATACAGGATGATGCCAGCAGAAGTTCCTGGAAGAACCCATCTTTCTCATGTGCCCTCAAAAGTCGAGTTTTAGCCTTGTAATGTAGCATCAGGGAACAAACGCAGCCTTCACTCTCTTGGGCAAGCATAATACTCAGGTAACAAATATGGATGGAAGAACTCAAATTCCACTACGCTGCTTTTTTCTGACTTTTATAGAATTGGTGAAATAATGAAAGCACCTTTGCTGCAAGAGTACAGAAAAAGCCGGAATGCCATTTACAAAACTCATGGCTTTACTGAAGAGGCACTGCCATGAAGAACTCAGATACCCCAAGCAACCTCTTACCTGTCTGTCCATTTTCATTAAGTGCCATCCTTCTGATAATCGTTTTTTTTAAAAACTAATTTGCATCCCATTGACACCAACTGCTGCTTTTATGTTGGCATTAGCTTAAGCATCATTTCCAAAGCACCTAACATTCATTTTAGAAATCCATATTAAAATAGTAACACTAATCTCATAAAAGAGCAATGAGGAATTCATACACTGGCATGTGTTTGCGAACTTCATTCCTTTAACAGTACCACATAAACAAAACTTTCCAATGAAAGTGAAATCCAAATTCAGATGACCAGTGAAGAGAAACTGAGAGAAATTCATCACATATACCCAAATTAGTTGGATAATTTTATTTGAAGTGAAAACAGAGATCAAATCTCTTCCTAAAGTATTTTTCCAGGCTGTATCTTTTTTTGGAAATGAAAACAGCTGCCATAACAAACACTTCAAATCTCCAGACACAATACAACAATTACATTTCCTGATACCAATGATTTTATCGACCTATTTCATTGCACTGCTCAGCAATTTTGCCAGTACTCTATCACCTCTAAATCTTACAAAGATTATTAATACAATTTATTAATTATCTCTGTAGTAAACCAGAAGCTTCAAATTAGAAGAAAACCCCCCAAAGTTTCAGAATTCATACTTAATTTAGATAAACAACCAAAAGTTCAAAAGCAATCCAAAGTTTATCTGAGCTATTTTGAACTTGATTTAGAAGTCCAACAGTGCTTATTTTTGGAGGATTTACTTCAAAGCTCTTGGTATGGAAATGTCCAAAAATACTGCGACAATAGCCCTCCTCTGCTAACTGGGCAGCTCTAGCATGTATTTCTTACAGAGATTTATGAAAATAACCTTAAATACTGCAAAGAAACTTCAATTTAGGAAGCCAGAGGGCTACTTTCAGAGCAGCATATTTATGTCTTCATAGTTCATCACTATCTTGAATATAAAATATAGTTGGTTGGAAAGTACTGAATTATTGCAATGAATGACAGATTTTGAGAAAAGTGTGTTCAACCGTATGTGTAGAGGTATGCAAAACTACACGTTACCCAGGTTGAGGAACAACTGAACGTGTAACTGGTAGTTCTGACATGCAAATGTTCCTTTGTATGTGTGTGCTCAATTCTTTCTTTTGACATTTAGGTATAATTTAGGTATACTTTTTGCAGATTTTGTCTACTTACAGTAGTATTCAAATCAATCACAGAAGTCAGATTTTCATATCAGTACTGCATTCATAGGTTCCTAACACAACACAACAATGAATTTTTATTATAAAACTAAATCATTCTCTAAACCTACAAATGTCCTCAGCATTTTACAAGCCCAATTGAATTTCTGTTCTGTTGTAAATATGCATTGCAGAATTTATTTTACAGGTAAGCGGCATAAAAGAACACAATCACTTTACAGGCTTCCCAAGCAAGGAAGTACCAGATGCAAGCAACAGATCTAGCAAAAGCTGAGGAAAACCATTAGAATTAGCAGCAGAAATGGGTCCAATCAGAGAAGTGAGGTGCCTTTTCAGACTCCTCTCCCAGAGAGGATACTCAAACCCTCACCTTGACACTTTTTACCTTGGAGTCCATTTGCACCACAACCTTGCAACTCAATAAAAATTTTATGTGTCTGCTCTTCACCTGTGCTAAACATGTGACAGGCACTGCATGGGAGGACGTTACAGGTTGGGACACCTCCCCAGCTCTCCCGTGATTGTGCTCAGGAGACGAGTGGTGAGCCTGTGTTGTGTAACAAATTGTCACAATGCGTCTTCCTAAGATAAAGTTGAATCAACAATCTTGTGTTGCAAAACAAGTTTAATAAATCTGTTCTTGTATATTTGTGCATCTGCTCAGCAGCCCCCATGGGGCTTTTGCTGGCTACCTCTAAGCTTTCAGAGATGAGCACGTAGCAGCTTACAGCAAGCGTGAAAAGGAACACCAGCAAAATGTTACAAGGTCTTTTACAAGGTAATGGTCATTTTTCTCTGTTTTCTAATCTGCATATAATAATTAAATATTCTTGTTTTGCTATTATTCCCTTGGAAATGAATGACTGATACTACTCTAGTTTGATATGATGTTCTCTAAAGCCTCCACTGCATTATACTTGTGAACGTAAACAGAAGTCTTTTAGTTCTTCAGGAATTCCCGGGGTTAAAAGCATTAAAGCTTACTCATTAGTTTCAAAGATTATTCCAAGTTGTAGAAAATCAGAATGTGTAATTCTCAAATGAAGTCATTGTTTTAAAATTTATTTAACCCAGGAAAGCATTCATGAGGGACTAGATGGTGTAACCACACCTAAGTATTCATTTATGGTTTTGCTATTTTGTGCCATCAATGGCCAGCTATTTTGCTCTGAGGATGAACAGAATTGATTTTCAATCATCATCATCAATAACAACAAATAAAAACACAGGAAAGGTTGGTTATTGGGGGATCTTTCATTCTGACCTAACATCATTAACACATCATGATTAAGTTCAGCACTTCCTACTTCTTACCCGAGGAAGCACTTGTGAGAGAGCAAGAAAAGAAGGTATCAGCCATTTGAATCTCTCTGAATGAGGGAGCCAAGAAGGCTGCAATGGTTGGACCTGTTTTCAAAAAGCATCTCCAGTGTCAGTACATTCATCACGAATAAAGCAGTTTACTGAAATAGAGGTGGTGTTGGTCAAAGATGGTAAACTTTAAGCACGTAAGCACCAAAGCCTGTCTTTGCTGGCAGACCAAGCAGAACAAATCCCCACTGTGTCACCTCAGCTCCAGGTTGGAGGCGGTTGGGAAGATAGGAGAGGAGGTCACGCACTGTTGCCACAATTAAAACCAGTTTAAAAAATGTTAATGAGAAACAGGTTTTCCAAAGTATTTAGTATCAGTGGGAACAGAATCATGGCTAATTCCAGTAGTTTAGCTGTCATGGAAGTACCTGGGAGCTGAGCACTTTCTATGATGCCACTACTGTGCCACCTCAAGCTTTGGGTACATCTGTACCTTGAGCAATTCACTTTCATATGCTTGTTCGAGTATTGTAACCTTTCTGAGCATCGTTTTTTATGTGAAACTATAATAGATTCGGAGCATCAATCAGACAGAGCTGTGTTTTAGGCGTTTGAACTGCTGACCTTGAGAGAAAAGACTTTATATACCATTCCCAATCCCTTAAGTCTTCCTTTCACTGCAAGCAAATACTTGACTTTTATGGATGGATTCAGTTTCAAGTCTGTTGTTTTGCTAATGTTTTGTTAAAGTTACAAAAGTGGCTTTCAGGGAAAGTTTATAAACATACGCACATTTTTTCATTACAGATTACAGACAGCCTTTGTAAAATAGCTTGTAATTATATATAAGTGATAAAATCTTGCAAGCAGGAACATTGTTTGCAGAAGTCTCTTGCAAATTTAGAGAAAAATAATACCAGGAGCAACAACAGACCCCATCTTTTCCCTTTAGCCAAACACTACACAGTATTGGTAAAGCTCTTCAAGCCAGCTGTTACTAGCTCCTCTTTTAGCTCTACAGGTTGCTTTCTCCCTTTATAGCACATACACAGTATTTGTACAAAACAGAAAGAAGTTTTATCTATATTTTTCAGAGAAAGACATTTTATCTATATTTTCCAATAATGATAGGACTCTAAAAGTACATTAAAATAAACCTTGGTAATAATAACTGTAGTATTAGCACCTATGTTAAGTAAACCAAGAAAACTAAATACTGAAAGCATAGCCACAGACAATGTGGTTATGGTAGTCAATTAGTTCTGGAAAATGACTAGTTCTTTTAAAAAAAGGACTTAAACTCTTCGATTGTTATTTACAGTTGTGTAAGCTTAGCATTTCCTTAAAAGTTACTGCTAGTCAAGAAGTCATTCCAGTGTCTCACCTGAACTCAGTGATACCTACAGTGAAATCAGCTGAACAGATATCACCGTAACTCTGATCCTATGAACTCCTGAAGGAAGATGAGCTTCCAGAATTTTTAGAGCTTTTTGCAGAAGGATACATAACTTTCAACAATATCAAGATCTTCCTGAATATTGATATTACCAAAGGGTTTACACAAGGGAGCAAGGGCCAGCAATTGAGAATACGGTGCTGGCATTCAAGTGCTTTGGACATCTGAGCTTGTGCTTTAAAACCTGTGAAGCACTACAGCTGAAGAAAAAACAAAACAAAAGGCCCATGATTAACAGAGATCAGATTTATACGAAAGAGACAAAGAAGATGGATGATGTTAAATGAAAAAAGGAGCAGAGGAGAGGCAACAATTAGAAACTGGATATGAGCATGAACAAGCAGTGCAGCTGGGAAAGTCAGACTTGGAGATCAATCTTCTCATCCCTCAGCCAGCAAACTCCTCCTGTGAAAACCAAAGGGCCTTTTGTTGCTGCAGGATCTATCCATTAAAACTTGGAATGATTCGCTTCCTTACTTTGTGGGATTTGAAATTATAAGTCACTGTTTTAAACATAGCAATACTTCATTTTGTAAGAACACCTGCTCATAGGGCTGAGCAAAAACCGAGAAAACTATGGCAATATCCATTTCTTTTTCATTTCTTTTTTTTTTCGCTTCTGAATTTTGTTGCATGTTTCCTTTTCCCCCTTTTTTGAACAAGGTTTCTGAACCCCTGGGCAGAATCTCTTTCCTATGATGGTTAATGATACCTGATACTGGTAAACAAACAAACAAACAAACAAATTCCCAAACCTACGGAAGATTCTTATTCGTATGGCCTTGAATGATGCGCAAAACAAATATTGGTGTCTAAAGACAACAGTATCAAAAGTGAATATGAGTCACTTTTCAAATCCACAGATCAGCCATTTTCAGACCTTATAAAAACTCCTGAAACTCAGTTGTACTTGTACCTTTTTCCCAGAGCAGATTAAATAAACATCTGATGGTATTTAATGAAACAAGTTAATGAAACAATGCTCAAAAATATATTTTACCTCCAATAAACTAGTCAGTTGGCAAGAAATATAGAGAAATAGGGATTAGAAAATCTTTGCAATTTATATGCATCCTACCTTTCTTTTGCGCAGTTTCACTTGACTGTCTGAACATTCTTGTGTGGTCAAATGATTTCCTAAATGTAAGCCCTGAATATCTTCTGCTGGGCTGACACTTGAGAGGCATTTGTTCTCAGGGGCCACTTGAGGTTCTGTGAAACCACTTTCCTGCAGACCATTTTCCATTGACGGGATGTGAGCGCAGGGAGAAGGCTGCGTAAGGCGGTCGCTGGATTCCCCTGTTGAGCATGGTTGCCTCTCATTGTTGCTACGTGATTCAGAAGATATCTCACTCTGTACCACATCACACTCAGGCTTTCCAAGACCTTCTTTAAAAGCATCAGATTTCCTACGTTGTTGTGCAATTACAGCAGTATGAAGCAGCTGTTTCCCAGGCATAATAATTTCCTTCACATTTGGAGAATTTGAAAGATTTTCTTCCTGCACATTTATTACTTCATTTAAGCCTTCGTAATTGCAGAGCTTCAGGCTTTGGTCGATGCTGCCACAAATATTTTCTTCTTCCATCTCTTCCTTAGGAACAGGGTCATAGCCAGGTTCCTCATTAATATCTCCAATTGTTCCAGATGCACCAGGTTCCTTGTTAGCCTCCGTTATTGGTACCATATTTGTTAAGGAGCCAGCTCCTTTTAAACCCTCTTCTTCACCTTTTGTTTCCCCTCCAACAGTAGTGATGCAGTAATTAACGCTATCCAGGTGGAGCGCAGAATAGTCATCCTCATCATCAGAAACCTGGACAAGAGTTTCTGTGCTGGCCTCCAAAAAATGCTCCTCATCTTCATGGTTATCGTTTTCATCCACCTCTTTGGAACCACTTCCAAGATGCTTGGCAGGGAGGCCAGTCAGCTCTCCACTCTGACAGCAGTCTGGAAACGAAGCGCATTTTTCTTTCCGGTCCACGCTCAGAACCTCATCTTTTTCCATACTTGTCTGCAAGTTATCAGCTACAAGTCCGTGACGACATGCTGTATTATACTCCACAGACTCCAGGGCCAATCCCATCCACTGGGTCACATGCTCTTCCCAGCTTTTCTTCCTGATTGCTAGAGACATGTCATACTAGTTCAGCAGGCTGCCCCACGCACTGCACAGAGGGCCACAAGAGATGGCATGGCTGCTTAGTGTCACGCCGTGGGGACAGGACGTTTCATCATCTTAACGTCTGCAAGAAATAATATAAAAATAATTAAATAAATAAAAGACAGGCTTATTGAATCAACTCCAGCTGAAGAAGGGGAAGAAGCAGTTTAAACAAAAGTGTAAAAGCAAGATAAGAATGTGGGACCAGAAGGACAGGAATTTAGAAGACTGTTTTGCTTAAAGTTTCAATACTTTTAATACAAAACTTGACAGCACTCATAATTCTTTATAAGTTTTTTTTTATGATTATGCTCCAATATCAAGTAAACAAAAATGTTATAAAAAGGCACACAGTCACGTAGCTCCAGAGCCAAATTTTGACAATGAGTCTTTCTTTACTGTGTCTGTCATAAGATAACCATTTCCATGGATATAAATTGTAGAGCATTTTGACTATTTCCCAAAAAGGGAGAGCAGAACTTGGAGAGTTACTCTGTTTAAACTACTTATTTTATGACTAGTTTTGGCCCAGCCTTTTTGACATTCAATGGCTCTCATGTTTCGCTTTGTTCACGACAAGCTGTAGTGACAAATAATACATGAAACTCAGGGGAAATCAGCTGTTGTGGGAGGTAAAAATATGACCATAGGCAAACTAAACTAAGCTTTGGGTATATTACTTACCTAAGATATATTCTAAAACCTGAATAAAACCATGGTGAAAATGTTCAGGATAAAGCCCAGATCTACTAACGTGAGGAAGAGAGAATCCCTTATTAAGGATAGGGGTCTCCAGAATGATTACCTGGAAGTCCGTACAGTCCCCATAACTTGAGAGCTTTCCTGGACTCTCTGGTATGGATGGTGGTCGTATTCCACCATCCCTACTGAATTCTATCAGGATGTACACAGGGAAACACATTTCTCACTGACTCTTGTGTCAGACCTTCTTTTCACATTTCTCACATGAATGAGCACAAAGAAAATACCTCATATTGACTTGCACATTATCACACAACATCAACAGATTCTTTATCAAGATGCAAAATAAAACTTCTGGCCCATAAAACACTGGAGGTTCAAGAAGCAGGCATTTCTACTTTTCACTCCTTACATAAGAACTGTCATCACTTACCATGGATCTGCTCATTGATTTCAGCAATAAAGAAGATTAAGTACTAAGTTTGTTCCAGGTCATTTCAGTCCACTAAGACAAATTCTGATTGCCCACCAGGCCACAAAGCTGCCCTGACAAATCACATGCCTCAAGGTGTAAAAGTCTTCATCATGAACGAAATGTGGAATTATGTCTGCGCAACTGAGCCTCTGTAAATTATGTCTTGACAAAGTGACTTTCAGAATAGAGTTGTACACTCTCCTAGATCTTTAAATTTCTTTGAGGATGGCAAGCTTCATTTCACATTCACATTTTCCACCTCTGTGGAGAGACTCTGCTTAAAAAGAAAATATATTCATAGGGTAAGAGAATTCCATGCACAAGTCATTAGAGTGTGGGAGGCTGAGAAAGATGGAAAATGACATACAGAGCCAGGCCAAAAAGAAAACACACACACACAAACCCCGCCCCTGCTTTTAGAGGCAAAATTGGGTAATAAGAAGCTGGTTCAACTTTAAAGTTCCCTTTTCTTTCCTGGTTGAATATGAGAGCAAGTTTGAATTTATAAATGTGGAGTCCAATTGCTGTATCTGTAGTGCATTTACATTCTTATGCTGCTTTCATTTCATATCTATATTGTATTTTTAAACTTATGTGGTCCAAAAACTATCACAGAGTGCAAATAAATAATGATAACACTTCTAACTTTTGTTGCACCTTCCACCAAGCGATCCTAAGGCTCCTCAAAAGCACTGCAGTTTGTTTTGACCTTTAAACACATCTCACAGGTACAACTCCATTTATTTAAAAAAGAACCCTATAGTCCTACAGGAGAATTTCTGCAAAAATCGAGACCAGAAATGCTAAGTGAAAAGGCCAAAAATGCAACTTCCAGATGACATTTATGCATCTGTTCATCTAAAATCTAGGCTGATTCATGATCTGCAATCTGCAGGCATGGTAAGAGTTAATGGGTGTGTGTTAATGTTGCTGCTGTTAAACGGAGTTACATGTGTGCAGAGAGGGGAGAACAGATCCCTTACTGTTTTTCATTTTTGGATGTGGAGAGTTATATTTCATGGGGGATGAAAAACAAATAAATTTTACTTTAGGAACCCTTCTGTTTTACTTGTGCTATCACTAGCTTTGGCTGCCTCATGGACTGCAGAAAAAAAAAGATTAAACAGAAGAATATCAAATACTTTGCTTGAAATGCAAGACAAATAAATATATGACAAGGGCACTTTCATTGTTCTCTAAAATATGAGCTTACATTAGCAGTGAGTATGAAAAGTTTACCCTGCAGATGTCTGCTAGCCAGACAGCTCCAGCTCCCAATCAATGAAATCCTCTCATTCCCTTGGCTCTTGGAGGAGCCCCGGGCTGGTGCAAGTTCACTTTTCTCCCGCTTCTCCAACTCCCTCCACCAACTCCGCACTCTCCAATATAGTTCAGCTTAGAAATTCTGTTCCAGTCTCTATGGCTATAGTCCAAGGAGCAACTCTCCTGGTTCCACATGAAGGACACCCTTCCTTTACCTCTGCATGAGGTTCATAGCCTTCTTCCTCTCCCTATTAGCCACCTTGCAGAAAGGCTTGCTGCTTTCCCCTAGTATCGCCTACTTTTTTCCCCTTCACATGCGACATCTTTTGTCCTCTGAGAAAAGCCTCTCTCAAGTCCATTTGTCCTCTTGACCAACGAAAGATGCCATTCCTTTTTCTCTCTTTACTACCACCCCACAACTAGAAAATTTTCTATAAGATTTTTCCAGATTTTTAAAGCAAGAGGAGGAACTCTTAAGAAGTCTGGTTTACACATTGCCTTTACTCAGAATTAATTTTGAACTCATCTGCAGTCACTGAGTGACTTCGTGGCCCTCTGGACCTGGAAAGTGAATATAGATTTTCTTGTTCTAACAAGAGTCAGTGTTTGTTAGTGTTCAAAAAGATCTGAAAGATAAAAAGGAACATCAATAGAGATTGGAAAGATTGGAAAAAGATGTGGTTGTATTTTTTTTTATTTTGACAGTTGTTGATTTTTATTTTTTTTGTCTGCTTCCGTTGAAGTGCTTTGCAAGAACTTAAAATACAACAGAACTATTTTTGCCGTTTAATGCCTTTCACTAAAAATGTAATAAAAAATCTAAAATTACAAAGCATTTCTATTTTTGAATAAAAACACAGGTTTTCTGATAAAGGTATTTATGAAACTTGAAGTCTTTCTCTTTGTTGAAGTGCTCTATTGGACAATGCATCTGTCAGGGCAATGCAACCCATTCAGCTTTTGCCATAATTCAGATACATATTTTCTTTACTCTTCAGGAGCACTAAATTTGATTCTACCAGCTTTCTGAAGAATAAAGTTGAAAACAAAATAAAAATGATAAAAGGCTTTTCCAGGAAAAATGTCTTCATCTTTCATGCCATTTGAGGAAGATTCATTGTAATGACTCAATAAGCAACTCTGGAACAAAGAAAATGGAAAAGAGCATTTTCACGTTCCAGCACAATCCGCAGCAAGCACCGTTTTGAGGTACTGTGATGTTCACAAAGCAAGGCGTTATTTTAGATAGATTTGGGGCTTTTATGCTTTTTTACAAGTTTTATAAAAAAGTCTCACAGAACAAGTAGTTATTCTGCAACAGATAAAGCAAAGAGTGAAAATTTGTAAAATATGATTTCATCTCTTCTATAATTGAAGCTATCCTATAATTGAGTCATCTAATATTTTCCACATAAAGGATTCCTGTGATTTTTTTTCCCAAGTAGCTCAAACCTTAAACTTGTGTCTCGCAGACTTTGAAATTCAGAAGTATCCTCACTTTATCTCATAAAATTCCATACAGGTTGGCTGAGCTACACATTTTTGGAAATCCCTTTTTCCTCCCCTCGCTTCCCTCCTGGAAGCGACGAGCGCCTGTAGGAGAAGCCCCGAAGCCCGGCTGGGCTCCCAGCGCAGGCTGCACGGGCTGCTGGAGGAGACCTCAGAGCTGCCGCGTCTGCTGGAGCAAAACTGCGAATGGGAAGGAAGGAAATCTATTCTAAACCTTTAAATCTGTGATCAGCCAGACCCACTCTTTTAAAAGCAGCAAGAAACCCTTCCTGCTGGGAGAGCCGGGCCCTTGGCCTGCTGCCTCCTCGCAGCCTCCCGGGTTTTCCACTCACAGCCACATTACATTAAATTAAGAGATTTTGGATTGGAGAATGTCACAAAAAACACGACAGCGTTCACTAAGATTAAGTGACAGGAGGGTTTTTGATATTGAATGCTGAAGGAGGAATGCAGTTTTGGGGAAAGCTTTAGTTGGGAGGCAAACCTCTTCTGCAAAAAGAACAAGGCCAAACATTAGCTTATAAATGCAGATAGAGATGAAAGACCATTTCATTGAATTTTTTACATAGCAGGCATACGCAAGCAACAGAGATCAAGCAGAAACATTTATTTTGTTATCATTATTTTATCTTTGTTGGTTTGTGACCCCAGTCAGCAAACTTTGTTTAAGGAAGTCTGAGAGAACAGGGTCTGTTTCCTATAAACTCATCTCACATCCTCCTGGTCTGGCTTCCATGCAGCGCTTTCACTCGCTTCATACCAAGCAGAGTGTTGTTTACAAATAATCTGAGATAAAACATAAGCCTCCAGATTGTTGCTCAGCTAGTTATTCTAAAATATCTCTCTATGTAGAACACACAACCCTTCCTTACTTCCGGGCTTTATACTTCTCTATACATTGCACTAAAGTGGCCACTCACCTCCTCTTCTGATATTATTAAATAGCCTATTATGTACACAGTACACGTGTATAGACCACCCCAAACCCTGAAGTACTGGAAAGAAATATAAGCATTTTTTTGTTGTAGGATATTAATCTAGCAAACAGCTAGGTGCATTTTACCTAACTTTTTTATATAAAAAAGATAATGTAGGGACAGACACAGAGCTGTCTGAATTAATAACTATTTGAAAACATTTACATTTCTATAAAAATCAGAAAACGCACATACTTTTAAAACTAGTATGTCTTCAGAATGAAAACATAAAATATGAAATCTTTCACATCAGTTTTAATGGTGAGGTTTGCATGCGTGTGGGATGCACATATATGATACACATGGCCGGTCACATACCTACTGCTGATTTCTGCACACACATATAGCTCAGGAGCGTCTCTTCACAAGGGAACTGCCACCTCCTTCACAGAGGTCTCCTACTGCTTAGCTGCTCCCACGAGCCAGTGGACAGGGAGAGAAGCTCAGGCTTTGGGCAGTGCTGAAGAGCCCTAAGCAATTCGTACTCTGCCTGCAAGCCACTGCCCAGGTCCCACTGGCTCCAGCGGGAGAGGAGCTGGGGCCCCGATGAAGGTATGCAGAGCATACTGCCACATACTTTTTACATACTTTTAGTTTTTTACACTTTTCTATAAATACTACTCACATTCACATTAAAAAAAAAAAAAAAATGAAGAAGTCCAGCTTATGCTAAAAACTAACCAAACCACTGCAGTTGACTCAGGTACCCTGTAAATATGTTACCTCTTTAAAAGTAATTTTAAAGGATTCAGGTAAATTGATACACTTAGAACCATATTTTGTGTCAGATGGAAAAAAAAAGGGTGCTGACACCTTTGTGTAAAACAAAATTAGCCAGATGGAAGTTTTTCAGTGATTACATAAAAACCCTGATGAATACAGTGAGTTTCTGAATGTATTTATAATATAGCGTTAAGTGGTAAGAACTGAATGATAAATTGTACCATTCAGGATTACTACAAGCCATAAGATGACTTTTGGGGGCTGAGACTATAGTCCCCTAAAAAGTGCAAATCCTTAAAGATTTCTGAAAGAAACAAGAGTAACAGTTATAGACCAAAAGTTATTTTATGCAGCAGAATGATTTCATTTCTTCACTGAAATATTGTTATGCCTTATTCTACTCGAAATGAGTGTTAGACCCTGTGATATAACTCTCAATAAAAAGTATTTCCTGAATTATTCTAGTGCCCCTGTTTCTGTCAAAGTACCTGAAATTAAGAGGTAACATAAAAACAGGTTAGAAAACACTCTCAAACAGTAGTAGCAAAAATGATATGGTACTGTGCATTCAGTATGCAGTACCAAGATGGAATGGCATTGAACAGTGTGACTTTGATATTGGTATTTATTAGAGAGGTAAAAGCTAAGTGCAACATATTACCATTTATATCAGTACTTAAGTTATAATATTTAGCTTAAAGCAAAGACTACTTCAATGCAACTCCCCAATTCCAGGCCAGTGATAGATCAAACAGGAAAGAGACTACAAATGATAGCATCCCCCTAATACTAGGTCTGAGGAACTGACTTGGATTGAAACACTAATTAGAAGATATTTCAGAACAAAATTAAAGTGAAGAGAAACGAACCATTAGGGTCAAATAACAACACTCAAATGAGAAATTAGTGAACTTGTAAATAGACACCCTCAGGTAGCCTCTAGGTAGGACAAATGGAAGGGGACGATTTTAGTGCCTGCAATGCAGAAAAGAGAAGTCACAAAGAGGGAGATTACTGTTTAAATTCACAATGGCGCTTATAGGAACTGCTTACTAAAAAGGGGGAAAAAAAGTGAAATGACAACATTGCTAATGACACATTATCATTTATTTGGCAATTGTCTGAAGAGACGCAGAGGAACCTAATTGTAATAAATAATTAGCAGATAAAAATACTGATGAAACTTCATGTTGATAAACATAACGAAATGCAAATAGGAACAAATGAGCTAACTATAAATGCATAATAAGCTCTATAAATTATCTGCTACCAATCAGGAAAAAAAATCTTAGAATCACTGTGGCTACTTATCTGCAACTGAATCTTAAGCTAACATTACGAAAGTATGCAGCAAAGTAGGAAAAATAGAGGGAGCCAATAGTGGCATAAGGATGTTTTCTAAGTCCGTTATGCCATGAGCTGAATATTGTGACGTTCATTTCACCCCAGAATGAGTAGCAGACTATTGGAAGGTGAAGCAAAAATCAATAAAGATGGTATCAAGTATGGTGTAACTTCTATCTGAGCCCCAGTAAAATAGATGAAGATTTCCAGTCTGGGAAAGAGAAAATTAAGAGGCATATACAAATACACATTGCCATAGAGAAAGAGACTAGGGATCATTTATTCACTATTCACTATATTACAGAAATCTATAAAAAATTAAGCAGAAATATTAACACAGAAAAATATTCATTAAACCATTCTACTCTCTATTCTTTATGAAAAAGAAATAAGTATTTTGCTTGTGTCTGTAAAGAAATAGAAGTTGCAATGAATAACAAAAAGTATATGATTTCTAACAGAAGAAAACTCACACATTTTTTTCAAACCTTGTACCTGAAGTCTCTCTTGTTATTTGATAAGGATTTTCTCTTCCTTGGGGGGATCAGTTTCATTATCCCTTCAGGAAGTTATTCTGCATTCTCCTTAACAGATTCTGGCGTATGTCAGATATGCCTATTATACGCTAATGTCAGGGAAAATGTATAACCCTGTCAAGGTTATTTCAATCTGTTCTTTAAAAGATATTTAAAGTATTGCAATAATGTCCAGCAGTATTGCAAGATCTAAGTAAATTAGATATCCCAGCTATAAAGGGAAGTTGGCATTTTGTTTATTCAGATATATCCAAAATTATGCTTGTTTTGGGCAAATATTATTGGTTTCTAAGACATGAACCTGAACTTTTGACAATATGCCTTAGTTTGTTGTTAGGAAACATAAAACAATGTTGAGTTGCTTCCTTTTCTACTCCTCCTCAAAATGAAACACATATTACCCACTCTCATCATCATACAAAGGAGGCTTTTACTTAGAGCCAACATGTGATTACAGTGGGTTTTAGCTTTATTTTATTTGTATTTGGTTCACTGGTGTTGAGGCTCTGATCAGCTTAGCCTCAGAGAGGAAGACAGGCAGGGAAATAAAAGGATTCAAACTGATCCACATGTATCCAGGCTTACTTCAGAATTATATTACTTACACTAAATTTAATTATCAAATAAAAAGAAAGTTAAAAGATGCAACTTAAAATATCCAACCTACATTTATATTTTTGTACAATTTGGCATTGATGAATAGTCAATAAAACAGAAAAATAGTATTTTTAAGTATCTAAAGTGTATAGTGATTGTATAGTGATCTTGTTAATGGCGTTTTAATGAATTAATGATCAGCATTATATTTTATTAGATACTATAAATGAGCTTCCTCCACTACCTTTACCAGAGTAAAAATCATTTCAGAGTGAAAATGGACACCAAATTTCTTTAGGATACTAAGAAATTTAAATCTAAAAGCACTGAAATTTCTAGCAAATAATTTCTTTCTTTCCAGAAGAAAAGGAATATCCATCAAAAGGACCTGCATCCTTTCCTTGGATATATTCACGGATATCCATCAAAACTGATCTGCAAGTCTGCTGATTTCAAAGTCTAATAGTTTGAAAGACATTATTCCACTTTGATTTCAACACAATACATCTAGCTTATTTCTTTGGACTCTTCTGTGTGAGTAGACTTTTATTTGCCTAATGGAAATTGCCCCTTCTACAAAACTGAAGTATTCTGTAAGAAAATTTCAGCCTTGTGTTTTCAGCTCTGCTTCCCTCTCCCCTCAGCCCTCTCCCAAAGAGCAGCTTGGGCAGATTTCCTACATCTCTCCTGCCCACACTGCTCACTGAAAGGCTCTTTACAAGAAGAATCAAAAGAAAAACTAACCATTTCATAAGATAAGGCAAAGCAGAAAACTGTGACTATTACATCTGGTGCCACATTAGGATATTTTTTTCCCCTAACCTCTAATTTTTCATGACGGCAGAAATTCCATTTTCTAAGCAGCTCTAGTAAAAAACTAATTTCTTAGCTACAGGAGGTCCTTTTGAAAACAATACATATTAACCAGAATGTATTCTTAATCCTGTTAGATTTAAGTTTCTAATGCACTGTTTCCATTTAAAGAAACATTGCTGGTGCTCATTATAGTCATGAGCTATGAAATCTATGTCCAATGGACAGTGACTTTGGGCAACTAGGCCCTTACTAAAAGAGTGGAAAGCACTGTTTTATTGCTTGCGTAAATAAAAAGTTACTTTAAAGTAACTTTGACACTATTATGCTTAATTATGCATACATGAAGAGCTGAAAATGATTTTACCCTTGTCTAAAGTCAAATACTTTATCATCAAAGTACAGAGAGAATGATGGCGGCAGTTGTGCTTTCTGGTAGGAGCAAGCCACTTCTTCCTTAGAATTGCATTTTAATGCAACTGAAAGAAAAAAGTGGTGAGAACTGGGGAAGTATTTCTGGAATGCAGCTAAAAACACCAAAAGCAAAAATTACTCAGAATGACTGCTGTATTAGGTAGTTTTAAGAAACTAGAAAGAGAGAGAAATTACTGGCAGTACTGCTTCTACCATGGAATATATAACTCTGAGACCTTTCTTTCAGCAAGGATTTCTCATTTTAGCACATTATTATTGATAACTATTGATAGCTCTGTGGTAAGACAGCATTACCTGAAGATTAATAATTCAGGTGAAATGCAAAGGGATATTTGCTATTTAGCATCAGACAATAAATAGCCAGTCACTGCTGTTTAGCCACATGATTTTGAGTGGACCCACTGTGCAAAGATGCTATCACTGCTTTCAGGTAGTGCTGCCTCTCAGGATTTGGCTCTAAGTGGAGGGCTCAACGCTGCAGACAGAATGAACAAATCCAAAGCAGGTCTTCAGTGTCCCTTACACGCTCAGGCGGAGTATGTAATTCAGAAGGAGGGGAAAACAGCTGCATATTTGTGACAGACTGGGTAAATATACTAATAACAAATTGACGTTGTTAGGCACTCTTTTCTAAGCTACAGTGATACAGCTATAACAATACAGATATGACAAGACCTTCTGCTTGGGCAAATCTCTTTCTGATCATACCTCCTTTTTCCATCTTCTCTTAGATCCCTGTGTAGAACAATACTTTGCAAAAATCCTGCATACAATTATAAATTTTTCTCACTTCCCCATCTAATGATTATTTTCTTCTTGAATCTCACCACTGACCCCCGCTAGCCGCCTGTGAGATTGAGGCCGTAAGTCAAACGTCACAAGTACAGTGATGCTCAAATTGGAACATTCATTTACTCTAACATTAAAGTGCATTTGTCACTGATAAGGGTGTAGTATAACAATCCATACAGAACTCTCACTGGTAAGACACTATGTATGTGCCCTGGAAAGCCTCAAGCTGATATACAGAAAGTTATAGGGTGGAAGAACCATCAAAGACTTCAACTGGCTTGATTTAGATACGAGATATAATAAAATAACAAAATGAAAAACAGAGCAAGAGAAAGAAGAATATACAGAGAAGCGTCAACTGAAAATAATATATTGTATGAGTTAAATCAACTTTTAATGTAGATACATATTGCCTAAGCAGACCTCTGTGTTTGTGTTCAGTGGCGAACGCACATTATGTCAAACAAAAAATACCAAGCACTCAAGAGAAACAAGCAATTGTGGTAATACGGGATTTGAAGTTCTCTACCAAAAGACTGCATTTAAAATAAGTAGTTTCTAAAAGTACTGACATCAACAGCTATCAATGGTGAATGATGCAATAGAAAAAAAAATCTCAAAGCACAACCAACAACCCTGAAAAAACATTCAAATTCATTACTGGTAATCTGTTTCCAAAATATCACAATTACAATTCTTTATTCATAGGATTTTCATGTGAAAAATCTATATATAATTTTCTGATGAACAGTTTTTGTACAGTGAGAAATTTGTGCCTGAAAATTCATCAGAACTTCTTATGTATAATTAATATTTTCTACTGCAATTGGAGCGATGACAATGATTATTTGTACACACCGCTTTGCTTGAGCAAAATTGGGCCTATTTCTTACTCTCGTAGCTGTAACCCCATTTATAAATCTTGTTCAGACCGTGAAATTATTTAGAATCCCTCAATGATTGCATTTCTGTTGTCTGGCTTATGGGAAAAGAAATATACTGCTGATCTCTTGTAATTTACTTAATCCATCTCTGCCACAAGAGGTATGTATGTATGTACGCTATAAAACTCATGCATGCATACGTACATACACATATATATACGGCCACGCTTCAAGCTATCACTCAGTATTCTTATTCATCTCCACCCTCAAAAGAGATACTCAAAACCCAACTGGACATGGCCCTGAGCAACCTCGGCCCTACTTAGAACAGGGGGTTGGACTAGATGATCACCAAAGGCTCTGTCCAAACTAACTGAATCTATGATCCTCGAATGCCCATTGCTTAAAGAAATCAACATGTAGCTTTTCCTGGAATGTCCTGCAAAGTCATTTCAAATGCTCACACCCATATGTTGCTCCATTTATTGTTTTTTCCTCTCTTGTCTTTTGTAAAGGGAACAGAACACCAACATAAAAGCCATCTTCTAATTTTTCTCCAGACAAACAAATAACAGAAAATGGAACCAGATGAGCAAAAGAAAAAAGGAGAATGTTCTAGAATCTATCTCCTTTCTGAGAAAAGAGACAACTGCTCATAAATCTCTTCCTACTCCTGCCTTCCTCAGAGAAGCTTTAGATCAAGGGGGATACTTTTGAGCCTCAAAACTAGTATTAAGAACAAAAGAAAAATCTGCTTTAAAACTGTGTAAAACATCTGACAAAACATAAAAATAAAACAATTCTTGTAATTTATGAAAATGCTGAAATGATCTATGTTCTACCACCTGAAGAACAGTTCAAAAATATATTTTTTTAAGTTGAGGAATTAAAAAAAAATAAATATAAACCTGTGTATACAAAACTGCCCACCCAGCCAGTTATCTCTGATCCTTATTTTCCTTAGGAGGAAATAAATTTTACTTTGTGTCACAAAGACCTTCATGAATTAGGCCCAACTCTTTTAAATTACTTCATTCAAGTGCTCTTGTTGTGGAATTTAACATGGAGTTCACTAGATACACAGTTTAGAAGAAGGGTTTGCAGGGAAAAATTTTATGGTTAGAGGGATATTTTCATTATTCCATCACATGAATATGATCAATTGAATTAATTTTCCTGCCAACTGGAGACACTGATTCATGTGATTGTTTATAGGAGTCATCTGATATAACTTGTTTGGCTATGGGTGAATTTCAAATTAAGTAGAGAAATATTTTAGAAGGAACAGAGAAAGGTCAAAAACTATACAATCTGTGTTAGATTGTATGCTTCTCCTTTTCCATGTTCGGTATTGCTATATATCTATAAAATAATTTCCTTTTAGACAATAAACTTTCCATGAATAAGCTCTACTTGCATAACACATCTACCCAAATGCAATTGCATAACATAGAAATTAGATTTAAGTAGAACCAGAAATTTAACAGAGATTCATCTTTCACACTTTAAAATAAATCTTCTAAATGAAAACGAGAGCAGCTTTATCTACATTACTTTCTATTACTGCTTGTAAGAAGCTTCATGTTAAAACAAGAAAATATTTTGCAGGGTTTGTTCTGTTGTCTACTCTGTAGCTCAGATGTGTGAGGCCCTTTCCTTCATTTGCATTGAGGTCACATGAGGCCATATATCCTTTAAAACCCAGAAGACAGTGCTGCAGAAGGTGCTGTCCCCTGCTATGGAATAATTATTTTTATCATTTGATATTTTTTCTTCTCTTTAGCCAGACTAATGGCTAATACTAAGTATATGTGCACATTCTTGCAGGGGCAAGGAGGGGAAAAGAGCGTAGCAAAAGGCACTAAAGCTAAATCCCTTGAGACATCAAAATTCCAGTACAAATTTCATGGGAGTGACGCAGAGACTGAGGCGTTCAGATTTCTCTCTGACCTTCTCCTTCCTGTCTCAGCCCTTCAGATTCAGGGCACGAAAATGGAGAGGTCTGTGCAGACTCGAGCCAATGATGGCTCCTTTACTGCTCCCCCAGAAAGATAAGCGGGCGGCACGCTGCCCACCAGCTGGTCTCTGTCCCCATCCCCTTGAGAGACCCCTCTGGTCTCTTCACCAGCCACCGCTGCTGACGACCACGAGCAGCTTCTGCTGCCCGAATGGGTTGGGCGGTACAGCCCGCAGTAATGCAAAGGAGAGATTTCACCCCATCCTGGAGTCTTTAGTGGTCCTTCACTTCCTTTCACACCACCAAAGTTAATTCATTACTCGCCAGTTGTTTTGCAACAATATGCAGCAAAAACACAGCTAAAAACTTGTGGAAAATCTCTCCAACATATTTGAAATGATGACTCATGTTTCATTACCAAACTGGCCAATGACTATACAGAGTCTTAATGATGCACAGAAACAAAAAAGAAGCTCTCACATTACTTATATGTAATAACTGTCACTTTAGATTTTCAGCAAGAAAAGGAAATGCTATATAAATTGCCATGAAAAACACCTCTGATGACCATAGTGATTAAATAAATGACCGACTTTACATAAAATAGCAGCAGCTCCATTCATATATATAAAATAAAATTTCCTTCTAAACTTCTTAACAGGAAAATCTTTTTATTTTCATTAACTTTAAAGAAATTCATACAATTTGAATGAAAAGTAGTCATCTGATATTTACTGAATCTTGCTTTTCTTCTTCTAAATGAAAGCACAGCACATCACGCAAAGTGTGCAGCTAATTACAGATTACTAAAAATAATCTACTTTAGCTAACACCAAGAAGTATAGCTTGGAATTCCATATTTAGAGCATATATCTTCAAGATTGTATCACCAGCTAAAGCACAAGCTTCATCTAGGCTGTTATGAGAAAAAGCTAGAGCTCAAGCCCAGCAGAGGTAGCACTGATGTGTCTAGTTAAAGCTCTCTCTCTCATCCTTACTGCTGGAGGGGAGGAAAGGTAGCGGCGAGCAAAAACATAGCCCTAAATGCCCTCCCTGTTGGCAGATGAAGTGAATAAAAAAAGAGATCATTCACACTTCTAGCTTTCCTATTTAATATCCATTTAAAAACTATGCAAGCAAGAACATGCAGCTCTATTTCTATAGGAACACAAAGTTTAGCATATCAAGCATATTTTTTAAAAAATGAATTAAAACATACAAGACAACTGCTATAGATTGTTTGAAAAACACAATTGGCAGATTGTACAAGTAAATGCACATTTATTATTATTGTTACCTCCAGTTTTAATGCTGAAATCCTGAACGCAGAAAGCTCCAGTGCTGGATGCTGTTTCTTTGCTGGTTTTCCTTTTTTTGCTTTTTTGTTTTTTCTTTTCTCCTTTTGAGGAGGTGTGTGGGGGGTGCTTTGGAGTATTTTTAAGCAAGAAAGATTCCAAGACAGCCTTACCTAGATGAAGCGAGCACGGAGCCGAACACGCCCTTCCTAAAATCCTTGGTCCTCCTAAAATTCCTTCCTAAAATCTTTGGTCCAAAACCAAAACGAAGGAGCAAACAAACAAAAGAAGCGTGTCCCATTTAGCTCCTGTTAGCATAAAAGTTCAGATTTCGTTACTGAGATCATTGCTCTATTCTGAGCCGTTTTGCTCAATGTGTGATTCTAACAAAAACACCCTCTGCAGCTGGAGGGAGCCTTAACTAAGCACGATTCTGTCAAGCTTCTCCCGGGGACTTCTGTCTCCTAAATTCAGACTGATGTTTTGCGAAAGGGGCCTCAACAACCAGGCCCAGATTGCCTGAAAAGTATTTCCTGCCTTTGAGAGCGAGGGAGAGAGAGAGCGCCTGTGTGCGCGAGCGCGCGCGGGTACGTGCATGGGAGAGGGAGAGAAAGGGAGAGAGCCCCTGGTCGGGGGAAAAACAGAAATAGACGGCAAGGCAGGACTGCGAGACGCTCAGTTCAGTACGCCACCAAGGTAGTGTGTTTTCAAGGTATTATTTGCACTATACTTACGTGTGTTTTCAAATCCCTCCCTGGTGTTTACTTTTTTTTTCTTTTTCTTTTTTTTTTTTTAAATGCATCTCTAATATTCATGCAAAGGTAACAGCCATCCAGAAAAAAAGAGGAGAACCTCTCTAAAACCTCATATCTTTCTAACTACTCAGCAGCAAGCAATAGGCACTGAACAACTTGACTTAAACTCTTTAAGGCATCCCATTTACAAAAGGTCTAATGCTCTTCTGAGCAGGAAATACACACAGTTAGCTAGATACCGCGTACACATGCTTGCTAAAATTGTATTCCTACTCAGGAGAATTAGTTAGATCCTATAAAATGAATGCTACAGTTTAAATGCAGGCATATTACAGGCAATGGTATATGTTGCTTTACCTCTTTCGAGAATCCTCCAGAGTCACACAAATCCAGCTCTGCAAAAGCAAAAGGACAGACTCCATCTTGATCATATTAATATTTTGCTGACATAAAACACTTGTAACTACTTCGTTCCAGTTTGACAGGGTGCCTGAATCATGTCTCCAGAGTAACCCGCAGCATCTACATCCTTTGCTCTATACAAATTTCGGGAATATCATCTGTTTATCTTTTCTGCTTTCTTCTGCCTCCTCTGAATGACTTCCTCTTAGCTGTTGCAGCCTGAGAACTTGGATTACCATTTGGTTTTGATTAAAACCAGACGGACAGCTCTGCAGAAGTTTGAGAGTAAACTAATGGAAATCACGAGCATGGCTTTAATTAGCATATCAATTAATAAGAAATGCTAGCTATTCCTATAACAAATACTACTCAGAAACACAAAAAAGGTACATCCTTAGCCACTGGTCTCATACTTAGGGAATTAATTTATTCACATTTTATTTCATTCTGGTCATGTGAATCAGAGCAAGAATGACGATACATGATTTCCAAGCTGCAGGATGAAACCAAGACTTTTTTTTTCTTTTATTAAAGAAAGAACGAAGTGTTGTCACTAACTTTAATCATCCTCTCAGGTGGGTCGTTCAAACATCATTTACCTCCCGGTGACGCCTTCAGCCATTTCAAACTCTTTTTATTACTTTTTTTTCCTCTGAGTAAGTGATTCTAGCATTTCCGATCAGCTCTCTGATTGATCTCTGGCCTTTGCTGGGCTGCCCGGGGGAGCTCAGGCAAAGTGTTAGGACACAGGACATACTGCACCCACTACCCACAGCAGTGCCTCAATTATTTGTGACTGGAAAGTCTCCATTCAGCACTTCCTTTGTGGTCTCTAACGAGTGGCACAAGGTATTTTTTCTACAAGGAGATAGGAACCCTCATACCAGCCCCTAACAGCTGTCTCTTTACTGTTAATACATTCCTTAGCTGAAGTAAGTCTTCTTGAGGGCGTTTCTTCAGTCAAAGAAAAGCTACCTCTATAAAGCGCTCTCCGGCTCCCGTTAATAAGGTCATATCTGGAGAAAATTTGTTAAATTTTAGCTCATGAGCATATAGAATTTTATACTAAAACCGCTATATTTTCTGAATGTGGTCTTCGTTTTTGTGCACTTTGTATATGCATTCTTCTACCTTAGATGTAAAGTTACACATGCTCAAATGGAAGTGGGTTGGAAATTTGTCCCAATAGCTGTTCCCTACATGAAGAGTGACAGCAGACAACCCTAAGTGGAAGGACTTATCAGCCCAAGCTCTCAATTGTCAAATGGCGGTAAGCTCTGACCAGTCAGAACCTAACTAAAAGTAAATAACTTTTCAGAAGGAGTTTTAAGTATATTTGACTAGCTTGATGACCCAAATACATAACTTTGCTCTACTGTAAATTGTGATTTGTATTTTTCTGCAGGTCACTTCAGGACACAATTTATTTGCAGTTATATAATTGCAAAAATTGTACAGTTTTGAAATTTATTTTGTGAATCAAAGTAAAACTAGAAAGTCATCACAACAAAAGTCATGAAAAAATGAAACCCTCTCTCAAAAATAGATATTTCAAGACAATTTCAATCAGAATACTTTTTCTATTTTTTTTTTTTCAGATGAAGTTTGCTTAACATTCCATCAAGAAATTTCCGTTTCAGTAAAACAAAGTCGGTCACAAGAATACCCATTTGATTCAGGTTTCAAACAGGGGCAAGTGAGAAAATATTTACAGAATACCAATTAGGACATGATCTGCTATGTCAAAGAATTTGACAAAGGTATTTTGTTTTCTAATATTAGAATACTTGATGGATAGCTAAACAAAAAGGCCAACTTGGGAAGATGTTGGCCCATTTCCTGACTGCCTAAAAAGTGGGGGACAGACTGTCCTCAGGTGCCTCATTGTCCTGCTTTTCCATGTACAGAAAGAAGGAGAAAGATCTGAATGTGAATATCTGATCTAAGTGGCTTGGATAAAATGTTATAATAAGAATAGTAAAGAAGTGAGCAAAGCAGAGTTTTATGATGAAAAAATGAAAGAACACATTCAATCAGACTATGTGAGTTCGAACATCTTAAGAGTTCTGTCAGAATTTAGGCAATCAATAGGGCTGACCAAAGTAAATTGAGGAATAGCATAATCATCCTAAGTGACATATTTTGTGGACAAAAATAAGTTAGTAGATGCCTACCCCTGTGCTTTATGTGCTGTGAGATATGCACTTCAATTGCAGCCTGTTTCGTAATGCTAAAATGTTACAATTTAGGTGCTCCTCCCTATGTTGAAGCTCAAATCAAACGCAAAAATTATGGCCATTTTTGTTTTTATATCTGTCACTCAGAATATCCTGTGGGCCAGAGTTCGGTCATGCAAATCAAGCCTAATTTCTAATCTAATTCTAAAATCTAATTTCTGGTAAATCTTCAGGTAAAGAATTCTAATATTCAAAATGTTATATTATTATTATAACTAAATCTTATTTCTAAAGTAATTATAGAAAGAATAGGCTAGACTAAAAGTGAATAATGCATCTAATTCATAGATGCATCTAATTCAACCTCATAAGCTAGCTAACTATGTGTATTTTTTGTGGAGAAGAGAAGAAATTTAGAGGAAAGATTAGAGTCTCTAATCTGTGACTTGTGTAGGAGTTCAGCACCTTACCTGTATAGAAATATGTCCAAAATGAATTATCCGAAAGGAAATAATGTTAGTTCTTATTTATGACTATATAAGACAGGCTCTTTTTCCATGAATATAAAATAATGGTTGCCATAAAAATATAATTGCCTCTACTCCATAATATATTATGGAAAGATAAACTTCTAACACATCCTATATAATCCTATCTAAAATGATCTAGCAAAAATTTTGATAACTAAGAATTCAAAGCCCTTGCTTGGTATAGCTGGGCATTAGTTTGAATCAGGTAGGGACATTTTCAGTCACTCTATTTGAAAAATGGGATAGTCCTTTCTAGACCTACTAATATATAGGGCAACAGATTTAGGAATAATTTGCTACTGAGTTCTGTATTTTTAGAATTAGTTTATATGCTATATTCACATTTAATAACATTTAACTTGCAGTTAAATGCTTTGGAATATTATATTTAACCTTTATTTGCCACACATTAGATTCTTAGAGGTACTTACATTGTGGCCTTCTGAACCTCTGAAATCATACCCCATTCTTGTGTTTCTCATTGTTTATGAATGACAAACTGTTATCAGTGACAAGAAAGTATTTAAGTATAATTAAGAAGTGTCACTATATCCTAAAAATAGTTACCCAGAAATCTTTCTTAATGTGCAAGTGTCTTCTTGCAATATCAGGCTGGAAACTATAGGATGCATCAGTCATCCCGTTACTCATCAGTCTTGCCTGTTTTGTGCTCTGTGTGACTCCTTTGGGGATCTCTGCATCTCCTACTATAGATATATTGTGCTGTATTCTATTTTGTCATTCTGTTTTACTATAACCCATAAACTTGAGAGAGAATACTTTTTATGGAGCATATACCAGTATATTCTTAGCTAGACTGAAAACACAGGTAAGGCATGGTTACCTAAACTCTTCTTCAGGCAACCTCCTACTTAACTGAATGGGAATTTGTTTTAAGTTGTGCATCTAGTTTACAGAAAATTGTTACGTACAAGAAAATTGAATTTTGTTGCACAAAAAGTTCTAACTTCTTCAACAATAAAAAAAAAATCATCATCACAATTAGTGGACTGAGACAGACAAGTTTCATCCTTAAATCCTGCTGAGAAAGTAATGTTCATGACAAGAGACCCCAAAAGTTAATTAAAAAGAAATCGTATTCTCATTATTTCCTAAACAAAATATTGTCATATAAATTGCAGAATAAAATGAGAAAAGATTTTCCTGACCTCGTTCTTTCCCTCCTGAATAGCATATGTGTCATTAAATCTAAGATATTCTTCCCTAATGACTGAGCTGTAAAATATCCCAACTATGTTGTTGCAGATTGCTGAAAGTTCAGCAAGACAGATGAAAACAGCTCTGTTTTATAAGCATTTTCAACGTTTCAAAATTTCTTTTGCTTCACAATAGAATTACCAGATTTGATACAGTATCTCCTACTGTATCAAATTTTTATTCTGTTCACGTCATAACATTTCATGCATGTGTTTTGAGTTGATGAAATTACTGTGGCAAAAGATACTAGAGAGTGTGAGGGGGATAGGAGGAGAGGGCTGGTACATGGACAAGTCTCCTGCACCACTGCAGCTTTGGAGGCCACTGAACTACAGTGCAAGTGCACTGCATGACACAGTCTAAAACTGGCTCTATAAAACATCCCCGTTTCAGCAAATTTAGAAGATGGGTATTTCAGGAAAGTTACATTGATTTGAAAATGCTCAGGCCTCATTTATATGAAAAACAATTTACTGCCACAACTTATGAAAAGAATATCATTGTAAATCTTTGACAAATTCACTTGTCAATCTTCCGATATAAGGACACAGATACTTCAGTTCTCAGACTCTTAAGAGTAACAGGAATATATATCTTCATCACTATAAGAAATAACTGCATTTTTAATATCAAATAAAAATATTTCAAAATGAACTGATCGTTTGGAATATGTTAATTTTATGTTTACAGTTAGGAATATTGGACTATGATTGTCAAAGATCCTAAACTTCTACATAATTTACACAAAATCATTTAGGTTATGGCTTAAATGTGTTTAATCTTGCTTATAGTCATTCTCATACATTTCTTATTTTTGCTGACAGGTTAATAAAGATAATCAATAAATCAAAGGAAAAAATAAAATTAGAACCATTTATTTTTTATTTACACATTTTTCAGCAGAAAATGTTTCTCACGAGACAAGCACAAGGACTAAATAACCTGCAACCTGACCATTTGTTAAAAGACTGAAATGATTCCTAAAAATATGTGGATGAGAATCTGTAGGTAAATTGTCTATTTTTCGTAGTGTTTATTCTATTTCCTGTTTAGGACTTGAAAACTCAGGCTTGAGTTATCAATACTTTTGTTTGCAATATGTGAGGCTATTAAAAATATGTTTGTCAGAGTTGATTATGTTTTCTCTGACATAAGTTTTTAGTCATCATTCCAAAAAAATCTCACTCCTTAACAAATTTTAAATACTGGTGGGAAAATTCTTCTTCATTTTTCTTCTCGCTGTGTTCTACCATTATTTGCTTCCCTGTACTCTATTTTAGTACAGGGAAGCAAATAATGGTAGAACGCAGCGAGAAACTGCAAAGCCTGGTTGTTACTTCTGTACAGTGATGCAAATTGAAGTTAAACCACAGCTTCAAGAGCTAATCAAGGAAGAGCTGGTTCCAATCTCACTGGAATTAACCTAGGCAAATTTTGGCCCTGCTTCTACCTCATAGTAATTTATCAGTGTATCTGTCATAACTTGGCAAGAAACTCAGAATGCTGTGTATCGTTGAACTGTATCTTACATTTCCTGTCGTAGAGACTCTTTATCTCCCCTTCTAAGGACGTCTTTCAAGCAATTATTAATTCCCTTATCAAGCAACTGTGAATGCCATTGTTGTCATAAAGACTTTAAATTTCAGACAAAAAGTAAACCATAAGGATGTAAGCAACTGCTGTTTTCAAGCCCTGTACAAAAATATTTTGATTGCAAAATAAGTTAAAAATAATCACATGGGTTAGGGTAGCATTTTATTTATGCATAGCTGAGACAGTGACACAGTGAGATACATGCCTAGAAATGATAAATATTAAGGAAAGTGTCATTAAATACTGAATACGAGTAAAAAATATGTAATCAGTTTCTCTAACACTTTTCAAATCTCAGTGAAGACAGTTATTTCCTTAAATCTCTTCTTGGAATGACACTGATGCACATGCACTTAAAACCCAACAATAACAGCAACCAAACGTGACTTGAGATAGGATTGAAATAGCTACAATAAACTCGAGGGAGATACTTTGATTTACAGCAACTGAGGATGTGGTCTGTTTGTTCCAGACTTTTCCAAGATTCTCTAATTGCTTTCAGACCTGTGGAATGAGCCAGCTTCTCAATGGCTGTAGCTATTCAACCTATCTCAACATGATGTGAGACCTGTTAGTTCTCTACTGTTTTTTTGTTCCGTTTCTGTACTCATACTTGCAGGTAAGTATTTTTGTCCATATATTGAAAGTGGGATGGTATAACATAAGTGCTATTGATCCACTTCCTAAGACCTCTTTTCATGCTCGAAACCATTCAGTTATATCTGATGGTTATCAATACCATCTGTAATCTCATCATTATTTCTTATTGCAATAGTATGTAAATTTGCAGTACATGAAAAATACAGTCTGCTGCCCTAATAAACCTTTTGGAGTGCTTGCAGTAAGCAAGTTTGGTAGTGGACTCCCTCCTAAGAATTAATCTAAAAAACACCTGTGTGAGTGTCTAAGGGGTTTGAGAAGTACAGGAAAGTACAACAAAGTCTTACGAATTAGAACTATGAGGACAAACCTAGTCCAAAAAGGTTTTGTGACAGAAAAAAAAAAATATACATTAAGAGAAATTTACCAGTGCTGTCTATAAAGGGAACGGAGAAGAAAACAGGACTGCTCATCTGTCTGAAGAGTATTTGCAGAAGAAAGAACTACATACACATATGAAAAAAATGTATATTCAATTGCTATTGTTTCTGTTGTTTTAACCCAGTAAAAGGGCATATTTTATTTTTATACTGTCACTGTCTGTAGTATTGTTCTCCATAACATTTATCAGGAAGCAGTTAGTACGCACATCATAGAGAAATTTCGTATATGGTTAATATAATAATAACTATATGGTAGCTACTTCCAGAAAGGACAAACACCTCCATGCATGTAAGTAGTTCTTACAATCACTGATGGTAAAAGAATTAATGGAGGAAAAAAGAAAAAAGAGCTTTCTCCTATTTCTCCTAGCTTATTCCAGCATTGCTTGTGACACTAAATGAAATACTACATACTTTGTAATTTCTAACAAAAACCATTTATAGATTATTCATCTATCGCATGCCCATCTGAGTACATCTTACAAATGTAAACTGTCATCTTAAATATACCATATGAAAAAAGGGATACATAAATCTTTATAAGAGATAAAAATTAGTTAGTTTACATTTAAAAAGGAAACAAATATCTCAGCAATCATTATTAGCAAGAAAATATGACAAACAAGCCATGCAAACCTGTTTCTATAACAGTCGTCATAGTCTATCAATAATTTCTTATTAATTACCAAATAAGAAAATTAAAACAAGTGATTAAACCAAAAAATTCATTTGGTTATAATTAAATAAAATTAAATATATAAAATTCTCCAGCTTGCAAAGATCCAACTGCAAAGATCTACTGACTTTGTAGCCTGCAGGCATTCAAAAAACCACATGACAGACCAAGGGATAGACATTGAAAAGAACCACAGAAATAAAACTTGAAACCAATGCTGTCTATCTCAACCCGAGGGATTTCCAGTTATGTGAGCTCACAGGGAGAATGGCCAATGGATTTGCAAAATTCAGTATTGTGAAATATTGAATACAACTATTATGGAAAACACTGTACAAGTATTAACTACGCTTCTCCAAGGCTATGTCCATTTTGCTTGAATGCCCAGAGAATACTTTTTGCTACATTAAAATTGCACAAAATATCCCATAAAACAGAAAACAAAACACAATGACATTCTGCGCTGATAAAGGTTGCTCTTTCATAAATCTTCCTTTCTTATCTATGCCTTCAATAACGTTAAATCTACTCTTCAGATTAGCACTAAATCCACTGAAGCTTGTGATTTTAAATGTACACCCAGTTTTATATGTGATAGTATCAGTAGCTTTCATCCTATACAGCATAAGATGACCAGGCCCTGTTTGTTTTGCATATGGATGTGTATAGAGTATTTAACATTCTTACAAAACCTCTAAAAGTATATGAAAATTCTTCCTTTATTTTCTCCGTTGCAAAATACCATAAAGATTTGCTTTCGGTATCACATTTCATTCCATCAGTAATCCATTTTATTTTCAGAGTCAACAAGAAAATACTTACAGTGGTACTGAGTTTTTTCTTAAAACAAACCAAGCAAGGTTGTTTGACCGTTTCCTGAGAAAATACTTGGGAGACATAAATACAATTATCACTGTTTTCTTGTAGAAACCACTGATTACTCAAATTCAGACTTCCCAAACAATAGGGAATTATTGGATTACCTCAGAGAGATTCCTTCCTGGTGTCATTTTATTTAGCATCATTAACTTTAGCTGTGCTGACTTAAAGCAGCTTGTATAATCATTTTAAAAAATACATTATTTGGTAAGTGGTCATTTCCATGACAATATAAATCAGCATATATGATGACTGAACTGCATAAAACTCTGTACAAAACACAGCAATCGTTCAACTCAAAATTTTAAGTGTTCTTTGAAGACAGAAAGAGCTGCATGGGTTCATTCAGGGAAAGATCCAGGTTTCCAAAGGGACTGGCTAAACCTACATTCCAGAAATATATTTAAGTTGTGCCAAACATATTTATAGCTTTAACATATTTATAGCTTTCAATGCTGCTCCTATGAAATCAAATTTATGGTTTACTGCCTTATAGATGAAGAATATATGTTTTTTGGAAACAACAAATTGTGTGATCTTAATCCAGTATGTAGTTAAGATTTGAGGGGCATGTTGACATTACAGAACCGAACTTACCTCTGAAAACATAAAAAGTAGATTGAATTTTTAATCTACATCTTTTAAATAAACTATCAGTGGAAAACCAAGTACCCAGAACACCTCTCAAGTACCCAGAAGTAGCTCCCGAGATATCATACAGTAGATTTGAAAATATAAAAATAAGTTTTGTGGAATATGCTCAAATAATGCCATCATCTTGTGGATTGAAAACAACCAAACATATTAGCTTTCAGATTAGCCTGGCAGCTGAGAAGATGAGAGAAAAAATAGAAGAAACAATAAGTTTCAGGAAAGCTTCACATATGTCAAAGATCTTCTGCTATGTTACACAGTTTAGCTAGTCTAAAATTTGGTGAGGACTTGAAAACATCTTCATTGTCATCACTTTTCTTGACAATTTTAGTAAAAGCAATAAGGTTAAAGGACAACTTGATCAGCTAGACTGTGTAAGATAAAAGTAAATCCTTTCATCTTTCAATTTACAGAGATAAGAATTACCATAGAGAATCATCTGTTTGCAAGGACTGTTTGAGGTTTCTTTGGAATATTTAGATTCTTCTACTCCAAGAATTTAGGACTGAATCTAACCCTGCAAAATAAGCCTATATGATAAGAGTCCCACTTCATAGAACATTTAGGTATCGTCGCCTTGGAAGACCAGAGAAAATGAAATTGATTTAACCATAAAATTTTGTTTTCAGACATTAAATCAAATAAATAAACATTGAATAAAGCAAAAGCATAAACCACAATGGCTTTTAGTAATCTGAAATTATATTCTTTTATAGCATGATAAATATGACATTAAAGAAAGATTAGAAAAACGGATTTTTATTTTACTTTTTTTTTTTTAGGAAAATATATCTTCCTGCAATTTGTTTTTTCACATAGTAGGGATCTCTCAACAAAAGTAAAAGGAGTGTTTTAATAACAATTACCCACCAGAGATATTTATGTATTCTAAAAAACAAAGACCAAAAGACCAAAACAGGAATTCAGCTTACAAAGGGAATTAAAATAGGCTTGTATTACTTAGAATTACAGGCAATATTGACATATGAAAAACTAGAAATTACAATTCTTATAGAAAAATCAGTGAACCCCAACACGTGGACATATTTGGATGCAAAAGCATTTATGTACAGAACACTACGTTTAGTACAGCAATTGATAACACCAAATTAAAGTAATAAAGTCTAAGTTAGCATTTTTCTTTCGTTTAATAGAACAGTACAATGCAGAAGAGTCTTCAAAGCCAGTACCTTCATAAAGAAAGGTGCATTCTCTATTCACATGAGGTGCTTTAAGTATTACAATCATCCTCATTTTTTCTGCATTAATAGGTTATTTCAGTACTTATTTTTTAGTATCACATATAAAATCTAATTCTTTCATGCCAGCATTTACTCAAAAAATGCTAAGATTCAGCACTTCCATGGCAGATGGGCATTACAACTGAATAATATGCTTTCTTAACCCCTTTGGTTTTGTGAAACACATATTATTCCTTAATCAAAGGCTATAACTCATTAAAAGAACACAACAACATGAAAAATGTGTGCTTGGTACATTAAGAATACTGGATTTTTATGGGTGATGATACAAGCTACTGAGATTTTACATAAGAGCAGAAGTTGTAGTCTCTTTCTATTTGTTTTGCCACAAGCCAAATAAATCGGGAGGAATAAAACAGACTTGAATCCACTCCTTTTCAATAACTTTTAAAAAAAGTCCTGTTCTTAGTCCTGAAGAAGTAAATATTTAAATAAAAATATTTTTAAGACACTTCAGTTAAATGGAAATTTCTCACAAAAATATAGAACCAGTGGCATAACAGCAAATAAATCATATGCAAAGTTGGCAAGCAAGCTGCTTCACAGCACGTAGCATTAAGACATCTTGGGTCTTTTAACTTAAAAATTGCTGGTAGTACTATACATAGTTCTAAGATGACATGCTCTACATCTTAGATTGATTTTCTACAAGCATTGACCAGATTTCAGATAGTAAAAGAGACCTGAGATGTGTCTGGTGAGAAAGAATTACAGAAAAGCAATGTATGGTATAGATGTATGTTTTTCATTTTGACTAGGGATAATATGGTTACAGATTAAAAAAACAAAAACAGAAACACAGGCAGCAATAAAAGATCATATTAGAGCAAGCCACTTCCGCATAAAACATAGCTAATATTACTTAGAGACTTAGAAAGTCTCTAGGGTGCAAAGAGGCATTTAAGCCCATTATAAATATTCATAAAAAGATACATGAGAAAGTGCTGTTATTCTTACTTTATCTTGAAGTTACTAGTATTTGAATCAAAATTCCAATGAATTAAGAGAAATTGCAATACATGAGCCTGTCACATTATCTGAAGTAGCACACTAGGATCAGCCTTTTGTCCATTTATAATCAAATGGATCAAGGGCTGTTAAGCTTGGAGCTATAAACTCTGCCTTGAGCTATTCTGAGGGAAAGGCAAGATCATATAGGAGAACTAGGGCTCCTATAAGTTAGCCCTGGCTGATGTTGATTAGCTGTTAGGGTGATTATCCATTTGACCTTAAAGATGCATTTTATAAGTTAGATTAATTATCATTATGAAAATTCTTCACTGAAACACTGCTGATTTTATGCAGAAAATAAGATCACATATAGCTTTCATCTCGAAGAGTTTCCGCTTCCTTCTTAGAGGAACAAACAATCTATTCAGCCCTTGCTAGTACTTTCTTCCTCTTTCCATTCTTGGTATTTTCGTTGGCAATATTTGCTTCTTGTATGGTATTTTAAAGTAGAGTATGTGTCTCCGATTTTAGCTTACTAAGACATTTTTTCCTCACTCCAATTTCCTACTTTTCCTTACTCTGACTACCATGATTGTTCAGAACTTCTCACCTCTTCTAGAGTCCTTCTAGAAATGGCAGAAATGAGAGTGATAAAGACTATTTACATAGCATTTTCAAGAAAATGTTTAACTAAAGCAAAATGAGGATAAGTATGAGGATAAGTTTGACAACAAGCTCTGAGTTTATATCGTGTTTGAAAAACCATGGCTGTTCCTTAGAGGATTTATCTCAAAATACAACAGAGAGAAAAATAATAAAACAAAGCAAATAATAGAATTATCTATAATTAATTTCTTACTGGTAAAAAGGATTTTCAAAGATTTGAAGGGAATAGAGGCTTAGGATACACACATCAAACACACATCAAAATTTTTTGAAGGAGAAGCAAAAAGTAGTAACACAGAGGGAAAAAGATACACGTTTTTTACAAGAAGTTAGACACTAGTAAAAATGAAAGGAAGGGAAAGAGCCTGTACGGTTAGTCTGAGTACCATGAAGTCTGAACCAGTACATAGCACCCAAAAAAAGCCTCACTAGGACCTCTGTGGAATCCCTGGATGGACAAAATTAGAGCATTACATCAGGCAGTTTACGCTGCATTAAGAATTTAGGATTCCAACATAAACCGCTCCCATCTTAAACCTGGTCTGAATCTGACCACAAAACAGGCATGAGTTATATTCCCATGCTTCCCATAGCACCTGAAGATTAAAGGAAACAGGAAAAATGTGATGCCCTTCACAAGAAGTTAAAATTATCCAAAAAGAATATTTGAGATTTTTTTTGACCACTAAGTATTAAAGAAAATGTAAGATTATCAATCCTTTATCATGTACTAGATTAAAATAAGCAGAAACTTGATTGCTTAGTTCTTTCTCAAACTCACATATTTAGATACATAACATATATGTATGTATCTAAATATGTGATTTTTTTAATGGAATTTGACATAAAAAAAAACAGGTATCTGTTTCAAGAAATGTTTTAATATCTCCTTTTCTGGTACTTACAGTGTATGAGTTTTAATTTTTAACTAAATTCCAAGAAAGAAAGGGAGAAAATGCTGATTCTGAAGGAGTAAAGAGAAGATTTGGAAACTGTTACAGGCAAGTCAGAGTCCTGCTGTTACTGAGGCACTGGAAGAGTAGAAAGAGTACTGAAGAAGAGCATTCAATAGAAAGATACACAAATGCCTACTTGGGGGAGAGTGGAAGGAAAGATGGGGACAAAGGAAGTATAAAATATTAACCATGGATTATATTTCATAAAAAAAGCTGTCATTGAGACACTGTTGGCTTTCAAATTGTACAGCTGGACTTTAGATAGAGTGGACTTTTTTTGGATAACTTTGGACAAATTCTATAATCAAGAATGTTAACTCTTTAAATAACTAGAATAAATGTGTTACAGTATTTTCAGGTTGAGTACATCCAGGGAAATAATAATTCTGAAATATTTCCAGAGAAGTGGGGATCCCAAGGAACAGGATATTGCTGGCATTGTTTTAGTAGTCTACAACATGTGTGAATTTGTGGATTTTTGGACTTAGACCTGTGATGCTCAGTGAGACAGAAACACAAAATCTTTAGAGTCAGCTTAGCAGCTGTTTCATCAAGTACTGAGATGTAAGGAAGATTCTCCTCAGACAGCTGGAACTCCGTTGTCATTTTCACAGATACAATCTATATTATAGTACTCTAGAAAGAGAAATGCACAGTTATACTGTAACTGATTTATGTTAGTTATAAATTAACATGATAAGTGATTTACTGAGATAATGACCAAAAACAAAAATGAAAAGTATTTCCCTCTGTTAAGCAGACATACTCAGTAAACGGAAACATGCATAACCCACTTTTTCCTGGTGCTGTTATACATAGTTCTAAAGTTTTATCTTGTAATGGATGGAACAATAAGACAAAATATGTCTTTTGAGACAGCTTCCAAAATGAGCCAGTGTACAGGGCGGAAAGTGCAGAGAGCAGCAGGTTCGTTACACAGCCTGCATAAAGGCTAAGTCCTGTGTAAAGACTAGGCAGTGACCAAAGAGCACGTAACAACAAGGCAGCTGCGCCAGTGCTCGGGGCTCATCGGCAAGGAGGCGGCAGGGAGAAACGCTTTCTTCTCTCCAAATGGTTCCCTGCAGTTAAATGAAACCTGGAAGCCGGCTGGCCACAGGGGTCACTTACTTATCAGATGAGGCTGCAGATTGCAACTTCCTCTAATCATTACTTTTTACCATTTATCTTATGCCACAAACAGAGCAGAAGGGAGGAAAACAGGAAAGCCTGAATTTGCCAAACCATAGTTACTGGCAAGCTACTTTGCCTCACCCTAACTTTGTATGGATCCAATAGAGCCAAGGCTTTGGAATTTCCAGATTATTACAAACTCCAAGGCACATATTAGAACACAGTGAACAACATTTATGCATCTTTACATTTGAGTTCTATAGCCACCCAGTAAACATAATAGCTGCCTATGGACTATGATAAACTGTTTTGGATTATACCAAATAATAACTTTTTAAAAAAATTATATTGCAATTTAAGAAATCACTGTGGTACAAACCTGGGTCCAGGTGTTCAGCAGTGATTCAAAGTCTAGTTTTATGCAGTGCATCTGAGAGAGGTTGGCTTAGGTTTAGTGAGAAGATTGTTATAGTGTGAGAAAATACGTAAGTCAGAGCCATGCAAGGTAGGTATAACCTCACAAGAGTAACTCTTGGGACAGGAAACGCTAGCAGCTCTAGGACTCAAGGGGAGTAGCACTGCTCTGAAAATGGATAAAACACTATAGGAAAACAAAGACTGGATGACAAAATAAGAGCTAAGAAAAACAACTGGTCACTCTGTTTAAAGAGCAGAGACCAGCGCTTCCCTAGGTGACTGGTGTGCCAACGATGCGCAGGTTCCTCACTGGGTCATAGTCACCATACAAATGCATATCTTTTCAGCACTGATATGTATTACTGAAGAAATAATTCTTACATTCTTAATTTGTGAATGTCCTTCTTGCAGAGGCTCTGTACACATGCATTGAGCACTGAAGACTATGTATTTCTATAACACTCATTTGCCAATGTGAAACATGTATATGTCAAAGAAGATATGTTTGGGTAATATCCAAGACAAGTAAAACTGCCAAATTTAAGATGTGTATAAATTACAGATGTGAACAACAACAACCAAAGATCAACACCATAGTTGAATATATATTATATACCCTTGAACATGTCATTGTGCTGCTTGCACTTGTATCTTAAAATGTATTTTCATGATAAGATCTTTAATCTTGTTCAAAACAAGATTAATTAAAATAACTAAAAAATAACTAAAATAGATTAAGATACTATTACTAGTTTGAGAGTTAAATCTACTGAATTCAAGGTTAGCATAGCACTCTGTGTCAGGCCTAGCTTCCTAGTTATGTTACTGGAGTTTTTGCAGAGGTAAGACCAATAAACCCAAATAATATTAGCAATGATTCAGCCCTAATAAGGTAATTTCAGATGAAACATTTTCCTATTATAAAGTTTAACTACACTGAAGATATACAACAGAAGTTTCATGCATCATCCTTATTTTACTGAAGTAGTCTGCAGGCAGTACAGTGCCATGAGTGCCATTCATGAAACATAAATTAGTTATTAGCGGAAACATAAAAGCGTATGCAGAGGTAAATTACAAATTTATCCTATACCTTTAGAAATGTATCACCATGGGCTATTTTTTTATTCTATAAAAATGATATGTATTTAGCAAATATATCTATCTCTTTAATCTATTTTCTGCAAAGGAAATAGATGCAAGACAATGATTCTCTTCAAAGAAGTGTTTTAGACAGCACAGCAGTAATCACACATTCTGTACCTTGGCAAGGAATCATAGCAGTAAAAAATTTGAATATTGTTAGCTGAGGAAATGCAAAATACACTTTATATTGCTGAATCTGTGAAGCATACAAGTGATGGATAGCGCACTTTAGGCATTGTTTGGGAATCCACATAACTCATCAGCTTAGTAAGTGTTACGGTTTTTCAAGCTGCTGCAAAACACTGGGTGAGTAGCACTCATTGGCTTCATGAGTTTCCTAGTAAAAAGAGTGAGTTTTGCTGATTGAGACCTGTGACAGTAGGAGATGGTAACTCTCAAATGAAAACTGAGAAAATGTCAAAAAGACTTTTAAGAAGGCATGTGAGTTTGACAAGAACCTGGCTAGAGCGTGGGAGTGCCAGAATAAAGCAGACAGGAAACAATACGAGAAGCCTCAGGGATGAAAATCCCTGCAGATACAAAAGCAAAACCGAGTGAACTCATGCTAGGAGCATATAGGCCTGAGGGGAAAGCAAGAGATTTTTCACAGAAGATCACCGGCTGGATGAGGTTCCCTCTCTAGAAACAAGCCCATCTTCCCACTTGGATTCCCCTGCTAATCAAAGAAACATGACTCAAGAAACGAGAGCCAAAGACTCATGTTGCCAAGAAACAGTAATATGTGAAAGAAATATTTGGTTCAACCCTTGTTTCATAATCGAAATAGCCACTAGGAAAAACCCAAATATTCATTGCCAATACTGGTACCAAACAGTGCCAAGCACAAGGTACAAGTAGCAAGTCTGAATTCTGCTCTTTTTTTCATGTCATTCACAGAACTTCAGTATGAGTAATGTTCATATATGCTACATACATGATTAATATGATAATATTAATCACAGTGGTATATTTAAAATCTTTTGCATTAAACTTTTTATGTTGTGTGAGAAAAATTGTTGATGCATAGCCATCAATCAATAAAAACTGGTTGAAATAAGGACTAAGATGCCATTCTGTAATTTTGTCCATCGTAACTGACCTTCTAAGTTATGGTGTGTGGCCAGCAATATGATTGTAATACTATGGCAAAAACTAGTTACTACAGACGCAGAGTTGCAAGGAACGAGGGGCAGAAGCCCAAGCACTCCAAGGAGGGCTTAAATATCCATCCTTTTACTATGGCAATGTGGTTTTGTGGTTTATCATGCTATAGTATCTGAAATAGAACTATAACAAATATTTGTCTGCATACTCACAGAAGTTAAACATACTTAAATATAACTGCTTCAGCAAATCTTTCCAAAGCCCATTATCCAAAAATACTGGGTGATGAGCTCACTCACATATGAATTATATTTACTTATACCCGCCTCCCCCGCCCCCCCACCAATTTGGGCTATGGAAGTTCCAAAAACTCATGTAGTAAAAGCAGCATGTGGGCAGTACCTTTCCACAGTGTGAAGCAACCATACATGTGTGACTAATATCCAGGTTCTTCTGTTTGGTGGACACAGGACAATAAAAACAGTGGCTGAAGTTTAAAAAATTTTGTGAAGGATTTGTGGGTGGCCAGTCAGCGTGACTAAGACACAGCCACTTTCTGGCTCATTGGAATACGCTTCAGTCTGACTGATTAGAGCCCTCTGTGGTCAGCATGGAAAAAGTGGGAACCACCTACCAGGAAAAAAAAAATCACATTTAAAATCTATTTCTGCATAGCTTATCCTTGGTTACTCTTTGGCTCAAAATCATACGGCTGGATATAGCAGGACAGATTTTTGTACGCATCTGAGTATATCTGAGGACATTGTTATAAAAAAAATATGGAAAAAAATATTAGCAAATTGAAGGGAATTGGGACATAAAAGGCAAAGATGATAGAAGAGAATGAAAATTAGAGGAGGAAATTAGAGTTGCACATGCATTCTCAATGCACAACACATGCACAAATGATATTAACAGATCCAGAAATATTAGACAGCTACAAAAAGCAAAGAAAACATAATGTAAGGAGAATTAGGTATGAATGAAAAATGAATTAGATATTGGTAAGACCTCTAATATTGAGGATACAGTTGGCAGCATTCACAGCTGCCTTGAAATCAACTGACAGTTCAAACCGGTTCTCCGCCTCTACTACCAGCCCTTCAGCCACTCTGCCACCATATCCCACATGCGTATGTGATATCATGTAGAAAAATATAATCTACATATATTCTAACTACTTTGAAAGTGTTTCATGAAGGCTTTAATAATCAGGTTCACGGACCAGACTACTCTTAAGTTCAGGTATCACACAGTTCTAGCATCAGGTCTATTCAGTGCTTAAAAGCAGAGTAAGATCACTGCATCTTAAATTGGTGGGTACCGATGGTTGTGTATCCAACCCTCCTGCTATTCAATCATCTGCTACATCCCTATGGAGCACACATTGTTTTACCGCTGTGTTCTCTGATTTTGGCAATATAACTATATCCTATCTGCTTCTTTATACGCTGGTTTACAGCCAAGAGTAACCTACAAGGTGTGCGCACGCTGAAAGTGTGCATTAGGTTTCAGATTGCTTAGCTGCAGATAAATACCCTCACAGTCTAAGGGCAGCCAGATTCAGTAAGCTCCTGAGATGAAACAGAACCACCAGAATGGATACGGGAAAACAGCTAAAAGGATGAGGTCGCAACCAGGATATAATTTACTGCCAAATCAAAAGTAGTGACTTTAGCAAGGATGAGAATCTAGCCTTAAAAATGTTCACACGATCCACCCACGTTGAGAAGATTTTGCTGTGGGATGCACTACAGGTTGAGATTCAGGGTAGATATTACCAATTTAGGCAAAGGAAGAAGAGATGCAAATATAGCTCCTGCTGACTCTGAGGAGGAGAAATTGACTCAGGGCCAAGACTTCCTTGCTATGCAAGAGGGTGAACCCTAGAGCCCGGAGCGGACATGACTGCCCGGTTTCCTGGATGGGTCAGCTGCCAGCTATTTCACTTAATAGACTGTCCCAAGACTGTAACCGAGTGGTATCCCTCAGTTAGGGGAATGCCTCTCATTTATTTTTCCAGATTATAATATGAGAACAACCACATCAGCTTCTATAGAACAAAAATAGTAACTAGACTGCATGATTTATACAAAGTCATGTTTTTTTCTAGGCACACCAGGAAGTTATCTGCCTGAAACTAGGCAATTACCCTCATAAAGCTTACTCTTTCCTTACACATTTTCCTATCACCTTTTTTTTACAGCAAATCACTGCTGCTCTCCTGCTTTCTCAAACCATCCAACTTCAAAGTACTTATTTACTCTTATTTTACATCCTATTCATCTTTCTGTTTCTTATCATCAAGTAGCTCATTGTAACCACCCCTCTCTGTTTGGATCTACTCAAAGTTCTTCTTGCCAAGGAGCTATTTGAAGACACAAACTGACCTACATCACACTAATATAATGTTAGTATTGTTGAAGTCACGTATATCAGAGCTCTGTTGAGCAGTAGCTCTCCATTGATCTGGCACTGTCTACTATATATAAAGAAGTATAAAATGCTCTGTCCTTTGATATTAAGAAATCTTGAGATCTCAATGATTCTTCCTGACCAACACTGCTGAGTATTCCGACTTCTTGTATTCCTCAAGTAAGACTAATCTCCCCAGGCTTTCACTAGTTTTACTTGCATTATTATTATTATAGACTTTCACTAGTTTTACTTGCTTTATTATTATTATTATATTATTATTATAATTTTAAATATCTTCCTGTTTGTTTATGCAAGCACTTTTGTGAAAATGATTCTTAAATAATGTTGTAGTCTTAATTAATGAAAGCTTTTAGAGCAGGTTTCCTAGACATGATATTACAATTCTCTAACTCAACAATTTGCATGGCTCAACAGCCTACATAAGATAGGAAGTGTAACACACAGAATATCTCGTGAGAGACATTTCTTATTTCACATTCTTTATGAAGCTAAACAAAGCATTAGAAGTTGAATAAAACATATGACACACCCAGTGGAATTTAATTTTTATGTTGAAAAACAATAGAAAAAGCCCCTAACAAAAACACTTCTCTAATTACTTTTTGACTTTTATTTTCTGGATGCTACAACTCCTAGAAATTCTTTCTCCCTCTTCTTCCAAGCACTGTGAAGCAGTATAAGCTGCTAGTGCTTTAGCTGTGCAGTACCTACCCTTCCAGTTCTGAAGGCTAGACCCTCTCTCCTATTTCTTTTTAACCACCATATAAACAGTTATTTGCTGTAGTTCTGGGAGACTGTCTTCTGTCGTCCTAAACAAGGAGGAACGACAGTACTATAACGTTGCCAAAGCTTTCATGTTTTGTTTTCCTTTTGCTAAAGAAAAGTAACACAGATTGATAAAATTAGATTGAGGACTGACATATGACAGCAGTACACTCTTTAATGTTCTTAAAAGTACCACACATTGCTACAGCTTTGGGAAGCAATGGGATCAAGAACTTGTGCTGCTGACTGCTTGACACTGGATTCAGCGACCTTCCACCGAAGAGAGACAAGTGCTTTGGAATTGCTCAGAATGATTTCACTTTGCTCCACAGCTCTGAGATGAGTTCAAGGTAGATCTTTATCATTAAGATTTTATTAATCTGAATTTTTGCAACTGCTGGTCACCTCTGCAGTTTGACACAGCACCTCCCCATCCATCTATGTCTCAAACTTAGGCAAAAGAAAAAAAAATCCAGAAGCAACATTAGCTTGGTCTCCTACTCCACTGGCAAATAATGGTCCATACTGCTAAAACCGATGCAAAACACCACAAACTAGTGTCAGCAGGACACCAGTTTGTAGTGTTGAGGTCACAGAGCAGCAACATGTCACACACCTTCTCAAGAAATGTATTTGCAGTCACAAAATACATATTGTTTCTTCTTTAAGATTGGCTTGAAAATGGTGCATAGGCTGTTGTGAAAGGGATGGACTAGTGTGATGGTCTGTTGTACTCAGTACAACTTGTGCTGCGCAAGACAAAGTGGCACAGGACTGCTCTGATGATACTAATTGCTTAACAAGGAACATAAGTCATGAGGATGCAACAGTGTATAGATGGCAAGAGACAGAAAACTGTGCCAACACTAAAGCATCTGACCCGCACCCTCTAGCACTTGGCTAATTAAATCCTCTCTGCTGTCCCCTGGCAGCTCTCCAGTCCTGCTCCATTGCATGGCTTTCAGTACAAGAGCAGTAGATGTAGGAACTCCATTTAGCACAGCAAGAATATAATCTTGGAATCAAGCAGTCTAAAGGGAAGCAAGTAATTTATGTCTGTTTTGGAAAAAAAAAACAAATCCAATTAAATATACTTTTGAGACAATATTGGTCCAATATTTTCTTGTTTCTTATTGAGAAGTTACATATCATGCAACTAAGACGTTATATACACATACACATGTATATATATGCGTGTCTTCTATTGTGTTGTCTTTAAAAAATATTCTCTTGAATTCTAAATTTGCCCTCCAAGTTTCAAATAAACAAAAAAAAAAAACAGCAGTGAGGTAAGAAATGCATTCCTTATTCCAGGCTAATGCAGTGTGTGTACTCAGTACCTGGGTTAGTCCCAGCTTCTCACCCAGAGTGGCTGCAGGTGCATTCAGAATTGCAACATGTCAGAGGTTCCATGGAATAACGCAGCTCATGCAGAGAGAACAGCACAGTAAAAGTACACGTGGAACCTTACTTAAAAGGCTTTGTTTTCTGCTGCATTATTTCCTCTAGCTTATTAAACCAATCACCTGGATTATAAATGTGTCATCTTTCCCATTTGTTCTTTCTTCTAAAGCAGCTCTCCATCCCCTCTGTTATTCTTGTATGCAATTCTTTATCAAATCTAATTGAAAACAGAATTACAATGCTCATCATCTTCCCAGGCATGTTACTTACCCCTTCTGCATCCAAAACTGTGTTAAATGACACCACAACGCTTCAAAAAGCAAAAGGTTTTCTCTTCTGTACTGAAACAGAAAAGTTACCTTCACTGTTGAGGCTACAAAGTTATTAGATACCATATGAAGAAAATAATTTTCAAATTCCAGAATTTCTAGGCTGTCAGTTATGAAGAGAGATGGAAATTTCTTTTTTTTCTGAGATTATACAGAGATTATAAGAAGCAGCAGAATTTGGTCTCCTGTATACCTGCAAATTACTGTAATAAATGTTGGGGTATGGGAGGAATTAGAGATACAGTGTGGAAACGAGGTAGGCTCAGCCACTAGGATCATATTCACAGAGTCTGATTCCAGCCCAGGCACTGTTCTTTCTGCCTTTTTAGTCCTAGCATTTGCATGATAGTTAGGGCAACTTTGCAAGGGAGGGGGGAAAAATTCAGAAAGCAGAAAAAAAAAAAAAAAAAAAAAAAAAAAAACACACACAACAACCCATTTTAGCTTAAATTAAGTAAATACATGGTCTCAGGGTATAATTTTCCAAATATCAAATATTTGGAAAAATATATTCTTTATATCTAAATCTTTAAAAGCTTTGCATTTTGAACAGCCAAATCATTAAAGACTATTTAGAGAAGCTTCACATGCTTTTAAAGAAGATGCTTCATAGCAGAAATAGAACAAGGTGGGTTTCTTCATGGAATGTACACGGGTCTTTGTAAAATACCATGAGCCTTTCAATTCCTTGATTTAAAGGTGTGCCTTACTGCATTTTTAGAATATTTGACTATCAAGTATATGTGTATAATACATAAAAATTCAACCTTTTAATTTTATAATTTCAAAATCATATGTCTAGAGACTACATATAATACCAATTAAAATGGAATAGTAAATAGCTTATTTGCTAAAGGAAATAAATTTTTCCCTAGTGAGAAATCTGTCAATAAGATTCAAAAGGGAGTTTCATATGATTATGAAGTGCCTTAAAAATGACTCACAAACCAACTGGCTTTACAAAGTCAACATTAGATGTATTTCTAAACCACAACTGTGGATAAGTCTATGACAATATCCTCCAGCAATTTATAATTTCCCTCAAGTCATGCATTACATCAGCTCTGAGTTATTCCTATAGGAGTTTAAAACTTAACTAATGACCAGAAAATTTATTCATTTTCTCCAAATCACACATTTTAGGTCACAACATAAATGCCAGATATTCTGAACGATAATTTTTTTTTGTTGTTTACGAGATATTTCAATATTGGAGCTATTGTGAGTCCAACTCCTCCGAGTTTCACATCAGTCCTATTCATTTTTTGTTTATTATAACAGCTGTAGATATTTGAATGCTAAGAATATATGGATTGTGGTTAAACCTTCAATTGCGCCTTTGACAGAGTAGAATGTAGTACAGTGTAATTCGTGAAAAAAGATTCATGCACTGAGGGTTGCTGCAAGCTATGACTGCTCCAGATGTTAACTATTCTTTGGCTGAAAGGTGACCCTGTTCACAGTTGTTCTACAGCAGATGCCGAAGAGAGTTAAAATTGCATCTGAGAAGGGTGCAGAAGTACCAGGCTACTACTTCAGGAGGTGACACTTCACTGCATTTACCAGTACTACTTTACACTCAGCTTTGGCAGCTCCTCTTGAATGATTTCCTTCCTGGAATGTTTAAACATCTCTTTTTTCGAGGTGTTTAACGCGGCATACCCTTAGGTTAAATCTTTGACTATCTGCTTCTATGTATATATTCATATGTATAGATGTATTATTCAAATTTGAATTGACATTTATTCAGATTTATTCTTCTGAAGAACTGCTTTCACACACTTAGCTTTAGCTTGTTCTAAGGTGATATGTAATGGATAGCTTGAGGCAACAGTTCCAAGGTGCCTGCTCACATTTAATTGAATAATCAAGTAAATAGATCACTTAAGTCGCATGCATACAGGCAGCGATTTCCTCTTAACAAATGCTTAACTAACCATGCCGAGCCTCCTACGTGATTTCCAGCAGGTGGCTTTTCCCTTTCATAGCAGCATTAAATGAGATACATGGGAGTGAAAATGCAAAGCTTGTTTCCTTCTTAATCATAACTGCCTGCAGTTCTGAGTTTAAACAGAACCAAAATATATGAGGAAACAGAGAGTTTTATCAGTTCTCTGCAAAATCATCTTTGATACCTCTACTCCTTTATCCAATCTAAATCCCCCTCAGAATTCTTAAAATTTCTTTGGGCTACAAATTCAGATTATCTCAGGTATATCATTCAACACTTAAGAGATTTGTATAACTGATGCACATTCGGCAGCTAGATGATCCAATTCAAATCTGCACAACAATCTACAGAAGCATCTGCAAGGGCCTTTTATTATTTTCTTGGTGCCCGTTTGGAGAGCAAAGGTTTTACTGGTTTGCTTCAGGGGGTTATTCTGCAATATTCCAAAGTCGGATCACCAGAATCTTCAGTCTCCTAAAAAAAATCTAAGAAAATTGCTGACTCCACAGACACAGTTTTTAAAAAAAAAAAAAAAAAAAGGAGAAAAAGGAGCATAACACAAGTATATGTAAACCAAATTGCCATATTTTTCATAATATTTTTCATGTTTTTTGCTTCAGCATGTAGGCTGTTTAGGCTAAAAGCACCCTTGGGCCAATATTTTTGCCTCGTTAGAACTCATCATAACAGTTTTAAAACTTGATAAATAATGCATAACAAACCAAGCTTATGGTGAGGGAATATTAATGGCAGGATTTAGAGCACTGAAACTAATCTATACTCCGAGAATGCCACCACATATAGTACCAAGTGACATAAGTAGGCTAATTGGATGCTGCTTACAGGAACTGTGCTTTTCTACTGACATGAGATTCACCTGACAGATCTACTTGATGACTCTTGACGTGAGAAAGAGATAAAATACATCTTTCTCTTTTATGCCAAATAACAGATGTGTATCTTGACATCACAGGGAACATAAAAAGACACATCCGGTACCTTTGTGTCATTTTATTTTGCTTCTTCATTCATTTCAAGAATCAAAATTGTTGTTCTTGCACTCCTTTTCCATCCTTTCACAAAGCAAACTCACAAAACTTCTCATGCTGATGTAAAATAAAATAATTGTAGAAGTTTCTCTCAACAGTTTTGTTTGATTATATCTTGTGCAGGTTCTGCATATGGTCCTTTTTAATCTAAGACTTATACATTCACTACAATAACCAATATAAAGCAATCAGTTGAAGTGAAAGCTATACTTAGAGCTGCAGAAGCCCATTTTTCTTCTCTGCTAATACCAGCAATGAATCATAGTTAAATATACATACAAACAAAAGAGGCAAGGAAAGAGCATGAGTACAGTCTCTCCAACTCACTCAGCTCTGTGTCAACATGCAAAAAAGAAACAGAAAAAAAAATTAAAGACCAAGTCAAAAATCAAAAGAGTTGCATAGGGGAAAAAAAAAGAAAAAAGAAAAAAGAAAAAAACTCACTATAGAAGCAAGTAACCAAGGATTGGGTTATGGCTATACAAAGCCTTTTCCATTTTTTTCCCACAAGAATAAAGTAAAGAAGTTGGGTCATCACCACCTCTTTAAAACACAAGCTCTAATGGCAGGAAAGGCCTCTAATCCTCCGTGGCATTTGACAATCCTGCCCAAGGGATCATCTCCTCAGTCTAATCCAAAACAGTCAAAAAAGTGAGCCACTATAAAACAAGTAAGAAAAAAATTGGGAGAGTATTTGAGTATTGAGATATCAACATAAGGATAAGACCAACCCATTCTAGAACCCTGTCAAACTTGATCCATTCATTCTGTGTTTGATAAAATACATCAATAACATGACTGGCAACTGTATGAAGTCCAGCAAGCTGCAGAATTACGTACAGTGGCTTGAAACCACCAACTGTCTTCTAAACATCTGCACCCTCTACAGCGTTTTGTCGGGTGCTCTTTTGTCAACAACTCTTTTAGAGGGAATGAAGAATATGTCACATTTACATTAAGTGTGGTGGCTTCCCTTTTAAAAGCCCAGATTATAATAGGAAAGTGAGTTTGAGGCACAGAGCCACCTCAGACTGAATTTGTGAAGAAAGCAGCTCTGCTGGCAATGTGGTTCTTTCTAATAACCTCTAGATAAAAGTACCAATAGGGCACTTGAGATTCAGTTACACACACACACAAACACCTGAGCATCTAGTCCTATTCTGGATGCCAAAAAGGTAAATGAAAAGCCTCTAAATGGAGATGAACAACAAGATAAAGCAAGAAAATGCTCCGAAACCTTTTTATCCTAGAATAACTTTCTCCTATGCGGCTTTGTTTTTGTACAATTACTGACCACTGTGAAATGATTATACAGCAATTTCAGGGATACAAAGGGAATACAGAATAATGAAATTCTTCCTTATGAAGGTAATCTGCAGCAAGTATATTTATAAGGCAAAATACCAGAATCAGATTCATTCAGAAATACTTTTATCACTGCCTGGAAGTTAACAGATTTATATTTATAGTAACCACTAGGTACTAACCAGTCCTCTATAAGCAGATAGCGATATATTACTAAAATGATATTGCCAGAATATTGCATGAAGATTGCTCATCTTCAAGGAAATTACATGGAATTAACAATAAAAATCTGTTTTCCTGCAGATAGACTTTCTCAGCACACCTGCATTGGGTTTAACACTGTCTGACATCAAGCTCCAAACCTTGTCCGACCATGTAACAGTATTACCACAGTTAACATCAATTGAGAACGTCAGTATGAAGTTGTTGTGCGTCCCCCTCCTCTTTTTGGTTATACCATCCTGCCGTCAGACATACACTCTCGTGCCTAGGCTTGATCTGAACTAATTGGCTCCAGCAAAGGTACCAGCTTTGGTAAGACAAAGCTAGGGCTGCCTTGCTGTTCTGAGGACAGTAATTCCTGCAATTCCCATTTGCTCCCTCCCCCACACATAATAATGCAAATGAACCCCAAGACTGACCCCATGAAATACTAAGGCGCAAGATGTCATGGTGTTCAGCACCACTGGCTTTCAACATGCACTACGCACGGGAATTTACCCCTCTCTGTGCACGCCCCTGGAACTTGCTAAGGCCAGAGTCTCATTCAGACTCCTGTATATAAAATTCTGTTTGAGGTTCAGGCACAGCTTCAAGCATGTCACCAATCATAATGTCCTCTGCTTTTCAATTTATCAACCGTACCTGAAATAAAGTACAGGATACCAAAACCCCACCCAGCTTGTCATAATGCAGACAAACGGGTGGACCACTGACAGCATGCAACTCCTGCCTATCCGTCCTTGCTCTAATTTTGCATTTCACTGTGTCCTGGTTGTGACCCCCTTTGAACATGACTTAATGATTCCATCTATATTCCTAGGGCCAAACAGCAGGCTTCCCTGAATCTTTGCTTTCCTCCTCTCCCCACCCCAAGTTAAATTCAGCTTCTTGGTACTGTTGCTGTGTGGAGCCCAGGAGGATGGAACATGGGCCCGAAGGTGGTGACGGACACAGCGTCCCGCAGATCACAAGGGCAAGGCTGGCCTTCACAAACACAGGTGCTCCTCACCGTAGGCTCTGCAGAGAGGGGCAGCTGGAGGAGGTGTGGGCCAGCCACAGACCTTCCCAAGCTCTGGGGACATGGGTGATCACAGGAACATTAATAACTGTTTTGACAGTTCTCATGTCTGAAACCTGGAAAGAGAAATGACTTATCTAGATCTCATTACGTAGCGTCCTGCACAAAGCTGACTGGGGAGTAAATCATTTATGTTGTAGCTGGTTTCATACAGAGAAAACAGACCAACAAAATTAATTTTGTGATATATTTCCTCATACAGTAACATGGAAAGCAAAGTGCATCTGAAATAGAATATATTTCATAAATTGAGGTACTTCCCAGCACTCTAATGTTACTTTTAAATTAATTTTAAAACATTAATTTACTCACAAATTCTAAGTGCAGCAGGTTAAAATGTTTTTTTTTAGTCACTTACAGTTATAAATAGATGCTCTATAAATCATATTGACAATTTAACTCTCCGAAGCATAAACGTTGAAGACCCTTGCCCTGCCTAAAAGCAACCTGCTGGATAAAATGAGGGGAGCTCAATTAAGGTTAAATGTGCAATTACTTTAAGGAAGAATAAAATGAAGCTCTCCATTAGGAATATACAAGCCACTTAAAAGGAAAAAAAAAAAAAGAAAGAAAAAAAAGCCTCTCTGTCCGGTTATTCAATTAACTCTTAGCCCTGAAGGCCTCAGATCATTTCATTTGTCACCACATTGATTAGACTGCTCTAAATTTTAAGAAAGCTGCTATGCCATTAGATTATTAGATCTGGCTAATTTGTTTTCTGAGAATTACACGAATACATTCTGCATATTAGCTAATTAAAAAGTTAGAAAGATTTCTAAAAAGGATCTGATGCTAGTATAACAAATGACTGGCATCAAAATAGTAATTCAGGGATGAAACGTGCCTTTTTCAAGCCATAACACACAATGAAGCATATATTAAAACTGAAAATAGACGTTTTCATGCTAACTATGAAGTTACAACAGGAAACAATGCTGAGTGACTAAAAACCCTGTTAAGTTTTTCTCTTAAAAATTATAGTCTCAAAAATCATAAATTCAGCAATATAAAAAGCCTTCTCTGTGGCATTTTTAAAGGTTGTGAACGACATGTTTTCCCCAGGCAGTAAAACAATCAACCTCTATTCACTGTTTAAATGCAAATATACTAATGCTCACAAGATACCTTCACAAAGCAAGCTTAAGAGTTTTTAATAAGAGTACTGTCTTTGCCATTATGAGCTGAAATGGTACTAGAATGCCTAAAGGAATTATCTTTGTCACAAATAAAATAGAAATGTCTCCTTATTTTTTCTGAAGCATAGACGAGAGATCATTCTCTTACCTTAGAGAAAGATGCTTGCCTCCGACCAACTGAACAATTTTACTTACATCCCAGTAAACTCTTGAACAGTAATCCTGTTATGTGTCTACAGCAGTTTCACGAGGGTGGGACTTCTGTGTAATAATGAATTCACCAGGGAATCTTCCCTTTCCAAGAATGCTGCTGCAGACAAGAAACCACTTTACGTTTATTCTCGAAAGCTTTTGGATGATTAGGTTAAGAGGCAGGGAGTAAGTACGTGCACGTGCATATGATGAGGATTCATATATTTCCTAGGCACTAGAACTTTGACAAATAAGCCAGAACTGCAATACCTTTTACATGGAAACTATACATATATATGTGTGTGTGTGTGTATATATATATATATGTCTAAACAAAAGGCACAAAATGTAGCTCTGAGAGAACTGCTTCACTCAGTCTATATGGCTGTGGCAGATATGATCTGGCTTTTTACAGATTCTAACTATTGAAGCTAAACTATTGAGAGGTAAATTTAAAAGGATATTTACAGTAAGGAAATATTTAAAATTGTATACTTTTCCTTCAATCATAAATGATGAGCTGCATAAAAAGCAGATGCACATCAACCTCATTGACAATTACTAATTTCCTTTGTACACTGGCAGCACAAATCTAATGAAGAATCTCTGTAATATGTTAACCCAATAATATTAAAAAGAGCTTCCTCCAAGCTCTCTGAAGAGCGGTGATGTTTATGTTCATTATTACCATTAAGATATATGAGCAACAGAATCTCGAAGAGCACATTTAGTCAGCAAGAAGAGAAAACAAACAAACAAACAAAAACACCAACCAAACAAGGACTGTTGCCTTCACTGCACCCCTGCCACACACCTGCAACCTGTGAGGGCAAATTGCTGAGTTTTAAAAAATGAGTTAATGAAAAGATTTAGAAATATCTGCCAAGACTATGGCAGTGAGTGTGACAAAGGATAAGTAAGTGTCCAAGCACTCATCCAACCACTTAGCAGAGCTAAATGTAAGTAGATCATATGACCCCATTACCAAGTGAGCACATCAGTCTTCATTGACTTTAAAGTATCCAGCATCTTTTTCATTCCATTTACAGATGAAAAACAAAAACAAGTCAAAACTTATGCCAAGTAGTAACAACAACTATACAAAAACAGTAAGCAAAAAAATGGGAATCTGATGGATTTTTAGACAATCCAATGAGAAGTGTGCTCTCTCTAAAGCCTTAGCTTATACCTAAACCAAGAAAATCTTTGAAAAAATAACATAACACAAATAAAGACACATACCTAGATACTTATAGGTTTACTTCCATTGTGTTCATGCATGTTTAACTGATGGCAAGGCTAAAAATTTTGCCAGTCTTTTAAAATGAGAGGACCAGAAAACTGATGTTCTTTTCCCTAAATCCTTCAATTGCCTTGTTTTGTCTGGCACTCTCACAGTCTTCTCATTAGTTGCCCCACAAAGGCTACTGAGTTATGATTATTTTTTTTCTATAGCTTCCTCTGCTACAGCATGCATCCAGGGCACAGAAGGCAAACTCCATTTCCTTCGCAACCTGCATTTCCCAATTCCATGCAATTGCCCTAAGTAACAAGTTAAAAATTTTTCTCCTTCTCACCACCCATTTGAAAGAGTCCCAGCGGGAGAATATGAGCTACTAAAAAAAAATAAACAACAAACTGCATGCGCCAACATGAATTTAACCCAAATAGCAGGTAATGACCTTATCTAGATAGATTTCTGAGGATTTTATTTCTTAGAATCATTATGGTTGGAAAAGTCCTTCAAGATCATCCAGCCCAATCGTAAAAGAAAAGAAACTACAGCTTAAGTGAAAGAGTAGAAGGCAAAGGAAGAGCACAGAAGAAAGTAAAGGGTCCAATATTGTTATCTTCCTAATTTGTATCTATAAAAGAAAGAATGTCAACTTGCTGGCAACAACCTAATTTATTTATTTTTAAATCAACTATCTTCAATTTGAATCTGATTTTAAGTACATACTTCCTTCATTAATTCCAAAGCATTTACCTTCACTTTAGAAGAGCTAGAAAAAGAGTCCAGCTACTTTGGGGTATTGTATAATGTTCTGCTCTTTGTGGAAAAAGTAATTGCATGGCAGACCTTAATTATTCTAGCTAATAAGACTATTCTTAAGACTTTTATTATTGATCCCCTATCAGCTAAATGTTATGTCTTCTGGCTTGTGCAGTAGTTGTATTAAATTACTGTCTAACTGTTTCTCATTTACTTTCCAGACTACTTTGTGGAAAAGTAACCCAAGACAGCAATGCTATTGTCCTACCTGCAGCCCTCTTCTCTTTTTACTGATACATAAGTAAATTCAGTTACATCTTTCCTATTTAGTTGGCACTAATGATGCAATGTTCCCATAGACGTTCTTTAACCATATTGAACTGTAGTCTTTTGTAATTGGAATGGGTTCTTTGATAAAGAAAATTCAACTTCATAAAATGATGTCTTTTGTGACTGCTCATTCAATTTGATGGTATTGGTTTGAAGAACTGTAGCTGCTGTTCAGCAATGCCAAAGAGCACATTGGTGACAGGCACAAATCACTTAAAGGGCAGCTCATCCATGATCTGTAAACAGAGACTAGATGTCAGAAACCCGTCTGAGCTGAGCATAGCTCAGTGGTATGGAAAACAAACAAGATCAAATCCTTCCCATTTCAGCATTAGCCATTTTTCTTCTTAGTCAGGACACAAGCCCACTATGAATCTATAGAAAGCATGCAACGTCTCTGACAAGCTTTTCCTTACTTTTCCATCCTAAAGCACAAATGATATGGAAACTCCAGCTCGAATATGGAGCTCCTGCAGACTGCATTTTAATGGACCACTAGAGAAGGTCGGTGTCTGTCACTTTTTGCTCTGGTTGCAAGTGGCATGAAGAGTCAGTTCTTAGTGATGGGGAAAGCTCTGCTGTCTTCCTACCTTGCAGGGGAAGGTGGTAGCCCAGCTGGCCTTTGTGAGGAGCCTATTTTAGATCACTGTAGCTGTCAAAAGAGACTCTACAGAGTTATCTTGCTGTTTCTAACTGAAGAGAGTGAAGGACCATTTCAGAGGTTTTGGTTACACAGGACACCTAGACTAACTAATAGAGCGTGGAAAGAGTAGATTGCCATAAACACACTTCTCATAAAACCAGTCTATGCAGGAAAACTTGTTATTGTAGGAAAGCCTGGAAGTAGAGACTAATAATGGGGGGAAAAAAAAAAAAAAAAAAAGAAACATTGTGTTACACAGGGAAATACATACATAATAAACACACATGTATTTGCTATGCTAATGGTCTGCAGTCTTTTGGAATTTCACTTCTTCACTCAGCTCCTCTTGCTGCTGAGATGATCATTTTGTCCAAAAGAATAAAAGATTAGCAAGAGAAGAAGCCATACAAGCTGCCACATAGAATGCTAGTGAAGCCTTATGTTACTTCCATTATATTTATATGTCAGATTTTGTGTATGGTCAACAGTTAATGGCAACTTAATGTTCTTAGAAACCACCTCAAGAAGACACACTTTGCTTCGCATAGTATTTCTACAGACCACACTGCTCTAACATACTACTAAGACCATCAAACAGCTAGTTTTAATACTACACGGGAAGCAATTTTAAAAGACCAACTATTTATGTGACTATAATTTTTAATGCATTCCTGCTGTTATAATCAACCTGTTTACAGCTTGCAGATGAAGTCATTCTCATATAGTTTTCTGAGGACACCCTGTTTCTTCCGACTAAATAGTAACTTTTAACCTCTTTGCACTGCATGTGTGGGCAGCGCTTCCTCTTGCAGATCACATGTATGATTTGTATGGCAGCCTCAGTGCTGTATCATGCCAGCATCCTATTTATATTGCAAGAAATGAAAAAAAAATCCCATCTTTTCTCTTCTGAGACTTGGCACTGAAGCGAAAACAAGCCAATACAGTTTAATAAGCCTCTTTTTTTACAAAGGAGTTTTGTTCCATGAGCCATTAGAGAAAATTCAAACAGCTTTCCCTTTGTTTAATTAAAGGTGCAATACAGATTAGGAGTTAAAATGAAGGGTTTTTTTTTGTCTTTTTTTAAGTGTAAATTACCTTAAAACAGTTTTTTATTTCTCATCACCTCAATGGAAAACAGGTTTCAGGTTGATAGAGAAACAAGAGAAACATTTCTGCATGCTAAATCCTGCTGCACGATAATGAATTAAATCTCAAAGTGTTCTATTCGGCAAAATGTCTTCACCTATTTATCTCTAAATATTTCTGAAAGTGCGTACGTAAGCAATATGTGTGCATAATGACTACATTCATTTCCTTCAATTTTATTAATAACAAACACAATTTTCTCCTCTTGACATGGAGTAGGACCACCAGCACTCCAAAAACATGAGAATGCCACCAAAGCAACCTCTAGAAAAGCATCCTCAAAACTAAGCTACACACAGGATTTTGCAGCAAATAATGAAAGGAAAAACAAGACATAGGACTGTTGATTTTTTTTCTTTGACATTACACATTCATAAGAACTGGAACCTAGCTGATAATTACCAGGTTCAGAGAAGGAGTATTGCCAACCCATTGAATCCCCTCGATCCTACCAATGAGGGGAATGGATTCAAGGAAAAGGCGGCGGATATGGCAGATTAACAGCTGGCTGCACCGCTGGACTTGGCAACAGG
>JAWLRI010000140.1:498166-508524 GCA_034781795.1 Crypturellus tataupa | reverse complement strand
TGTGCAGGGGGGTTGGACTAGATGACCTCTAGAGGTCCCTTCCAACCTTAGGCATTCTATGATTCTATGATTCTAGTTATTGTGTAAATATTTCATACAGTTAAAAGGAACACACTTATCAGAGAATATTTATAAGTCGGAATATTAAGACATTTAGCAGTGCAGTCCCACTTCCAGCACGTTATCTAGCTATCCAGTTTAGACAGGCATGAGAACCTAAGTTTCTCATTTCTGCCCCTCTCTCTCATCACTGAACAGCACAGACATTAAGAATATTTCCTGTCAAAAGCACTGAATTTTTGGGAAGTTGAAGCTAGAATTTAAGAACAACGTTTCTTCCGAAAGAGTGAGTGAAACTGATGTAAAGCCTAAGGATGTTGTAGAATCTCCATCCTTTGAAGTTTGAGACTGCGAGGTCAAGTGCTTCATTTTAAGCAGCAGATTGGACTAGATAACCTCCAGAGGTCTCTTCCAGCCAGCTTCTTATTCTATTGTTATCTGACCTTAGAGGCAGCTTCATTAGTCACTCCCATCTCAAACTCCTACCTCAAAAACTTTCAAGATATGTACTTCAAACACTGTCGCTGTCCAGACAAACCTATTGAGTTTGGCCAGTTATATCACAACCAGGCGTGACAGTTTTCAACCTAATGCTTTCCCAGCCTATATAATCTAGGGGGCCATCGTTGGACACCTTTGTAGCCATGCACAGCTTTTAGGCCTACACTATACAGACAGAAGTCCAGGTCATGCGTCGAGGTGAGAGCTCAGACAGAAGATAGACAAAAACAGACTTGAAGCAGCCTTCAAGTAGTGACATTTTGGAGAACTAGACAGTCAGAAAGTGAGATTTCCAAAAATCAAGTTCTAGTTTATGTGTTTCTATATGTGGCATATCTGATTCAACCTTTCCTTCAGTACACTTCGCACTGGTAGCTGCAAGGGCTCTTTCTCAAGAGCTCTATAGACATTGGATGAAAACATCACCTCATGACATTGGTAAGCCCCCAGATTTCAGTTATCATGCTCTGTTCTGAACTTAAGTTGGAAGGAAAAAATAAATAAAAAAATAAAAAGAACTTAAAATAAAAAACCTTGAAGTTGAATAATTAACTCATGGATTAAATTAAACCCATTAAGTGGAGACTGTTGCAGAGATGGGAATGGACTATAGTTTTGCAGTCTTCCTTTAATAACACTCTTGATGTTCAAGTTACTGCATTACTCATGAATAACTAAATAGCTTATAAATACCTTTAACTTTGATATTCATAGATTGATACCAAAATACATTTTCATGAGTTTCCTGTTTCTCATGCCTTCCATCTCCAGTGATAGTGACCTTTCAAAAGAGAGATTATTTTGCTCTTCTGGTTCTGTGTAGCTAAAACCAGAACTGAAGCCGATTTAGAGACCACTTTGTTGTTCTTCCATCATTTTCTTCCCATAATTATTTTGGCATATGGATAAGAGCAGAAATTACTTCCTATGTATTTTCTGTCTTGCTTAGACCTGTAGGTTGCACCTTTTTTGTGTGACGCTCTCCAGACGTTACCTACTTATCCAGCTACTATAGCCTGGATCACTTGTTTTCAGTTATCATCCACTCATCCATTATTTTGATTAGATGCCAGGTTTGGGTGACAAGTTTTGAGAGCATTTTTAAAAATTATATATATATTAACCTCCCCACAAATAAACTGTGGACCCTCTATCCTGGAAGGCTGGTAAAACTCAACTGGAAAAAATGGATTTAGCTTTGAAGATAGCTTTGTCTTGAACAGTACAATTTGACTTGACAGCTTCCACAAGTCCCATCCAATCTAAGTTCTCTTATGATTCAAGAGGCGTACAGCGTACTTGTTTTATCACAGCAGACATACAGGTTTTTAAATGAAAAAGTATTCCTTCCCCTTACTCTGGAGATTAGATAATGCACTGAAGCCAATTTGGAAGACTGTAGTAATACATTAACTTTTGCATATTTATGTAATTTATGAAAACCACTCGGATAATCCTTGTTAATGGTCATGGCATCAGAATTCACAATATTTTGGGACATTTGTTCAGCATCTAGTGTCACAGAAGTTGGCACATTTTGAAAGCCAGAGGCCCTTATAAGAAAGTTCCTGGCACAATAAAGCACAACACCAGGCTTGACAAAACTGAAATTATATCTAAAAACAAATAAAGCAAGAGTGAATTTGCAGAGAAGCTGAACAAGGGACCAGAAAAACCTTTTAGTTTTAAGAGTCATTTCCTCCATTTGCTCTATTGATTTATAAGAGAGCCAAGCCAACAGGTCACCCAGGTCAAGTCCACAAAAGAACAACACAGAATGTCAACAAATAACTTCAATTTGATGCGCCAATGTCTGAAAGTACATTTATTTCATGTAAGTGCGGTCACTGAGCAGAGTTAAGTGGCACAGTTGTTTTTTTTTGGAAGAATCATATAGAAAGAATCATATAGGTGGCGAAAGCATGGGTGGTGGGTTTTGGGGGTTCTCGTATGGATAGGACCTTATATGGATAGGACTTATCTCTTCTGTTATCACTGTTGTTATTTCTTGCTGTTATTTCAGTAGAGAAATAAGGACTTAGATTTTTTTTTTTTTTTTTTTAAAGAAGATTTAGATTTCTTTCATATGCGAGGAAACCAGACATGGTACTAAAAGAGAGCAACTCCCATTTCTCTCTCCCACTAGTTTTGCTCCCTAGGAATTTCTTGAACTTGGAAAACAATTACTGCTCTTTGAAAGAAAAAAAAAAAAAAAAGAGAGCAGGTGACTTATGGTAAACTCCATGACAATGTGATATTCATAACTTCAGAGTTTGTAAAACCAAGATAGTAGGCAAAGCAAGTAAGAGCATAAGCATACGTGCGAAAAGAGAAGAAAACATTTTTATTTAACGACAAGAATTACAGCAGAGTTTGATTCTGCATGTCCTTGGCCTGCATATTCTAACTATAATTTACTCAGAGATTTGTGTTGCAAATGCACATCTGGACTTTGTCTATTCAGCTGCTTTGTTGCTTGTCCTGCTATCTATTCCAAATTTATTTTCACATAGTATTTTACATTGCTGCTCTTCCCAGGGGACTTGTTCCTACCAGGTGGTATTTACATGTATACATCATCCTAGATTTCCACAAATCTGTTTTCAAGTGTCAGAAACAAAGTTTAAATATATCACCACACAGTTATGCTTATGCCACAAGATTCTGAAGCATAAGGAAAAACATCTAATTACTGCACTGCTTTCAAATAAAAGAGGTAATAAAATTGCATGCCAAAGTCAAAAGATTTGTTCTTATATTTCACATGTGCCTTGATATGAAACTTTTAGACCTCTTGCCTTCTGTGCTGGACACTGTATTTTACCCCTGCTACCTAGAAAACATGTTATAGCCTGATCAGAATACACCTGCCTTGATGCCAAAACTAAAGAAAACATAAAGAATAGGATGTTTCTTTTGATATTTGGAGCCTTTTCAAATAGTCTGAAAGAATCTGTGTTCCTAAAGCTTTAGATGAGTACACCATGGCTTGGAAGTATATAGTAATTACTGGACTTTACAAATCTTAAGATTTAGGTCAGTTGTCAGCAAGAATTTGTAAGGTAACAGAGAGGTATTCTGTCTACTTCCAAGTATGCAGCAGTAGCAAAAATATATCACTGGAGAATAAGAGGAGCTTGTTCAGAAGAAAAAAGTAAAGAGCATTGTCAGCAATAGTGTGAGAGGACTCAGCTACTAGAATTTGCTTACTTTTCAATAAACTTAAGTCTTATTACACACATGGTGTTACATAGCTATCATACCACTTTCTTGTACCAATTCAGGGACATAACTGTATAATTACATGGGTATGAATAAAAGCATATTTATGGGCTGCAGCTTAATAGGGTCCAAATGTTCCGTTCTTTTTCAAACAGAATATTCTAACATAAAACATTTTTGACGTTCATATTAAGACAATAAGTGTTCTTTTATCAGTTTCCTCCTAGAATATCAGTCATACAAGAAATAGCTTGTTTTGCTCATACCTATTGAATTTCAATTATGTAGCACTTCAGATTTTTAAAGTACATCTACTAGTACTCAAAATGCTATTGTCTACTTACATTAAAAGTAATAAACACCTTTGAAAAGCTACAAGAGAATTGGAGGAAACAAGTCAACTCTAAGGGCCATGACACATATCAAGCACAATGGGACAAGCTCCCACTTCATCAAAAGGATTTCTAAAAGGTTATGCTGAAACAATAATGTGTCCTCCTACAATGTTAAGGAGTGGTTTAAGAATCAAACCAAGATGACTTCATCCTTATACCCAGTCTTACCCCTAATACTCCTGACCTGCCTTTCCACAGAACAGCTTATATTTTCTAAGGCCACATGTAATGGGAAACATAAACCAGCCCCAGGGGCTGTGCCAGCACTTTGTAGCCATGGTGGATGCAGCAAGGCCATCCAGGACGCCATCAACACCCATAGAGGTGGTAAGTGAGATAATAGATCTGTTAATAGATCCGGTCATAAATGTCAACCGCCACGTCTAATGTGTAATGTTTCCCTCCACTGGACAGTAGCTGTTTCTAGTAAAACCCCTGAAGCCGTGATGTGTTTCCAACAGTAGCGTGTTTACCTTCAAAGCTATCAGGCCACAAAGACCATGGCAGCTCAGCACCACTTCTACATTAACATCACACATCTTCTGTGCTTGTTAGAAAGGCTTTTGACACTAGACAGGGAACTTGATTCCCTCAATGCCAACTGAACCTCCCTTTCCCAACTAACACCCATTGTAGTCCACAAAGAACAGCAATTCCACATCTGATAAGTAGCAAATAAGCAAACAGTTACCATTGAAGATGATCAATGCTCTGACAAGGATTTTTCTAATGGGAAAAATAATACATATAACATTACTTTCTAAAGGCTAAGTGACAAACGGCTTTGAGAAAGGAGAAGAAATCATTCTTTTTTCCCCTCCTGGTGACAAGGCAGCTCTTGTTCCTTGCATTTCAATTGGTATCACTTCACCCTGCTGCCGGACAGAACAATAGAGCCAGTTGTAGAGATGATGTGAGTCATGGACAACATGTGACTTGGGCAGCTAAGGCAGAACTGACTATATCACTTTGTCTCAGTTGCCAAAGGGAGAAACAAAATCACATTTGTTTACTGCTTTAGAGTTGTGTTACTGGCCTAAACTACATTTTTGCACATTATGTACTTATTTTTTAGAAATAAGACATAACCTGCAAAGTTGCTCATTATTATCATTATTAAGTTATGGTTTAATACATGGCCATGATACAGGATGCTGTCGCTAGTCATTTCATTACATGGAGATCCAAAGTTGCCTGGTAGAGCAGCAGGTATAAGCTAGTTTCTTCATGTAAAACCAGGCTGGCTGTCCAGGTAATTCAGTTTCATCGTGCTAAGTATATTCGTCAAGGACTAGAACTGAAATTTTCCTTCTCTTCTAGGACACACACATATACCTATTTATGGGTAGATGGTAGAAAAAACAGTAATCTTTTACTGAATTTCCATCCTCTTCCTATTCTTTTTCATATAGTCACCCTAGAATAGAAGTTACAGCTAAATAACTAGCAAACTGTCTCTCTTTTGCCATCTGTTAAGATGTTAAGAACAATCATTAACCACCCTGTCCCAAGTTCTAGACCCATCTAAGGTATGTCCTTTCTGGGTGACATCCTGGGGCATTCCCACTCATTAGTTCTGCGTTAACAGTGAGAGAAATCACCACTTGTGTGTACTCTCGTCCTCAAGTTAAACTTAGTACTTCTAACTTAGTACTATCTTTACTTGGCTCAAATTAACACATTTGTGAAGCTACCACAAGTTGAGGCACACAACTCAGTTTTAACTATGGAGTAATATTACAGAAATAATTCCCTGTGATTAAGAGAGGAATGCACAACCAAATACCTACCAATTCAAGGGACTGAAATGGTATCAGTGAGGAGATAACTCACTAGACTCCAGAGTCTCCTGCTACCTCCGGACTCCTCACTGCTACCATTTGAGTAGTTAGTTACATACACACTTTGCCACTTTCTACTGCAAAATAAAATACTAAGAAGCTAAGCTAGTACATTACGCTTGGCAGGCCAAATGGTCTAGGAGCATCCAGAGCGAGTTAGCAGAGCTCAGCTGGCAAGCACTTACTAAGCTGCATTAATACCTTTCTGTAACACTGCATAACCACATCCAGCATTTCAGGAAAAAAAACTCAGGGCAAGTTCTTTATGGCAGTAACTGCTTGAGCTTATATATTTTCCATGCTGTCCACCATATGACTGGGTTTTTTTGAGTAGAGTAATAATTATATTTACTATGACTACAAAGTTTAATCTCAAAGTTTCACAGGTGCAAAATACTTAGAGTGAAGCAGTTAGTAAATTAGACCTATGACTATGCATAGTCTATGAGATCAATAGAGAAGACACTTCTACTGAAGCCTGTTCCGATGCAGGTTTCAGCAGTCGGAGCCCTATGTCTTGACTACTTCCAAGATGCTTCTGCACACCAGCATGCATGGAACTTGCAGAAGGGTTTTAAGTATCATTAAGTGCAGAAGTTTTAAGTACCATTTTCTTACAATATAGCAACCTGAAAAACAAAACAAAAAAAATACTCAGACAAAACAACATAAAACCATTTAGGCTGACAGAGCACAGCCATTTATACTATTGATGAAATACTATTACATACATTTTATTCCACTGAGATCCTGAAAGAAGCAAAGATATTAAACCACTCAACATTTGATGATTGATAAAAGGACATAGTAGTCCATAAAATAAAAACCTGGCCAGGAATAAAATATTAATATCAGTTGCTGGAAAGAAGATCTCACCATATGAAGAGATCAAGCTCAAAATTCTCATTGAGCTGTTAGAAAGAGCATCAAATTAGGAAAGAAAATCTAATGCTGCTCCACAGGATGAAGCAGTAGCATTTCCCAACCCATCACAGTACATGAAAAGAAATCTTCAGATTTACTTGTCCCCACCTCTTCTGTTTTGCACAGCACTTCAAATTACCTCACACTATTACTGGCACAGATATATTTTGGGATCCAAACACACCGTGTTAATAGCTTACAGCAAGAAAACAGAACAAACAGTGACATCAAGTGGCAAGATTCACATAATACACTTCCAAAAATCTGTAATAAACACGGACTGCTGAAGAAGTTTAAGGCTTGCAAAACTTTCAGGTCTAACCTATTGGTATCTAGAGCAGCATATATAAGGCCCAAAACCCACCTCTCCTCTTGAGCTTTCACTAACACTGACAATGCTAAAAGTAGATGAAAAATTGCACGTAGCTCAAGATGTGGAAGTTAATTGGTTGAATGATATTCTTAAATTTAAAACATCCTCCTCTGGCAAAAGTCCACAAAAACTGTTCATGTTTGGAACAGGCTTAAAATGCAGCCTTAAGAAGCTCAGAACAGAAAACTATCAGTATCTGAAGCATTTCCTGAGCCTTCTCTTGTACACAACTCTTTGAAGTTTGGGGGTGGAGGAAGCCCAATAACACATACACTTTCAGTAGTAAAAGAATAGGGAAGTCTAAATGCTTTTTATGTTGTCCCAGATCATACTTGCCTCTTAGAACTTAGACAAAAGATACCACTGAGTTGAAATTCAGGAGACTGCAACTGCTCCGTTTACAGGTTGCTCCCTTCCTGTCCTGCAGAAGGGACATCAGCCACTAGCAGAGCTTTCAAGCTTGTGAGCTATGCTTAACATTACCGCAAGCTTGATCTTTAAAAGAAAGGAACCACCACTACTAAGAACACCCACACAAAGTACAGTTCTTTAAGCAGTTTTACCTAAGAAATTGAGATACAGATTTACTGTTTATATCTCCATCCATCTTGTGTCAGCATAGGGTAGAGAGTATTCAGAAGAATGGGCTGCTTCTAGACTTCTGTCAGATGTTTAGACATCAAGACAAAAGTCATATTCATGGCTTAAGATCTCCTAAAACATCACAACACTCAGGTGGAGAGTTAGTGACAGAAGGACAGAAAGAAGATGGCTCATATCTGCTGGCAGTGCAGCTTCATGCTGAGCCTAAAGAATGGCAACACACAGGGGATTTTTATTATTTGACAGTATAGGAGATGAAAGAGGTTTATTCATTAAGTACAGAGGTTTCAGGCAAGCTATTTTTGGGTGGTCCACAGCAGGTATAGAGATGAATTTTGACAGCGCTGGGAAAATCACGCTTTCTAGAGCAGAATCTCCTTTTCTCTGTGCAGTATCAGCACACTCGCCAGCCGCAAACTACGAAGTTAATCTGTGCCTTTTGGAGGATGTGCACAGAGGAAGTCAAAGGAATTGGGCTAAAAGGAGCACCTTACAATTCTTTTCTAAGCACCAAATAGGACATAGTTAAAAAACACAAAACTTAAAAAGGTTGAAATATATTGATGGGGCAGCGAAGCTGTAGGGATGAAATATTGATTTCTAGGTGTTATAATGGAGATACTCTCTGAAAATAAGAAATATATTCTGGCAACTTGTTTCTAAATGAACTCAGTAAAATGAATACTGCTGCTATATTAAGAAGTCACTTATATTTTACACAAATACTGGATCCTGTAGCACTGAAGGCACTGTCTACTTAAATATGAATTACACAAATCAGATGTTTGTGTTAGCAACGGTATTTTCAGAAGAGTGATTATACTGGAATTGGTTTGCTTTTTAAAAAAATACTGTGCAATTCTAACAAATTATGCTCTAAAATTAGATTGGCGTACTTTGTATGCAAGAAATTTGAGAAGTCTTCCTTATTTTGAGCAAGTGCATCTTCAAACAGTAGATGAAAGGGCATTGAGAACTTTCTTTTTTCACAGAAACTTCTCAAATACTCAGAAGATTCCAGAGTGGGAATTCCTAACAAAAGAGGAGGCAAGACAGCAAAGCTGGAGTGTTTCAGTTCTTCTCGGGGGTTTTAGTTCACTCATCTGCAACCCCTTGCATGCTCTATTAAGAAATCAGCATTACAAAGACCACGCACAGGACAGGGCAGTCATGTTGCACCAAACTTTGGGTCCATTAAGTTCTGCAAAGCTGAGACTTTACATTAGCTGTACCATAGGGGCCAGCTGTTTCCTATCTGCATTCCAGCCTGAGACCTTGCATACACATGGACAGGCTGGTGCCTATCACGCATACAGAGTTCTGTTTTGTCCCAAACTTCATGCTTCTTGGAACTTTTCTCACAGCAGATTACACAGTGGAAAGCCAGCTGGAGCAACCAGAATTAATTTTGACCTCCCAATCCTTTGCACATTTCCCATGACTTTTCAACTGCAGCAAGGCTCTCTTTCCTTACACAAAACAGCACCTCTTTCGGACAATTGTCAGCACTGCAGCACTGAAACATGGATCACAGGCTAGTCCCTAACAGAGAGCTCAAAGAAATGTACTCACTGCCTCACCTTTAGAAAATGGACAGCCTCTTTAAATCATGCTTCTTTAAAACTGCCAATAGAAGCTGAAGTTCCAAGAACTACAGAAATTTGCTTTTATAACAGAAACAGAGGAAGTGCTGTAATAATGCTATAGCAGTCAAGAAATGCTTGAATAAGAGATGTACAGGAGATGTGTAAAGGGACTGATGCAGTTAAGTACAGTGGCAATTTTTTAAGAGGGTAAAGCCTAACTCATCAACAAAATTCCTCCTAGTCCAAGTATTGATCATAAATTTTGATGAACACAAGCGTGAGTACAATTTCTTTTTAGTAAAACATCATGTGAAGAAAAGAACCTATTAAATTGCATTTGTAACAGAATGGAAATCTATTTTCCACTGATCTATAGGACAGGACACTGTTCTCAAAAGTCAGCAAGACTGATATGCAAAAAGCTACTCTGATAAGTAGTTTTTGCTTTAACCTTCTATTAGGTTAAAAATACACTGAGAGCATAAAGAAGGAATACCAGGAATATCATGACGGTACATGTGAGCTTAAATTAGAAGTTTTTCAAAAAACCTTGAGACCTTTCTCTTTAATTGCTCACCTTCCTAAGGTTAAATCCTTCCATGAGGAGATGCTTCTGCCTGCTTGGATTGCTGCAATCTGAGCATTATGGCAGAAACTTGTGTTATCAGCTTCCACTTCTCTCCTCAAGAGCAGCCCTTCTCTTCTAGCCTCATCTGCTTTACAGCTGCCAACAGCCGAGTGCTGCTCTACTCAAGTATTTACTTACTAGATGACTGAATAGCAATTTGAAAGCAAGAGAAAGGAAAACTGTCTTTGGTTGAAGTGTCTCTCTCCCCCGTTCCCCCCCGCCCCC
>JAWLRI010000140.1:438869-498066 GCA_034781795.1 Crypturellus tataupa | reverse complement strand
CCCCCCCCAATTATTTATAATCTCTCTAATTACTCTGCCACATTTCAGAAATAAAGATGGGCATTTCCTCCCATTTGGTTGACAGGTGGGTGCTGCTTTACCTCTCAGGCGAGTGCTAGGACTCTCATTGGGATTCAGGCTGGAATTACCCTAGAGATTATTGGCTAAAGGAAGGCAACAGAGGGAGGTATCCAGAAATTAGACATCGAGTCTTATTACTAACAGTATAAGGACCATTGATAATGAACACATTTATCTTGAGATACAAGAAGTCTTACCTCTGCACACTAATAAAAGATGGAGCAAGTATTCTGACAGTCTCCAAAACTATTCTTGCAACATTACAAAAATCACAGAAGTCCACTATTTTGATAGCAGGCACATCTAGATGTTTTGGAAGGACTGCTCATAATGAGGTACACATCACATTAGCTGGACATCATGAAATCAAGTATCTGCCTTAAAAGCCACCCTGTAACAGATATCTTCCTCTCCAGATGTCTGTAGGGCCATGGCTGCTTACAAACACTACTGTTTTTCAGGCACAGAAAGTCTGAAGCCTCACACCAGGTCTTCAACTTCAGACTGAGAGTTTAGTGTTCTCATTTCATTCAGAAATGCCTCTCCTACATTATCACTACTACAAACTCTACCACAAAGTTTTTCTCACTTTGCCTTAATATTCCTACCTTCTCTAGGGCTTTAGAGCTTCACTTATACCCACAGCTCCTTCTTTATTATTGATTGCTTACAGCTGAGACCTATCTTCAGCTGTACTGGACTGGCAGCCACCAGGTGCAACGAGAATGCTAACCCATTAATTGTTTTGGGGTGCACTTAGCTTTTCCAAGGTCAAGGAGGTTTGCATTCTTCTCTCTAAGACTTTACAACAAACTTTAAATTGCTTTCAGTTTGATTAAGGGGAAAAAAGCTATGCAAAGAATATATTTGCAACAATTTCACAGCATAATTACAGAAGCTTAAAATAGAAAATAGTAAGGAACAAACATTTTACAGAATTTTGTGTGGTTAGGTAATTCCTAATGTTATAATACTAACTGTACTGAAAAAAATACAGACCTATATGTAACCTAGCAGTATGTTTCAGAATTTGAAGCATTGTTAAAAATCCCAAGCAAACAACCAAACAATATATAAATTACGTATCTGGAAAACGGTTCAAACGATACATAGTATTCCAGAGAATAAAGTCACATTTTAATGGAATCATAAAATTACTAAATACAGGTTATTTGAAAAAATGGTTGCTGTTTTTTATTTGTTTTGCTTTGGCTTTGTTTTATTTGGATTTTTATTTGTTTTGCTTTGGCTAGTGATCACCATATTATGACCTGTTCTATACAAGATTTCAGAAGATCCATTCTAAATGAGATTGGAATCATGAGCTTAAAGACCACTAAGCTTTTCTATTTCTTTTCCTGTTTTCTAGTTCTCAGTCAGTTTAGAGAGCACCCTATCTGAATTAGATCAAGCATCTATACTCACTCATGAGAGAGAATGATCTCTGGACAGTTATTGATATTTTTGTTGGCAATTTAATATGTGTCATACCTGCATCTTGATATAACAAAGGGAATGCTAATCTTGCAACATCGTTGCTAACCTTTATTTTGCACATCTTCTCTATTCATGATGAATTTTCAGTATTCCATTACTAATGCACTACTTAAATTAAGTTTTGTTACCAGGCCAAGATAAGTAGCTTGCCTTACTCTGTTTTAGCTTTGGGTAAAGATCTCATTAACGATTAATTGCCTCATGGTCAGTTTTATGGTTTACATATAAACCTGATCTAGCAGAACAAGTTAAATGAAAGCTCTAGACACGTGTTTCTAGGCACAATGAAATAACCACAAATATTTCATTTCTTTTGTTATCCATCATCATCCACCAGTCTGCCTGTAATATAACAAATAAGGCTGCCCTTTCTTGCACTGAATTTTTGTCTTTTTTTACAGCAATATTTTTCATCTCCCTAGTGTAGAGGAAAACCAAATACAAGCCTTACTGTACCTATCTGACTTGAAATCTAGTAGTTCTCAGTTCTAGACTGTGTTCAGGGTTCTGTGACTCTTCTTGCTCAAGTTCATGTGACGCATTTACATCTTTGCTATTATCCTAAGATCCAGCCTTGCTGGCTTTGTAGCTTTACAAGATAGTGTATTTGTGCACTAGGGAGATATCCTTCTTGTCAAGCAGAATGCCTTCTGGTCTACTGTTAGCACAAATATGGCCTGCAGTGACAGGGAGTGTTAGGTCTATTCTTAAATTTTCATGGCATAAAGTAATGAAAACCTCTGCACATGATACTTTGCATTGTTCTTGCAAAGGTTATCTGACCAAAAAATAAAAAAAGGTCTGAGGTATTTTCAGTGAAGTCCAGACTTCATATCTAGCAATCCTGAATTTCTGCACTGTTTCAAGACAATCTGAAGTGATCGACCCAATCTGGAACTTCATTATGTTTGCATCATGTTATTCATGTAGGACTGAATCTTTTCCAGAAGGCTATGGGAAAAAATTTAAGCCAGTTGTCTGCACCACCAGTTCTGCTCCTTGACGCAAAAAAAATTATTTCCTGCTCTCTCTTTCTCCTCAGGGTATTCTTGGAATTTCTCTAGATATTTACAACAGATGTTGTGAATATTTACAACTCTGATATCAACAGAAAGAAAAAGCAGATACTATAAATATCCACATTTCTGCAGCTTTGCAAACAAAATTCACTCAAGCATTCTTTTTATAATAAAATTTTAAGAAAATATCGTGTGATTTAACTTATGCTGAAATATGTCTTTACAGATAAAATGATATAGTGTCTTATTTGAGTTTTTTCTAAACATTTAGGTTTAATTTTTGAAAAGGACATCCTTCACTTAATAATCTTGTCTTCTTGATGTGCTTGAATGCTACTCTCTCTCAAAAATATACAGTAAAATCATGCCATTGCATACAGCTGTAAATGATAAAAGAAGATAATATATGTGATTGACATCTTAGGAGCACTCCTCAGAACATTGTTTATACATCCCTGCATGTTGGATTATGGGAACAATATTTATACAGTTGTCTGACTAATGTCACAGGGTTTACCTGTCACACTTCTTGACTAAAAGCAAATACCAAGGCATCAAGGAGCTACAGGAAGCAAACAAACAAATCATAAAACATGCATTATTTTTCTCATGTTCATAGTCTTTTTATTCACTGTTCACTGTTCTTCTTGTGAAGAGAAAGGAAGGACCTAAGCTATACAGTAAATCCTGCAGAAACAGGAATGTGTGAGAGGAAATATTTTTATCACTGATTTATAACTTAGATCCTTTAGCCTCTTAGGTGTGCTCCCTAGGTGATTATACTGGCTTCTAGGTGAAAAGCTGTGGTTCAAGACCTCTGATATTGTGCATCTGAACTGTAGCCCCTTTCTGTTCTGTTCCACACTCATAGGATATCAGCAGCAATCCCTTCTTCCACTGTAGGAGGCCTGGGATCAGACTGGTGATGAAAATCACTAAAATTTAGAAGAGAGATCTTCTAAACAAAAAATGATTTCTACTCAAGACAGTACAATTTGCAGAGGCCCTCTTCGCTCAGAGTCTACCAAAAAGCCTTTCCAAAATCGCTGATTGTTCAATATCCCATTTTTCTTTCCACTTTTTCTTGGGAGAAAAAAGCCTTGCTAGCAGGTCTATACATCATCCCTGCAAATTTGGGGTCATCATGTGATAAGTTGATCACTCTTCCTCCTTCCTCAGACTAATGTGCCCTAAATTGCTTCCCCTCCACTATTCAGGCTGTCGTCTTCAGGAAATCGGAGCCATGCATAGGCAAATGGAGTGCAAGCATAGGCAGAGCAGTGGCTTGTCTCTTCTTTGAGAACCTTAATTCTTTCAAAGTCACTTGTCCATCTTTACCACCTTTCATTGCATGTTTGCTTTCCATTAGTGGCCTCATTTGAGTCGCAACCAGACAGTTATAGCTGTTTGTAGTGAACAGATAAACTGATCTCCCCATGTGACTTTATAAAAACAGGATCCCCAAGTACTGCATTCTTTTACCTCTGAAATAAAATCTTTTCAGTAACGGCAAACTAACTCCTCTGCTTTTCATTTCTTTCACATGGCAGTGCCTATGATGATGTACCTAATTTCTATGACTCAATCTCCTCATGTTTTTTCTGCTGCACTTGCTTGTTAAATCCTTCATGATTTTGCTATGCATTGGCTTGGTAATGTCTTTGTTTCCTGCAAATGCCTGAGGTTTCTGCAATACTGTTTGTTATTCTACTGATTTCACTTGTTCTTTCAGGCTGTTATATTTAAGACTGATGAGGCATTCATTCTCAGTCAAGAAGCTTTTAAAAAGTACACTGAGTTGTATAGATAAATTAATTACTATAATTAAATGCTTGTATATGTTTAGAAATGATTGTTGACTACCCTTCTAACCCCCCCAAGCACATTGCTTTTAATCAGAGACTACAGAGGAGAAAATAATCAATTATTTGCTGCCTACTTCTACTAAAAATATCTTCATTTCTCAGACAGGTTTTCTGTCTGACTACAGGATAATTTACTGTGCACTCAATAGGTAAGCAGGGAAGAGCCACAAACTCACACTGGAAGAAGTGGTTTATGGTAATTTCAGATTATGTTTTCTGAAATGGAAAGAAAGGGCGTAAGAAGATAGTTCACAGAATCAAAAATTTGTATCCTGTCCTAGATTGCTAGTTGCTTTTTAATTTGGAGCAAGCAGAGCTATGTCTCTGCATGTGACTACCATCGCAACTCACAAGGCATGCCTGTGCTGCAGTGTTGTAAACAACATGAAAACATCAAACTATTTAAAATTATAGCTATTATAATTAGCTATATTTACACTAGATTAGCTGTGATATAATACTATATATGGCTAAAATTATAGGATATTAAATAATAGCCTGAAAAGTAAATTATACTAGGCGAATTCTATGTTGTTGCTGCTAGTCTGAAACTATTTTTACTCTGAACTGCTACGTCTTCAATGTAGAAAATATTAGCTGCAAACAATTTCTAGAAAAAAATGTCTCTTTAGTATGAACTTAAGACACAAATCACTTATGAAGAACATACCTAACTAACAGCTAACAACACCGGAGTGACCATTATAAATACGAGAATTTTCTGTATAACAGAACTCTATCTAAACACCAGTGGTTTTTGGAGGGATCAGCTATAAATTTTCATGTAAGCATATATAAAAAAAAAATCTCACAAAACTATCGAGCTAGGGCAGCTAGAGTGTACACTTGCTTAAAGAATATTACAATTGTAAACAATTGTAAGACAGAACATTGATATCAGCATATCTACAGACTAAATCTGTGTCTGTACCTTCTTAGTGCTAAAAGAAGTTGCAACAACTCTTAACCCAATAAGCATCTTCTTAACTTTTACTGTTAACTTTTTATTTTATTATTTATTTTATTTTATTTTTATTATACTTGGCAGTATAATACAACCCTGTTATGTGACATTGCAGTAGGGAGATGTAGTTAATGTATGTCACCTTTGTCTAACAGATAAAAATATATCTTATGACAAAAGACAAGGGCTGCTGAAAGGAGCTGATGCAATGTTAAAATACCCTTGGAAATGGACTTTGGTAGCATGCTGCGAAGACTGATGACTGAAATCATGAATATTCACTTTGGTCCCAGGACTACTGTTTCCTAACTGAAAGTTAGGACAGAAGATAGATGAAGGTAACGGAGGAAAGTGAAAAGAAGGACAGGCAGAGCTGGAACTACAAAGCAAAAAAAGTGCCTATCTGCACGTCCTACTTCCTTGGCATGCCAGAGAAGGATGAGCTGCTTCCCGCCACCCCATCACACCTCCGCGCACGGGGAGGGAGAAGGAGCTCGGCAGCTGCAGGACGGCCTCTGCCCCGGGACAGCACCTTGCTGCTCTCCTGCCTTCTGTCCACACTCGGGCTCCTGGGTGCCACTGCCAAGCTCCCCGCCTGGCTTGCCAACGATGGCAGGGTTACCTGGCAGTAAGACAGTGACCTGCTCAATAGGACAACCAAGGTTTATTTCAATGGATTGGTAATATTTGTTTTTATACTGAAAAATCAACGTTCTGCAGTGATGGGCTACACTGGAATATACTCAAACACAAAACTACTAGACAAAATTCTCACCTCAGTTTCACTGGTTCAGATACAGAGTATCTGATCATGAATTTACCAAGTTGTTTTACTGCTATTGGTAATACAGATAATTAAAACTTTAGTAAAACTTGCTCTCTTCTAAGCCAAAACACTGCTTCACAAAATGAAGACTCATCTCGCTACCGAGCTTAACATGTTCAGATAACTCCTACTCCCGGAGAGGAGGACTGGAAAACCTCCTCGCGTAACTCCTGTCAAAGGAACTGCATGACAGCTGAGCACTAATTATTACTTACAGCTTAACTATCAGCATTACTTTAGAAGAACTTCTGTGTTTGTAAAATCTGGTAGAACAGAAAGCACTTCTGAGCACTGAACAGTGCCTCTAGGTAGGCTGTATCCAAGCATATCTTCAGGGCACACTGTGATTGCCAGGCAGCCTGCTGCCTCTGCTGCCCTTTTGTAGGATGAGATGAGGCTCCTGCAAACAGAGGCCTTTCTGTACAGTGCAGTCAGGCTGCTGCTGCAGTGACAACCAGCACTGCAAATGCAGACCAGGTAATGGAGAGCCCACAAACCAGATTTCTATTTCTGCCTTCTGAGAGTTTCAAGCACTTTCAGACTTATTATTCTGTATGAGTCTTGATTAATCAAAAGATAGGCGGGGTACATTACTGCTTGAGGTCTGCCTTTCTCTTCACTGAACAGGTCATTAATTACTTTATCTGAGATTTCTTTCATTTCCTGAGGACTGTTTTCACATACTAACAACATTTACTCTACCCTGTAGTTAATCTCAGTCTGCAGTTTCAGAGCCTGATTCTCACCTCTCTGGTCTTACTTTCTGTTACCTCTTACTGAAATAGGTGTAAGCAGGGAGATTGCAATCAACTTCCATGTACAAAATATAGTTTTTCTGGCAGTGGCAGTAGATCTACCACTGAAGACTGGAAGCAGCCAGTGCTGGCACAGGACTGGTTGGCCGTGATACCTGGATTTAGCATCAAATGCCAGTAAAAATTGGAAATTGCAGGGACTTTAAACAATTGGCTTCATAAAATATATTTTTTTCCAATAATTATAGCCTGGATTCTGCATGGTGCCGAGCATTTGACAATTGCCATGGTGCTTTGGGTATCACTGTCCACAGAACAGTAGCTCTTTACAAGATACAGTGTATCCTGTCTTCATTAGCTGCTCACAGAGGCTCTTGAGTGAAGTTCTGGTAGTGACACTGTAATGCAGAGCTTTTATGGTCGTCAAAGTAAATTATATTGAATAGTAGATTTTTTTATACATAGCTTTTTTTACTTGGTGGTAAAGGGCAAGGATCTTGTGGCTAGTTTGCTTTGCTTTGGGGGTATGTTATTGAGATTCAACAGGACTGTTTTGCTGATTCACAAAATACCTCCATACGCGACAAGTAGCAAAAAAGATTATTTTTATTTCTCTTTAAAACATACTTTACATGGCACATTGCCTTTTCAGTGTTCATATCAATTATTCCTAAATTAATGCATTTAGACACCTGTGGTTTATATTACAGTTTTACAATACTAAAATATAACCCTGCAATGCCTCAAAATGTCCTCAAAGACCAGCAAGCAAGAGCCCCTGCAGGTGGCAGCCTTGCTCTAAAATCTGCTGAAGATGCTCTGCTTAAATGTATGCACAAAAAGATCTAGAGCACAGATGATGCAGTGCTTTAAGAAGCAATTTCAGAGGACTAATGCCCTACCTTAAGGATAGGAATTCTACAGCAGTTAGAATTTCTTCATAAAAGAGATGGCAGCTTTTCTTAGTTTTAGGTGACAAATTTGGTCTTTTTTGACCTCTGAAAATGTAATATGGCTTTATTATCAGAAGAACTATCATTTCTGTTTTGCGGAAATAATAACTGGCATTTTGCCTGAAAAATATTCATGTTATAAATTCAAAATAATCTTTTCCAACTTACTATTGATCATGTACATCAAACCCTAAAATAAATGATCCTTCCTTTTCCAAAAGAGCTCTAAAAGAAACTAACATTATTTTAAATACATTTATCTCTGAAAGTAACCTCTATGCTTTTGACAAAGCTGGTCTGAAAGTCTGAAACATGAGCAAGTAAGTATCCTTATCCAGGCAAGGTACAGGCACTATTAGCAGATTCAGACCCAAGAAAGATGCTTTATGCATCCTGTCCTGTAGCAATGACTAATGTCTGTTTTGTTATTAATTTATCTGTGTCACAAACCAAAATTCCTTTTGCAGTAGCATTACCATAGGATACTATAATAAACTGATTATTCAATTCTCTATGAAGTGCTACAAATCGTGAGCACTGTATTTGTATAAAAAAACATATATCTCTTTAGGAGACACTCTAGATGCCCTCGAGCTGGAGGGATGTTGGTATATGGCGATGCGAATGCCACACACTGCTCAGGTAGCAGGATGCTCTGGGCTCAGTAGCTGTTATCAGGCTCCCTACTGCACTGTAACTTTAGACTTTGAAGATCCCCCAGTGTGGGGTTTAATCTCATTAATTTAATTTAATCCAGAATTGAATCTAAATTCTGGATTTAAAAAGGTATAAAAAGGTGGAAGATGAAAGACTTTATTATGTTTGTAGCTCCCCAATAGGGTTAGTGTGCATTTAGGGACACAAGGCTTGGGGCACTCCAATCTAGGTTCCTTAAAAAAAAGAGGGACGTAACTGTGGTGGTCTCTGGGACATTGCCTGGGAACAACCAGAATTCCCATTTTGAAACAATGGTTTTTTGAACAGTGGTTTTAGCTTTTTATCTTTCATATAAGGTAGTTTTGCCAAAGGCTTACATTTTTTTTTGCTGCAGTATTTTTTGCACCTGAGTCACTGACTTAGGTATGTAAAATATTTTGCATATCCTACAATGGCCCTTCTAAAATGTGCTTTCTAACTACATCTGTACTGAAAATCTTTCTCAATTTCCTGCAGTTCTTAGTAAGGTGCTAGTCCTCAAAGGTGCTTTTGGAGATGGAAGTTCTTACTAGATCTCAGATAGGACATCAGATCACAACAGTGGCAATTTCTTTCTCCCAATTTGTCCTGCTCACTTTTACTTAAAATGCCACAAGATTGTAAAGGAATAGAGAAAAAAGCAACATCTCAGAAGCAAAGGACAAGGAATCTTTGAATTCCTTCTTCTCATGATGAGACTCTAGGCTTTCTAAAATGTGTGCTTAAAGGTAATTCAAATGACTTTTAAAAAATACTTAACCCAAAAAAGGGAGTTTTGTGCTAGCAATTATAGATGTTTTAACATGAAATAGTTTAATGCTACTTTCTTTGTTGCTGATTTGCCAAGGGTTACTTCAAAATTCTGTGTCCTTTCTGAATCGCTAACAACACTCCCACAATTGTGTAAGACAGCAGCTCCTGAGGAGGACGCTGCACCTACGCAGCTGTGGAAAGGGAAGAAGTTGGCTGTGCCTTTAATACAGGCATAATTTTGAATTCTTCTCATGTTCTGTAAATGATTTGGCATTCTACCATTTCTCAGCATTACCGTTCACCTTTAAAAGCGAGAAGTATCAAAATATTTTTGTGTTCTTAAACTAATTGAGATAATTCAAGATCCTATGAGATTTATTAACAAGCTTGTCTTTCCATACCTATGAACCTTCACAGTGTGCAGCTTTTCGGAAATATAGTTGGATCAATTATTTTTCCTTCAAATAATGAGCTGCTTATTTTTCCATGATTAAGGACAAAAAATCTCCCAGTCAGTTTCCTCCTTTGAACACTCCTTATGAAATGCCTTAAAAGGGGCAGTCATTCACTTAGAGAGACTAAAATTGATATAAACAGACACTCCCCTAGAGGTACTTAGTTTTATATATAAAGTGATATATATGTAATGTATCTTTATGTGAAGTTATAAAGTCTCTTTTTATATATATGCATGCATGTTTGTACATGTATATAGAGTTTGTCAATGAACAGTTCCCTTATCCCAGCTCCTTGGGGGTGCAGTCAAGGTAACTGAGGTTCCTTTCTGGGCGGCTTCTGTGGAGGTTTGGGTGAATTCAGACCTCGCCGGTAACGATTCCTTGCTCATAACTCTGGGGCTTAAGTGCATACGTGCCCATGGGTTCATTTACAAATATTATTGCTTACTCTTTTTTTTCTAATTTTGGTAAATATTCAACTAGGCATAACCTGTGACAACCTGTTGACCAAACTCAAGCAACCTGCCCCCATACATACACTAAAAGCCTTTCAGTCCCACTCCTAACTGCCCACTTCTCAGCTTACATCCACGCACCCCTTCTGCAGGCTTCTCAGCTGCTAAAACACCAGCACGGGTGGCTACCATATGGGCTCCCCGGTGGAGGCTGTGGGTCCTGGGGGCCAGTAGCCAGGGCATGGGGCCTGCTGAGCCTCCACAGACCATTTTGCACAAGCGTCAAGGGAGTAGATGTGTTTTTGGCCTCCCCAGGGCTTGGAAGGCCTTTTGGAGGTAGATGCAGCAGATGTCAGCGGCCGGATGCTCCTGCCCCCTGCATTTTGGAGTTTTCCCACCCTTAAACAATTAAATGTAATGAACTTAATCACATATAAATTAATAAACTGATTCTGCAAGCTAACCAGGCTCAAAGCATGTTAGAAGTTTTGAACAAGCCCCATTTGTCAAGCTATCTTTTTTCTTTCTTAAAATATTTTTCCTTCTCCTGCTAAGAGAATAGATGAAAAGCCCATCTAGAAAGGTGTCAACATAACTAATCAAACCAGACATCTGAACCAAAAAGCATCCTGTGATTGTGCTAAACTCCTTTTCCATACATATTAAAAAATTGTACATAAAACTTATTTTTTTTCTGAATAAAGACAGCTTTTCAAAAATAAATAAAAAAGTGTTTTAAAAACAATATAAACATATCCACAAACACTTGTCTGGCAATAAGCTTCAGACTTTTGAAAGATCCTTTCAGAAATGCAAAAAAAATCCATTGCTAGTCATAAATAGTATCAGATCTGTGTAGTTTTTTTATTTCAGCTACATCATATAAGGTGAAAATATTATAATTTCAAAGTCAGAAGCTCATTTTACCCAGCAGGTTAATGGAAGTTGATAGCAATGTAATTTTAGACGATTTCACTTTTCGTTCTCATTTGCTACAAAACCTGGTTCTTGGCTTGCCAATTACCAGGTTTCACAGTCCTAGTTCTTGGAATGAATTAACTGAAATAAATTTTAGTACATTTCATCTGTTTTCTTATACAACCTGAAGTATAAATCAAGCTTTAAAAGGAAATGACAGCTACACTAAGACAGGTCTAAAAGAATTTCCAGCTCAGGCCAGGTTTATGACCTGCCCGGGAGATTGCGGTCATGTAACTGAAATGTCTCAGTCACTGAGGGTTTCTGCTGGGGTTTTTTACCATTTGTGGCAAAGCCCAAAACGGCTCCTCCCCTTCACTGCTGTGCCATGATGGCGATGGCTACTTATGCCGTACTCTTCATCGGGACACGTCCAAAACCCCTGGTGCAGCCTGGTGCGGAGCTGTGAGCTCGTGCTGATAAAGCACTCATAAAGAAGTCCTATGCTGTGCATTGTGTGGTGAATAAGACACTACCTTGAATTTTAAAACTGTGATAACCTCACAGCACAGTCTCATTCAGGCTCTTACCGTGCTAGGACTTGAGCCTAGCCGTGAGGTGCTTTTGTGTGAGCTGTGCGAGAGCAGGCTTCGCTTTGCAGGGCAGCCAGCTGTTCGTCAAAGGTTCCACATGCATCAGGAACAGGTAAATTATTAATATTATATATGTCTGTGTATTGAATTTCTATTGCACATTTTCATGCTGTTGCTTTGGAAGACTCACTGTTTCCATTGAAATCATAAGAAAATTATTACCTATTTTTAAATGGAAAATGAGCTAAACTGCAGCCTTCTTGGCATTTTTTTTATTCAGCATTGTAATAATATGGCAAAAGTGTTAACTTCCATCTATCATTTGTATATTCCTAGGCCGACTTTTGTTGTTATTATGTTTAACTAAAGTGTTAGTTATCAGAGTAGCTCATAAAAAGCCTTTATTTCCCCACACAAATCCTTCCACAACTTGTGTTGAAAATGGTATGAATAATGGTATGAATCTATTGTAGGAACAATACAATTTCTCAATATTTTCCTTCCATTCTTAGAAAACTCTTGCTTTTATTCAATCTAATCATAGTTTCCCTGCTCACAGATAGACTTATTTGGTTACACAAAACACTTAGGAAGAAATCAGAAGGCAGTTTGCTCTTTCAAAAATCCCTAAAGGAAACTATTTGTCTATGATTTTCTATTTGTGAGCATCAGTTCTGTATGTCTCTATGACTAGAAAGATCACAAGAAAATTACCTTGTTAAATATGTCCGATTCCTTTTCTTCCAAACTTTAGCTTAATTCTTCCCATCTCTCCAATTCTGATTCATAAGAAAAATGAGGAAGACTGGAAAGAGAAATATAAAGATCTTAGTAAGCTAGTGGAAAATCCTCCCCAGACTAGCTGTATTTACACCCAGATAGAAATCTTGCTGTTGTAGTTTTGTGTAAAATAATCTCATTTCTAACACAATATTTTAGAGACAATATCAGAGAACCTGTTGTCACCAAGAAAAAAAAACAATGATGTTAAAAATAACAATGTTGTTAACAATGCTGTTAAAATTGGGTGAATAACTCAAAATATAAATAGTAGTGAAACATTGCAAGTTTCAAAACACTGCAAGGGATAATAACCAAAAACAAAGCTTTTTTTTAACTGATTCCTTTCAAAATTCACAGATTTTGGTCTGAAGGGTAAATGTGAAAATATTGCAAGCAAAGATGCTGTCATGCTATACCTTAACTAGAGCAAGACGTGGCAGAAATTTTAAGATGTTTTGTTTCCACACGGGCTATTTTCAGCAATTTTCTCTTATCTTACAAAATACTTAAATTCATAACTCATGGTAGAAAAGGTAGAACAACAGGAAGAGATGTCTCAAGTTCATCCAGCCCTTATTCCTTTGATGAGGAATGAGCAAATGCTCCTACTATATTCTTAAATAGCAGCACTGAAGGGAATCTCACAGCCTAGGAAGGGGACCATTCCAGTTAGAAATCTCTCATTAAAAATCCAAATGATTATTTAATCTGTGTTTTCTTTACTTCAAAATAGCTTTTTAATTTAATTCAATGTATTTATTCTGGTGCTCACCACTCAGGACCAAGGAAAACAATACTTTATAACCATTTTACACAGTGGAACTCTTGCTGTATCAAGATGTCCTTAGGATTCTCTTTTCTATTAAAAGATGAGTGAATTGCTCTTCTCTGCATTAAATTTAATCTTTGTGGTTTTTATATCAAGATCATATCAAATTCTTTTTCTGTCCTCCAAAGAGCTTGCAAATATTCTTAGCTTTGTGTCACTATTAAATTTTATAAGTCTACTGTCTTCTCTGTGATCCAGGTTATTAACACTAATCTTATAAACATGTCATGTGGAACAGTGTCAAAAACCTTATTGATGTCAATGTGTATCATATCTATGGATTTCCTTTTATCCATTAGGTCAGTTACCTTGTCAAAGGAAGAGATTAGAATAGCTTGACATGATTTGTTCTTGACAGATCCATGCTGACTTTTTTAATGCTGTCTCACTATTTGCTAGATACTTACAAATGGGATTGTTTCATAATCACTTGTACTATTTTTCCAAAAGTGAAGCTAGACTAAATATATTCCATAGATTTATCCAGAATTTTCTTCCCCTGTTCTGTCTTCTTTATTATATACATATATAGGCAGGTCATTAGAAAATACCGATCTCCATAAGGCAGAAGAAGGAAGGAAGAAAAAGTGCAGAATTATTGACTACAGTTAACATCAGAAACACGCAGTTTCTTAAACTATGTATTTATGAACATATAAGTTAAGCTATGAATATTATGGAAGTTTGACTACGTTTTGGTTATAATTACACTACGGACATAATGACTGCATTAGAGTGCTTTAAGTCTTCTTGGAATGCCAAAATTACTTGCATCAAACAATTACATCTTTATTATTTTATGTACTGGAAAAAAAAATGATTCTATGATTATCATTTTTAATGACATTAAAATTTGAAAAAGGAAAAGAAATCAGAAAAGAGCAACAACAACAACAAAATCAAATTTTGGTAAGACCTCCTGAGTCTTCAAAATTGGTTTATAATATAACATGTGTGTGGGTTTTGTCTGTGCTTCCCAGTAGATATTTTTAAAGTGGTCCCATGGTATCACACCTAATTAAAAACATGCTTTCATATTAAAAAACAGCATGATACTTCTGTGATTTAGTTGAACATTGGAACAAGGGGATTATTTAGCTTTTCTCAGTGACCTTTTTCTATCTGCCAAGTTACAGCTGTACGGTTATAACAATCCCCACAAGAATTTTCCTCTCTGAAAGTTGTTAACCACATTGGAGTTAATGCTACCTTCAGAGAACGGCTAACAAAAAAGCCTCCTATGCCTCTTGTTAGACAAATTTGACATACAGCCTACACTGGGCAGTCAGCAGCTTCTTGTTTATGGAATCAAAGATGGACAGCTTTCCCTCTGACTCCTACATTTAGTGTTGCCACATGCCATGGCTCATCATCACCACGATTTTTTTGCCTTAATGCTGCATTCTTTTCACCTATACTTTGGTCTCTTTTAAGGCTGCTTCTCCAATGAACGTTAGCTACACCGCATCATGAACAGACTTCCAATTTTCTGGTTAAAGTAGCTCCAGAAGAGAATCAGTGCAGCAATGCTGAACATGAGATGTCTTTTTCATGGCGCTCTCCACAGCCTAGGGTTAAATACCACACTCCGTCTGAAGCACTATCTGAAGAGATCCAGGGCATCAGAATGGTCTTAATAATGAACAAAAAGAACTGCCTAAAGCAACTCATAAGAAACAATATATTGCTCTCTTCTTACAACTCTGCTTTTGTTAAGACTACAGCCTGGATTTTGTCCTAAGGGTAGGCTTCTAAACTCAGTTATTGAAATAAAAAGCAGCAGTCACTCATCTCTTTCAATGTGTTACGTTAGGGACACGGATCTTCACTGTATTTAAAGAAATAAAATATTCATTGAAATATAGAGATGATCTATATTTGAAGCTATTGAGGAGCTTTTGAACACCGTTATAATAGGAGCATTACTTTATGAAATGTAATAATCACTTATAATTGCTATGAATTTTTAAGAAGAAAACTGTCTTCGGTAGCCATTTTCTACAACGCTTTCACTCTTCATTAGGCCAAAACAAAAGGGTGAACAAGCTAGCGTTAAGTGAGTATGTCTATGTTAGAAAGTAATATAGGACAATTGGAGAACTTGCCCAGCCTAGAGTAGATGGGTCTAAGAGCTCCGCAGTCAATCTCTGTATTGTTTGGGGACTTGGGATTAGCCTTTGTTGTATCCCTCGAGTCAAATGCCCTTAGTACACACCCGCAGATTGAAGCTGATCAGCCCCTGGTTCAACGTTTTATCTGATTCATTGGGGTCAGACCACATTTCATGCAACCCTAACACGGAACTGCAGAGTTTACTCAGAAAGAAATCTAGCTAGGGAGAACCAAAACCAGCCTGTCAGCTGAGTCATTGCATAGTTCCCAAGGATGCCAAACAGAGAAATAGAGGACTATTTCTCTGAATCAAACAGTAATGTAGATGTACCCCGTGCTGACCAGAAAAACAACAGTATCAAAATTACGATGTTTCACTGGCATCTAAGAAAACACACTAAGTCTGATAATCCTAACAATACAGGATCCATGCAAAGCAAGGAAAGATAGAGTAAAAATATACCTACAAGGAATGCTTGTCCAAATCATACTCCATGTGTGAGATCTGAAAGTATTAAGTCATATGCTTAAATTTTTGTCTTTCTCAGGGACATGGAAAAAGGGATAGATGGAATCATACTGATGTGACATCACATTAATAACAGTCTGATATACTTTTCTTTATAAAATCTATTCTTTTTTTCTGATTTTGAAATCAGAATATTTAGGAATGTTTACTTGTTTGAATAATCAAGCTAGAATTGATGTTCAAGGTGAGAGAAATGCAAAACAGGACTATGATCTTAATACTCACAGGCAGCCTTGGAGTTTTGCAGTGGATTGTAAAGAACACTAAGCAGCAGCTTTTGACAGGCTGTCTTAATGTACTGATCTCGTCTTACCCGACATGGGAGAATTTCAGTAAATCACATGATTTACGCTAGCGGGAAAATTGTCGTCTCAATCACTGTTATACAGTTGCTGCATTTTTAGAATTATAGGACATTCAAAGGACAGCAGTTTCTGTCTAATCTGTAGCTGATGAAGACGAAATTCCCTAGGCTTCTATAGATGCACTACTCACTCAAACTGCAAAACCAGCTAGCTTTAAGTAGGAATGCACTATCAAAATCTCTGAGCAGGAATTTTGTTTTATTGGGAGTTTTGTTATACAGCTTTCAAGACAGTTTATTTCCAGACAGATGTGTGATATAACATGGCATATTAGGTGATAATAGATATACTAAATGTAACCATTAGGGAGAGTTGACTTATGATATATATGCACATATGAATAAAATATTTACGGATAGCACTTGCTAACTGCTTCTTTATATCTTAAGTTATTTTAAACCTACCCTTAGAATCAGATACATTACCAAAAGGAGTATCTACAGTACTTTAAAGAAAAAAATATTCTTTGTAAGATTATGAGTGATCTCTGACCAGAAATGTTGTTACATGTTAGAATCAGCACAACATTCAAGAGTTTAACATTGTAGTTGTTGAGAAGGACAATTTTGGGAAACACATTGTCTTAACTGAAAGAACTTGAGAGATCAAGGAAGTGCTTAAAACCACAGCAAATAGCAGTTTTCAAATGAACATACAAAAAGCAAAGGCTGAGGCAGACGAAATTGTGTTGTATACTCACTCTGAACCAGCAACCATGTCTGCTTTTGCATTTGGAAAAGGTTTAGCAAAAGAGGGCTGCTAGTTTAATAGGTTTGCCTTGTCTGATCCCATACATATCATGGGAAATTAAAACAATTAAAATAAGAAATTAAGGGTATTTATTGGTTAAGTGTGTATAAAAAATGAATAAACATATATAAATGGTTGATCTCTGTGTAAAACAAGGAATGAAACCCCAGTGGAAATTATTAGATTCTGTACACTGTAGAACAGAGATCGCATGCTAGTCAAGTTAATGGTGAGATTTCAACAATACCATATTAGCGACAAGAAGCTATTAGAGTCATTGGTAACTCCCAGCCCTAGTTTCTTCTCTTTTATTCTTTCAATAAAAAGCTAATAGAGTTATCATTACTGAGAGCCATTAAGGACTGAGTTTTAGTTCTGAGTTCCTTCCTCTTGGTATTAACTCTTAATTAAACTCTGAACATGCTGGTTACAAAAAAAATGAAAAGCCATCATCCTGGTTTTTCTATCTCTATCTCTACATTTTTTCATCTCCTTTCAGAAGAAATATAAAGGGAAAGATGATTGTATTGCTGGTCTAAGAAACTGTGTGTCTCTCTGTTTGATCTACCTAGAAATGATTTGAAGATCTGCAAGTTTAAAATAAGAAAAAAATAGAACTAAAAGTTGAAAAAAGAAAAGCAGATTATGGTAAGGTTTTAAGAATGGTAAGAAAGAAAAAAAAAAAAAAAGGAAATGTTTACACAACAATTGAACTATTCCCAAATAACATAAAGCAAAAGCAACAAAATGATCATGAAGGAGATTATAAGAAGGAAAATTGGTAAGACTCCCTAATGATGGGTTAGTAAATCCAGATGCCAGTGGACTAGAAATAAAGATATTTAAATTAACAAAATAAAAAAAAAAAAAGTGAAGTAGAACATTTCAAGAGAGTGAATTGAAGGAAGGATCTTCCAAAACAAGCATACTGCAAACAAACTAAGACCCCAAAGTGCAAGATGGAGAACTGTAGGGAACATGAGGACATGTGGGGCAGTAAAGTTGCGGTGGAGAATGGCAGAAATAGGGAACAACAGCCAAATATGGAGAGACTAACTGAGGAAACATACTGAATTTTGATATTCTGCTAAAAATTCAAGTTATGTGGAATAGTGCTTAAACCTCCCACAGCAAATTAAATTACAGAGTACATAATCTGAATATTCTACATGGGTAAAATGAATTAGGATATAGTATGTCTTTAATAACGTACTCCTCAAGGCTTTTGCATTATTTCAGAACAGAAAACCCTGGGAAGATTTAAAAATATTTATATAATGCTTGCAATAGATCTGCTATCTGTGTTAAATTATTCATTTAAGATTCATGAAAAGGTTCCTGGCTGTACAGTAATTTAACATTTTTTAACTGCTTGCCAACAGAAACCTGGCACAGTGCATCCAACTGGATAATCCTGCCTCTGAGGGGTTTTCTTGTTCGCAGCATCACTTACGGAGCACCAGCACTCTCAACATGTACATACCCCAGAGCACCCGAGCTTTTTAGCATTTGTTTCCTACGGAAAAACAATAATCATGGATGCTTCCAGATGCTGCGACAACAGATTTGCTCATTACAGTAGCCAGGTGGGGAGAGAAAGACACTTTGCCATTTGTTTTCTTTCTGCTCAGAATTAGACACCAACTTTAAATTATATTTGTGAGATTAGGGCAAAGGAAGTCTAGAGTAGGAAGTCTAAACTGCAGTATGACAGTTTCCCATGGAGATTTCACTAAGAGAGCAGTACAAGTAAATGTATCCTCCTGGAAACATCTGAAAGAGTGAAGGGACAAAAATAGAGGTAATAAAAGGAGGTAGAAAATGTGTGGCCTAAAAGGCCAAAAGGCCAAATATTTTACCCTGTCTGGCTTAATGTTGTTAGCAGTTGAGTTATTGTGACGATCATTTTCTTTTACATATAAAAATAATAAAATAATGAAAATATTTTATATGTGATTTCATTTACTTATACTGAACCAAAACCTGATTCAGTAATATGTGAAATGACTTGAGGTGTTTTCTTGGACTTTAGAAACCATTCTGTTTGGAAACCATTAAACGAACATGCTAAATCTTTGTTAAAACTTCTCATATCTTCAAGTTCCAAAAATGATTTAGAGGATTATCCCTTCCTTGAAAATCACTTGCAGAAATTCTAGACTTCCCTGCACCAGCATCCGGTTTAGGGAAGGAGGAATTATATTTCTCACTAGACGATTTTGCAAATTATTTTTCAGATATCCATGTTCTACTTCATAAATATAAATTAGTAAGAAGTGGGGAGAAATAGCCAAGCTTAATATGGTCCATATAATATATATTCACCTCACTTCAGACCTTGATATTCTTTTCAAATAGAATCAGTAGCTAATGCTCTTTCTAGCTGGCAAATAGCTAACAAATGTACACATGCTGTACAATTTAGCAAGCAGACCCAGAGAGTTCAAGAGAAACAACTGAGTCAGCAAAAACAAGTTGCAGCAGAAGAGCAGATGAAGAGAAAGACACAGGCTATATATAGCACAGTATCATGTCACCAATGGTGGCTGGTAGTAAATGCCTGGGAATGAAGAAAAACATGAGTAGCACATAAACAAGGTCCTTTTATACTGCAATTGCTTAACTTAAATCTTTGGAAAGAGACCGTCTCAAAAGCCTTTTGGATAGCCAAGAAGACTATAAGAGCTGTCTCTCCTTTATACAGACAACTCTCCTTTAAAGAACTCAAATATGTTTGTGAACCTGGGCTTCACAAATACCTTGTTGAATATATTATAGTAGTATGATATCTACTGTGATAATATTCACCCAGATTCTAGTTACTTCAACCTTTTTAGAATAACTTCTATTATTGGATGACAGACCTTGGTTTCTGTAGGTCTCCAGGATCCCCTTGCAAAACTTTAGAAAAATGGTGCTTGGTAAACAATCTTCCGATCTTTAGTTACCAGAGACGTTTTCAAACAAGACTTTATGAACACCTCATATTACATTTTCTGTTTCATCCTTCAGTTCTTTTACTGGATAAATACCATCTGTTCCTCCTGATTTCTAATTGTTCATTTTGTCAGTAAGTTCTGAAATGTCTTCTACAGTCATTTCAATTTCAGATAGATCATTCAACCAGTTCCTCAAAAAATGAGTTCAGCATAGGAATTTCCCCATTTTCCATAGTGTAAACAAACTACAAATGTGGAATCTAAAAGAAATAGATATTTTAACAGTCACAAAGCATGCAATCATCACATTTAGTTTCATCTATTTCATCTATTTGAGGTCATGAAGTAGTCGTTACATGAAAATGTAAATAATATGAAACTGTGTTCATCTCAATACGAAATAAAATTCATAATCTTGTACTAAGGTTCACTGGTCCCTGGCTTCCAAGGACTATTTAATTTAAACATCTGCAAAGGAAAAGATTTACTTTTTTTTTTTAATTTGGTCACGATATGGAGCAAAATATTAAATATTTGTATTTTCCTTTCATGGAAAATTTTCTGAATATATTCCTTTTATTCTGAAACGCAAAACTATTTTTTTAGAATTTATCCCTGGAACTTTAATTTTCCAGAGAAAACCAGTCAGAGTGTTTTTATTATCATTTATTTTCTTCTTATTTTTTCCCATCCTATTTTGGCTTTAGATAAGTGCTTTTACCACACCACACCATTGGTTTCTCTTACCGTGTGTCTCTCTGTTGGCGAGCGAGTCGGTCGCTGGCCGCTCAGTTTCAAAACGTCTTCCTTCAGCAGTGCCATTTGTCTTTGGTTGAACTCCCCTGGATACCACCTTGCTGCTGACCTTCCGCATTGATCTTTGATGTGATGTATTTCGAACATTCTTAGAATCTAGGTATTATAAATGTGCTCCATTCGGCTCTATTTTGACTTCCTTTAAAAAAGCTAGCCTGTTTCTTTAGGACATGGCGTTTCATTCTATATATTTTTAAATTTTTTTATCAATGTTAAACCAAAACCATTTTCCTAGAAATATTCAATCTCTGCATTTAACATACTGTTCTTGTCTTTGTTTTAATGTCATATATGTCCATATAGCTTTATGTTTATCTTTCCACTGATTACACTCCTTTATTTGAAAATGGGGTGTTTTTTTCTCCTCCTCCTGTTTTAGTTTTGTTGCTTTTCCCCTGTATTTCTGCAATAAGAAGTCAATTGCAGACCTATTGGTAATAAATAGAAGTGAACATTGAAATGAAAATTTCATTTCAATGTGAAAGTTAGTTAGCAATATACTAAAAATGGTGACCAAGCCAAAAATTCACATTTAATAAGCATAATACTTTGACTTACAAGCTCAACCTAGTAAAATAGTGCCCAGTTCAAGCAAGGTTTCCTTGTCTTAACGCTTTTAGTGTACTGTCCTTCTGCTTCCGAGACATTCTTGCTTGAGCCAAGATGAGACGAAACAAGTTTTCCTTCCTTCCTTTCCCAGCACATCAGTTTCTCTCCCTTTTCTTTCTTCCTCTTGTGGGATTAAACTTGTTGAGGCATCTTATAGAGCATACGAAACTTGCACTCATCAGTTTGCAACAACAGTAAATGTCTCAGCATCAGTAGCTCATAAATCACATGGGATCCAGCACTACTTCATTATGGAATAAAACCAACAAATTCCTATCAGCACAAAAGTGCTCTGGAGTTGCTCCACTCACAGCAAAAATCAGCATCCTAAACCAGTTGTATTTTATAAAATCAAAATTTTAGCACTCTAATTTTTGAAGCAAAAATAGAAATTCTACATCTGATTTCACCTAATATGTGGAATAGGTTCTCTAATAGCACTAACACCAAGTTTGAGATATTACATGTCCTTTTTATCCTGTTTTCATGTTCTAGCCACATATACTACCAGTGAAATTTCCTAAGTCCATTTATAGTTATACTATTGCTCATTTCATACAAAAGTCTCCTTGTAGTAATATTCAAAAAACAACTATCAGAAGTTTTAGAAGAATTTTAGCATACATAAAAATAACAGTCTGTTTATTATTAGGTTATAAAATAACAGTCTGTTTATTATTAGGTTATACATGGGTTTGTGTGTGTGTCTGTGTGTGTTTTTTTTTCTCTATGGCTAGATGAGTCATAAACATTTTTAGCTTAAAAGGTTTTCCTTTTGGTGATACACAAACATTTAACGCAGCACAGCATTTAAAGATAGGTCTCTTCCAATCCATTTAATTTCCTAATTCTCTCTGTGTAACATAGCTTAAAAATATATGCTTGAACCTTTTTACATACCACTTTTGCATACCATAATATCTATTTACATATTGATCATTTAATTCCTGTAGGAACTTGCTTGCTGCCTGCTCCTTAGGTCTGATACTGTCTATAGCTTCTTGTCTGCTTTAATTTTTAATTTTTCTATGTTTCTCAATGGTTACATTTAATATGTAATACTTTTTTATCTTGGACTATAGCCAGTATGCCACAAGTTCACTGAAGTCTCTTCTCTCTGAAATACAATACCATACAAAAGCGCACATGAAAAGAAAGAAAAGTATTGTAAGAAAAGAATAAAGGGAGATGCCACATAGTGAAATTGCTTTGACCCACTCCATTCGGGTGTTTTGCAAATTCCATCCCTCTGTACAAATGAGGTCTCTCTCATTGCACAGGACAGCAGAAGGATATGAAAGATGCACAGATATCTTTGTCTTGGAAGGCACTCTCCAAATATAGCAGGGAACTTGCTACTGATGTTCTGTATGAATATAAAAACCTATTATGACATGAGTAGTCATGTATATTCATGCATACGTACCCTTCGGTGCAAGGCAATATGAAACTAGAATTTAATACTCTGTTCTAAATATTGCCATGCAAAATATATAGTCTTTATAAAAGAGAAATAATGATTCTGCAGACTAAAGCATTTGCCTCCACTGTAAAGAGAATTAACTGTGTAAACTATGAGTTTACCTCAGTGTTTCATGTGCAAATGCACTCAGCTTCCATAATTTTCCATTTCTGTGAAGAGAAGGGCAATAAAAGAACCAGTGACATACTATATCTTTCTACAGCTAGTATAATGCCTGTGTTTTGGTCAAAAGACTCTCACCTTACTCCAGACTTCTGATTCAATATGTTATCTGAATAATGAACATAATTTGAAGGAGAGAAGATCACTCTTAGCAGCCTTATTTCATATCACTGGACATGTAGCACTTTACCTGAGGCTGACGATGAGAAGAAGCACTATCAGTACTAAATTGTTGGTTGATATAGTCAGAATAGTTGTTTAAAAAGCCATTAGGTGTTCACTGGTACTTCAAAATCACTGTTCCCTAATTATTTCTTCTTATTAGACTTTTCAGATACATAAGACTGGATTTATCAAGTTGCTTCACACTCTTATTTTAAGACTTAAGGTTTGACTTAAAATCATGTGATTCAAAGGGATTCCATTTCACTACCATACAATTTCTGGATACATGTTTCAAATTTGGATTGATTAATGACAGATACACAAATGGTGCAGAAAGGAAAAAATGATTATTTCCTCTCATTTCTTCAGCAGACTGAACTCCTAGTTTCTAAAACCTCAAAATCAGCAACTTCCAGAATTTGTTTGCCCTTAAACAAGTAGATCCAACCACTCGGAAGTGTTACTTGAAATCACTGTCATCTTTCTTGAGTGCCAGTTTACTGGATTTCCTGTCACACTTCCTTTGAGACTCCAGCACAGTAAGGACAATTGTGAGGGTTAAATGCTAGCAATATGACTAAGGAATAAATATTCAGATCTGCAACTTATTCTTGACAGAACCATGTTTCTAGCCCCGCGTAAACTTGTGCAGCTTCAAACATCTGTCAGCATTTTTAAACAGCAGAGTCCAAAGGTGTGACATACCTATGAGGGACCTCTCAAAGAAGGACTCTTACCCCCTTTTTCCCCAAAGCAGACTTTCTCCTGGATCACATTTTCGATCCTATTGCAAACTCACAGCTCCTTCTTGAGCATCATATTTCCTTCAAGTCCTTCTTTCACAGACTCTTTCCCACAACAAACAGGTGCCAAGCAGTGATTTTGGTCTCCCATGTTTACATTTGGTCCCCATTCACTGGCAGTGCTCTCCAGTGAATAAAATTAAGTGCGCTACAGGGTAAGTTCTTGTTATTTTCTTGCTTGAGCACAGACACACATTTTTATTATTTCTTTAGGGATGCTCCTGCAGTAGCAAAGTAACTGTCACATTTTGCAAATAAAAGAAACTATCTCAAAACTATGCTTCAACTTGGCATCTCTGTGTGCCTATTGAATTTTTCAATGTTACAAGAATGAAATATAATGGTTATTTCTGCTTTTTTTTCCCCCCCAGATCATTAAGGAACAAGTTAAGTATGATTTAAACTTATGCCAGCAGTAAAACTGCTGTACAAGATTTACACCGCATCATAACTGTGTACAATGCGTTTTGTTGTGAACGCAGCCCAATAGTTTGGAAGTTCATACCACATAATCCACACCAGCTGAAGGCCTTTTCTTTTTTCTTTTTTTTTTTTTTTAAAAAAAAAAAGCAAAATCAAATCTTTTATTTAAACATATGAGGTCTTTATAGCTTTTTAACTTGTTGACAAATTCCTCATATAATGTGGAAATTGGGGTGTTGCTCTTAGCCCCATGAACAATCTGTTTTTAACACAAGGTGAAAGATCCATTTAAAGCTTTCATTTAATATGGATATGAGGGGTAAAAGAACTAGGAAGTCACTTTTCTATAAAATATGTAATTTAGCTGGGTGTCCTGTGGCTGAAATTATAGCAACTTGAACATGTCTTCCTGATTAATAGGCAAATGACTCAAATTCATGTTCTGACATCTCAAGAGTAGAATGACATTTAAATATACCCATGAGATCTAGCAATGCAATGAATTATATTTTATACAGTAGTCAGAAAATTAAAAGGTAAGATGACCCTTGTTCAAAGACTATTATTTGTTTTATTTTATTCAGTTTCTAGAAACGGTGAGAATAATTTGTGAATCAGAAATATTAATCTTAAAATGTAATTGGAAAATCTCTTGGTGTGACCAATACATACTTTGTTGAAATTGCATTAAAAATAGTTTGACTCCCAATTAATAGTGCACTACAAAATTATTCCCATTCTATACAACACCAGAACATCTTAAAACTTCAACTTCATTTTATGTAGTTTACCATGTTTACCAAATAAATACAGACATCTATGTCTTCTATCCTAGAAGGAATTTATGTTCTGTATCATGAAAGCATTCAGTACTAGTGAAGTAACTTTACTAAAAGCTAATACTAGGGAGAAATGCTTTAAAGAAGCAGGGCTTTTTTTGCTCTGTCACAAATTACTGATAATTTGAAATGGAAAGCAAGCGGTGCTAAAGCATAAGTAATGTAAAGTGGCCAGGATTTGGTGGTCCAGACAAGTCTTTCCTGATTAATTGTGTAAGCTTTTCAGATGTGATCATGATATATTAAAAAGGTAATAGATTAACAAATTCTTCAGCAAGTACTGAATGGAGAATATCTAATTAGAATTAATATTTGTACAAATCATGGTGAAACTGCTTTAGTGATAAGAAGGTTTAAAGATAATGAGGCTGGAGATCCTGGCCCCATGGCAAAACTCCTAAATCTTTCAATTGCTCCTAGATCTAAACTGATTGTAGAATGTGTGCAAATGATCAACTATGCATAACACTGCAACCAACAAACTAAAAAACTCATTGATCTATTAACAAAACTATTTCTCCATCCTTATTTAAATTTCCATGTCTCAGTATTTCTGTATGGTATTTATTTTCTTTTTCTCTGCTTCCACATATACCTTTTGCATTCCTGCACAGGGTATTCACCTCCAGTAAACACCTCTTTCCACTGTCAACCTGCATCACTGCACGTCTCAAGTAATCATTTATGTTGCTGCAGTAGGCCAAGAGCACAACCTTTCCCTGTAATGACAGAAAGGTTAAGTACTGTGTTCCCTGTCATTGTCTGTCAGGGGTTCCTGCCACTGACCCCCTTGGTAGGGAGGTTTTTAATGAAATATAGTAATGTGTGGACATGCCTGTGTTCATGCGTGTGTTCATGTGTGTGCATGTGTGTGTGGGTGCAAATTAGACTTTAGGATGCTCTTCATATGTCAATACTTACAGCAAAGATGAGCAATTTTAAGAAAAGTCTTTTGCTAAAATGTTCAGTTCAGCTAAAATTTTTCAGTGTTTTCCCCAGAGCTGTATCCATTATACTCAACAGGTAGTTTGACTTTTGCAATCTTACATGTAACACCAGATTTGATCTGCTCTCTTTTCCAGACAGTTTGCATATATTTTTCACTTGACCATGTCACACAATTAAGTGTGTTAAATTATCTTTGTAAGTACCAAAGGATGGTTCAAGTCATCATAGCCTATTAAACAGAATAAAAGGAGATTTGATTTTTTATTATTCTATACAGGACACTAGCTGTTTTTCAGCTTTAAAAAGAGATCAAGTTTCTCAGTTTCCTCATCTCCAGTAACCTAAAACTTAAAACTTTTATTTTTTTATTTTCTATTTCCTACATTGGATATTCTTGCTTCTTAAAACAAATCAAAATCAAGACAACACTTCAATTTTCTACCTCAACAGAATATACCTTTTCACTTTTTGGGGGGTAACTTCCACTTGAAACACCTGTGTTAAGAAGATTCTGTTATCTGTGAAATTTTGCTTTTATCTTAAATTATCCCATGTATCAGATAATCAGATAATAAAGAAAAAATGCAGCCTAGTTGTTTCTCCTCTGCTGTTATCACACCTACTGCTAAGCAAGTATAATAAAGTGGTCCTGATTTTGGACAATGGACAAGCTAGGCTAGAGGTGTTCTTCCATCTTGATATATATATAAACATACACACGCACCACACATACACACGCTTATGTTGGCAGGATTTTATACACATCCTATATACATAAATTGCACTGACTTAGTTTTGAATATCAGCTAAACTGTTCTGAATAACGCTGATTAAATTAGCAATTCTCCTTGACTAAAATAAGTCTGTAATCATACTACTACACAGCAGAATGTGTCTGGCTGACTGCTTACCTAAAACTTTCACGTGTCCTGTGATTTGAGCACGGGTTGCAGCCCCACGTTTGGGCTCATATTCAGGCATTTTTTAACCCTGAAGTCTGGACCAGGCGATTTTTAGTCTACAGGTCTGTCACCACTGTCCCTGGCAGACAGACCTGCACTTGCTGCGTCCCCCATCCAGCTGGCCGGGTGGCCACCAGCTCCGGTCCAAAAGCACCGTGCTCGCCGCGGAGATGGTGGCATGAGCTGCTGCCTTGAGATGAGTGCAGCCACACGTCCAGCCAGGGTGGGGAGCAGAAGGAGCAAGCACGAGGCAGTCTCCAAGGACCGTGCAGACACACTGCAAGCCGCAGGCAGATGTAAGCCTCTGCAAAGAGCCACACTCCCAGCCTAAAAGAGAAAGAGAAATTCAAAAGAGAACATTTCTAAGGCAGTCAGTGCTCAGATGACACTGAGTGCCTACTGTCTGCCTTTACTTATGCATGGACGTATGAACATATTTTGCAACACAGCACACACACTGAGCTTGGAAAGCTGCTCATCCTGTCTCTATGGAATATGAAACACTTAAATATTGTGCTTGTTTTATTGTCAGGTTGTCAGGCTTGATGTTTAGAAGTACCTTCTGCAACCTACATTGTTGCACTTCACTAGTCAGGATGCATCCCTGAGGGGACCACCAAACTGTACTTAAGAAGCGTTATAAAAAAGTGTGTTTAGCAGATTTCATCAAGAACCTCTTTAAAAGCAACACTGCAGCATCTGCTAAAAAGCTTTCTGGGAATATATGAGACTTAGGAGACCATTTCACTAACTCATTACGCTAGTATTACACCCATGCAATTCCACTGATTTTATTTTCAATTAAGATACAACTGTATGAAATCCAAGACAGACGTGCATCTAAGCCACAGTAGTGAAGCAGGACAGAACTCAGCCCTCACTGATGCGCTGACCGGTGTGAACTACCCTCAGGTACTGGTGAGCACTCAAAACAAATACTTGGTAGTAGATCCACAGTATTTTCAGGCCATAAAAAAGGTAAGAGTATCTTTACTAAAAATATACAGGTAGTTGCATCTGCTATTTTAAGGAAAAATGTGCTATTTTATTTAATAATAAGCACCGAGAAAAAAAATTAAAGCATACTAAAATGAAAAAAAAAGGAAGCCAGATCCTAATTCTGCCTCACAACATGTTGAAATAAAAGCCTGAATTGGCAATCACTCTATTGAGTGTCACATTTGCTACAACACAAAACAAAAAAAGCAGCTGAATACATATTTTTTCTATCTATCTGATACTCCTCCACATAGGCAGTCCATTAGAGACCAGAGATGTAGGAATGGGAAGGTAAAATAACATTTTAAGAATGCCAGAGTTTTATTCCATTGCAGCAGTTCAGCTACACATACTTAAGGAATACATTTCCATGTCTAAGAAAATAAGCCTACTACAGAAATAAAATTTTGTCACAAGCATGAATAATCACTGGTTTTGCATCCTAAACTGTCTGATATTCTCCCAAGACACAAGACACATCAAGTAATTAAACAACCACTGCTATTACATTTCTTTCTAGACCATTTCAATAGCAGTTTTAAAAGGAAAACATTGGGTACTAAATCTGCTCTGAGACAGGCTCATCTGCTTGGTTATCTAATGCTTAAACTGATGAATCAGTTCAGAATGTCATACTGAAGGTATGCCAACCAAAATATAAATTAATTTTTCATATGTAGCTTCCAATTAGGCTGTTGATATTCTGAGAATATGATGATAGAGGAAATCTTGGAGTCAGAAAAGAAACAGAATGGCACTGAAATGACTGAAGGGACAGATCACTTGAAGAGATGTAGATGTGAAAAGAAATTATGAAAATTCTCAACCTGGAGAGAAGATGATTGAGGAGGCGTATGACAAAGCTACACAAAATGAGAAAGGTGGCAAAAAGGTAAACATTATTCACTAAACCTTTAATAAAAGAATTAGGAGGGGGTCACTTGATGAAACTAGCAGCGTAGTTAGAATAGCTGGAAAGAAGTGCTCTTTTCCAAGGCAAGAAGTGGACTGCCGCAACTAGCTGGAACAGGAGGTGGAGGCAGATAGTATTGGCAGATCCAAAAATGAATGAGAAATGTATGAGCAACAGGCCTTCAGTCACGTAGAACATGGAATTTGTAGCCAACAGCACCGGGATGGTGAGGGGACTGAAATGCAGATAATGGAAACTGTACATAATGACACTTGCAATTTAAAAAGTAGAGTATTATGATACCAGCTACTGCAGTTCTGCATTACTGTGTGTTTGTTCTGTGCATGTAATTGTAAATGAAACCATGTTGAAATAATGTTAATTTAGAAAAAAATCCTTACTTCACAGTCCACCAAACTCCATTATCTGCTGGGGTTTTCTGCACGTACCACTTTTTCTCTTGCCCCTACAAACAAGGGAAAATGTGATATGTGAAGAAAGCTGTTTAGTTTTTTTATTTTTATCAGGATTCCTGAACATATTTTTATAATCTAGGATCATATACTGGTTTGTAAATCACTTATTACATTAAAAGTAAGTACATATGACCATGAAAGTTAGACTGAATTTAGTGTTATTTCTCATAATAGAGCAGTTTAGTCAGCCAATTAAATTACTGTGCCAACTGACAGCCTGGCACATCATCTCGCTTTAAACTGTTTGACTAACCTTAAAATTATTGTTTTTTTTTCATCCTTTTTTTCCAATTCTTATCACCTCTTTTTTTTTTTTTTTTTTTTTTGACTTACAGCAATTACAGAGAAAAAATTACAGAGAAAAGGATTACTTACACACAAAATTTCTGGTTTGGTAATCAGAACTTATTTACCATCAGGAGCATCTTTTTATATTATGTGGGTTTGCTACATTTTCTGTCATCCCTCATATGTTTTAAGATTCTCTCTCACTTATGTTGACCTTGGATGCAGCCAAGTGGCAAAAAAAGCAAAACAAAAAAAAAGGCAAGAGAAAGCAAGGGAATAGAAACAAGAAGAAAATAAATAATCAAAATTGCTTTTTTTTTCTTTTGAAAAATGCCTCACTATAGTTTACTGTATTCATAAATAATACTCCTTTAATTATTTACATCTCGTCACTGATCATATAAATAATCTATAGCCAAGGTCAATTTTAACATCAAAACAATCTAAGGCTGTTACTCGTTACTCATCAAATGTTTATTTGCCTCTTATTAAGAAATGTTAGGTTGCATGCTGGAAAATAGTTTATACTTCAAGTTGTCCTTTTTTATTTAACAAAGTGTTACAATTTTTAGAGCACTATAGAAGATTAGAAACAAAAGAAAATCTAGAATATTCAATGAAATGAGACTTATTTTAACTTCTGTCTTACTGCGGTTCACTTGTGTTATTTTTACTGGAATATTTCTAGTGGAATAACATGGTAATTTAGCTTATTTCTGACATGGCTACATTACCACATTGGATAAAGCAAATGGGGAAGGATTGAAAGTGCAAAACGTAGAAACTTGAAAATGAGACAAAAGCCAAAAAGAAAACCTGAAAATGAGACAAAAGCCAAAAAGCCTTTGGCAGATGTTCCCTGGCAAGGCAGCCTCCCTGGAAAGGTGAGTAGCTTCCCCATCTGGCGTATTAACGTAGCCAGCGCGCCAGCCCGGAGCAGAGGCGTGTAAGGAACCAGCCCGCGGGAGGAAACACTGAGTCTGCAGGTTCTCAGCAGCTGCTGCTGCTGCCGCCAGGTTACGGCTCTCTCCCGGAGCTGCGCACTGCAGCCGGGGTGCAGGGGGAAGCACTCGCTGCCGGAGCGGCTGCTCTGGCACCGCACGTCCCCTCGATGCACCTGCTGGGCAAGCAGGCACGTCGGCCGATAACCAGGAGCTCCGCTGGGATGATACTGCTATCACGTGGGGTTTACAGTAGTTTTATAAAGTGCTCAGTTTTATAAAGGGAGCTTTCCTTGTTCTTGGTGTTAGTATAGAGAGCTTTCAGGTATTTTAAAAATTTGAAATATGTGAAAAGGATACGTGTTCATAGTAAAGACTGCAATCCGCTGTTTATTTGCAGGGGGAGATTTATGTTTTTAAATTCTAAGTGTTCTATGTGCTTTGAAAATGTACTTAACCATTTTTGAAAAATGCAGTAAATTATTGAAGTTGAGCCACAGTTCTACTTCCACATGCCCTTGTAAATACCACACTGTTCCAGTAATCTCAAAAATAAACATTACTTATCTACTTCACAAAGAACAACATCTGGAAACTTTCTAACGGGTAATGCAGAGTAAAAGCAATGAGGCAATGTGTATAAAACAAGCTGGCCTAGAAAATAAAATTTTCACATATAGCTCTTGTAGTTGCAGTAGGTATTGTATGCAAGTGTTTAATTTAACATTACCTACTTTGAAAGCCAGAACACAACTTCATTTTCAGTCTCTTGTTATTTGACACTGTTTCATAATATTGCCTTTCAAATTTTAAGGTGACCTACTTGTATATTATTATACAATCAACATGCAATTATTGTGCTATAACTAACAAAACAAGTTGGCCCTCTCACCATTGTAAGAATAAAAGGGAGCAACAGGCAGTATTTCCTTGCGATGAAAAAAATAATTGCTATTACTGCGATTCATTTCCAAACAGGAGCAAGTGCTACATCTTAGAAACTGCAGTCAATTGATGCTTTATTCACCATTTTATCAGCTTTAGTAGGGCTCAGGGTTTGAAGGTAAGTGACAAAAATATTACTATTGTTACATTAAAACAGCAACCATGAGAAAATAAACTCTATGGATAAAATTTTTTGAATGTTGGACCTGAATTTACTCTCCTTAAGAACATTCACCCCTCCCTCCCCCCAAAAAATACCTACATTTTCTTCTATTACAATTTTTGCCCGAGTACACTTGCAGCACTTCATACATGAATTTTAGTTCATCAGGGAGTAGCAGTTTATAAAGTACATTAACACTCAATTAAAAATCTGCTAATGTACTTTACAGTTTCTCAGTTAAGCAAGTTTTAGTGTTTAGATTCTTTCATGTATAATACTTGTCATCCATCTATTAGATGAATTCACACTAGAACTAGGTGGAAAAGGGTTTGTTATAAATTATTTATTTTTTCATATTGCAATTTTTTATAATAGTTTATTTACTAGTAAAGTTCAAAATAAAAGGGGTATTAAATTAAAGGAGTAAGTCAGCAGAAGTATTCACTCTTAAGGAAAGTATGGACAGAAAACCAAGCAGAAATAAAATGACCATGAAAAAACAGAGACTAGGAACTGGAAAAGCTAGTGGGTTTCCCGTGGAGCTTTCCAACGGACGTAATGAGAAAAACAACCCAAAATAATACTAGTTTTGAAACTAACTTGATGTTTTAGTGAGAGAAATGATTCAACATGGCTAACTGTATCCCTGTGAGCCTGAATTCTGTCACCAAGATATTTTTTCTGGTTCTGTTTCTATAATCACATCTTCAAATCTGAAGTGGCAACTTACTTGTGAGTTTTACATTTATTAGCAGGTGGTAATCTTTAACTAAACTCCCACCATATACAACGTGGCCTCATTTAGCAAGGTGAGAAGTTACAGGATTACTCAAAGCTGGAATTACACATTGCCTCATTTGTTTGCAGTGGAGTTATTTAAAAAAATCCACACATGATACTCATCAGTAAGAAATAATTATTTGGCATAAGAAAGAATTTCTCTAAATCTGATAAGCTACTGAAAATATCTTAATCCAGAACTATGACAGACAAGAATTATAAAAGTTCAAATTAAAATATTGCAAAAATACTTCTCACACCTGTCCCCCTTGAATGACGCATGAATAGAGAGAAAAAATTCATCTAATGTGATACAGAATCCATCCTCATGTAGTAAATTGATTCATCTTTTCTGAGTCTCCAAACACTCTCATATGAACAACCTAGTTCTGGATAAATTCCCTGATGGATGGTAACACCACCCACTGTTCTCAATCGCATAAGGTATCTCACCTGCTACCCCCGATACCGCAATGCTTACTACGGGAAAAAAAAAAGTACTTAGTGCACATTCACCTGATTTAAATACGCTTTGGTGACAAGCACGTTTCAAACAAGTTGTTTTTTACAGATAGATGTAAGGGGACCTCTACTTCAGAAGAAAATAATGGCATATTTCTTGATCGATACCCGTATTCTAACTGCAACTTGGTTTTGAAGAAAATATGACCAAGATGTAATTTAAAAGGAGGCATATGAATACTCCTCAAGGCAAAAAGGTGCTAATTATCCATTAAATATTTAAACTTCATGGTAGAAGCTTCAAGCAAAAATACTACATGCAATGCAGGCAGCCCTTTGATACCTAGGGGTATGTATTAGCTGTTATTGATATGCTAACATATAAAAACATATAAAGAATATTACCATCCCTCTAAAAGCATTGTGTTAGGATGCAGTTTCGTTTTTTTTATTCACAATGACTTCAGAAGTTAAAAGTAACATTGTGTGGTACAAAAACGTGACAAATAAGCATAAAGATATCATTTTGTCATTTTTTACCTCCTACAAGCCTGGTTTGGCAAAATCTGGATTATCCAGAGTTGTAACAACCTGAGTTTCGAAAGCTTTGTTTGGCTGATTAAATCCAGGTGTCCTACACTTGTAGATTTTTGACTTGTGGCTTTTGATACAAGAATTTTAAGAGATGATCTGAAAAATCAGGCTACTTAGATGCTTAAGTAGGGATTTACTGCTACATTAGACATTCAAGCTCAGGTGCCTTTTACAAATGTCTGTCTAATTGGCATCTAGCTACTAAGTGGCTATATATATCCATATCTTTAAATATGCACATATAAACATATGTTCTATTTTTCAGGATAATAAACTGAAGTTAAAAATACAGGCAACATATTTTGCGTCTGCATATATCTCTATTCAAATATATGGGCTTCTAAAAATTAGGGATCCTAAGTATTTTAAATCTGATAGCGTCTTTTTCTCTCTCTCTCTCTCTTCTGTCACATTGAAGGTTATATCTTATAATTATCTCTGGAAAGAAAAGTATGTAAAATGTAAGAACTTTTCACATGGGAAAAATGCTTTCCTACCCTTGGAGATCAAACATTGCCCTCAGGAAGATTAAGCACCACTGGCAAGACATTTTGTTTCCACTTTCACTTTAATTTTCACCTCAGTATACTCAGGTTCTTTCTGCAGTCTTTAAACTTTTATCTTGCTCCTGATGGCTACTTCCATTCAGTTCCATCACAAGAGATATAAACCTCCATTATTATCTTTATAATCTACTCCAGTTTTGTATAAAACTTAAGTACCAGCTCAAGAGTTATAACATAGGAAAGACTATTCAAAAACACGGCAATAAAATTTAAAGGGGAAAATACAAAAGTGGGGCAGTTTGTTGTGTATTCAAGGGTCTAAATTTCCAGCAAAATCATTTAATTAATGATTTCTGACAAAAAGGTTTCAGCATCAATGAAAATTGTTGATAGCCCAACACTGTGATCACATGCAATACAATGTGAAGGGAACACTGCTTTGAGTGACTGAAAAACAGAAACGGGATAAAATTCAATAAGTTTGAGCGAATTAATGCACAAAAGAATTCTGCTGGAACATTCTGCTTCCTCAGCTGAAAATGAGGCAAGGGAAGGAGATCTATATATTATTTCTGTAAGTCAGTTTGAGTGGTGGCATTTATTTGATCTTTGGGTTGGGTTTCACTAGAAAGTGACTGCAGACAGGCAAAGAACAGAGTTTCAGTGTTGTCATGGAGAAGTTCAAAGGAAGGTTTGTTACAGAAAGGATTTGATCATTTCTCCTGTTTCATAAGGCTCCGACTCAGGTGTGTTTCTCCTGTGGTACTAATGGAAGATTATGATGTGTCAGTCTTCTGCACTGTCTCAAGACTAAGATTACAGTTTGCAGCTAACAAGTTTCCCGAGATTGTTCATCAAGAAAATGGCATTTGACTTTGTATTACATTTACTGTAATGCCACTGAGAGATTTCATATTTGGCTTTGGGCTCTCAAAGTATCTTCCTTTTCAGAAGAAAGTTTCTTTCTTTCTCATAGACCTTCTCTATAATTTATAGTCATGTTTTCACAAGTTTTACATATGCCAATTATATAGACTCCCCTCCTCCCCCCCTTTTTTTTGCGCTGGCACATAGCAGTGCATTCAGAAACATAAGACAGGAAGGTAATTCTCAGCTCATTAGTACCAAAACTTCCAATATGAAACAAAAAATGTATAAGCTCCATTTTAAATTATTGCATTTTTTGGTGTTTCTAATCACATTTAGGGACTGTTTTTATTAATTTCTCTGCTGTTCCTGATCAGATTGACATTTCTTCTGTCAAGACAAAAAAGTAGTTTAAGCTCCTAAAATGAAGACCAACATTTTCTAGTATTGCTCTTGAACACAGACTTGTTACTTGATAAAACTGCTAATTCAGATAGGGAGTACAACCTTGAGCATTTCTTGCCCTGGTTAGTACACCCAAGTTCAGTGGATCACTGTTTTTACTTCAGTCGTACTAAGGGCTGGAAGATAACGTGACTGATACAACCAACTTTCTGTTCTGTACTGTTTCCATATGATTTCTCTTATTTTTTGCTTTCTTTTTTTAAAGTCCTGAAACATTAATTTTGTTGATTAATAGCTTGATGAATTATAACATGGAAGTACAGTGTAGCTATTTTATTACTGTAGATCAGTTATTCACACAAACGTTAGCACTTCACAAGCTACTTCTCTTGCTTGCACAGCACCATGAATTTATTGTTTACCACCCGTTACCTTTGGGCTTGCTTACTAAAAGCACAAGCAGCAATCACGTTACAACAGCGCAGTTCTGCTTGCAGACCCTCCTGTGGCATGACCGCTCTGTCTCAAGCACAAACCAAAGTATTGCCTTGCTTTCACTGACATCAGGATTTAAAACACCACTGCAGCTATGGGCAAGACAGGTGGAGAGTTCCTAATTTTTGGAATATGGAGTCCTGGTAGGAAAGTGGTCTTTTGTACCCTAAACTCTAGGTTGATGGGCAGGCTCTAGATGGAGGGATGAGCCTCCCCATGCCTGGGGAGCTCCTCTCAGTGCCCACAGAAACAAGGCAATTTACATACAGAGAACCCGGATGTGGGACGAGCGGTGGGTAGGCAAAACACAGCTCCTGAACCTTAGAATCATTTTTTGATTAATTGTAAAATTTCTTATAGCCATGGTTTTCAGCTATCTAAGACTGAAGAAAACTCTCCACTACTGAAAATTATAACTAGTTTCTTGCATAAAACATCTGTGAGTTCCACAATATGCCAAAAATTAATAATATTGTATAATTTTGCTTGAAGCTTATGTATCTATTGCTACATACATACCCATTAATTTTTGTGGATAGACACATACTTGGTTGCATTGATTTAAGTTAAATAAAATCCATTTCAAAATGTGGCAGTTTTAGAGGTATACTACTTTCTACAATGCTTAAATATTTTCAGATACAAGTAAGTTTTAGCATTAAAGGCCAAGATTATGATAGCTTTTGATGTAAATCAAGGTGCAAAATGCAAGTCATAAAGTGAAGTGATATATTGAGTTGTCTAAGCTTTTTATTGTTAGGATGTTAATAAGCTTTCATCTATAAAACCTTTTCGCCTGAAATATTTATCTTCCTGTTTTCTCTTGGTAATGTTTGCAGCCTTAAAGAGTTTTTATGACTTTTTATCACTGTGGATAAAGGATTGCTTTTCTCATAGCAAAGACATAGAAAGTGACCTTATGAACACTGTGAGACTTTATCTTATAGATCCTGATATTAGGAAGTAAAAATGACTGTCCTTTTACATGAAAAAATAATATATTCCAAAACTATTAGAATCATAATTCATATGACATGGTTCAGTTAATGAAAAGATTTGACCCAAACCAGCACCACAGTTATTGACATCAGAAAAACTCTGCTGCAAAGTTTATATGTTAATACAAATATATATATATTTATATATATACTTATATATATGCATTGATACATGCAAAGTACAGGAACTAGAATTAGTCTAGTTTTAAGTCCGGGCAAAGAAGAAAGTCAGACTAGTAACTGCAACGGAACAAAGGTATTTTAGGCTATGACTGTTCATTCTGAGAGCAAAACATGAACAGTTAATAACAAGTTAACAACAGTTAATATCAAGTCAAAAAGTGCGCAGATCTTGCACTCATGGACAAATAGAATTTCTGCTATAAACTACTAGAGAAAGATTTGTGTGTCCTAGTGAATAAAAGAGCATCAAGACACTTACACAAGGCAGATGGAAAATATGTTGTTGAGTAATGCATAACATGCACAAAATAAGCTATTAGCCACTTCTCGTAGCACAAGCCTTAGATGCTGATTTGAAATAAACTAAGATCTAAATGTTTCTGGAACAGGTCATCGATTTTAGAATAGAAGCTAAAATATACTTCGTTGTCCCAGCAAAATGAAGACTTACAAGGAAGGTGTAATGTGTCTTCTTTAAACACAGTGTTAAACACTGCAGAAGCGGAAGTCCTATTTAAGTTCAGAGATAGTCTTTACACAGAATAAACCTTTATGTTCTGGTCAAGCATACATATGGAAAGACGATTGCTGGTAGGAAGCAGTCAGGAGAGTTCTAAGAAACCTTAAATATAATTAATAATGTCAAACACCTGACCCGGACTGAGCTAAATGGTTATTGTTTTCATTAACCAGCAGTATTATAGTGTCTCATAGACCAGGAGAAGATCTGACTACCCAACAGGTCCCTCTCCACTCTTAAGAACCTCTTGGACCAGCAAGCTTGCCCCTTACTGCTTTATCATCAGTAACATAAGTGAAGTGAATAGGGTAGTGTCCAACTCCTGCAATTACAGAAACTTCAGTAATTTCTCAGTACCCAGAGACTTCATAGTACTTCTGCAGATTAAAAAAGAACTTCATTGTCAAAATATCTCTCAGCTTGCTACTCCATGGAATTATTTCATTTTCTGAAAAATTTGAGAAACAGTTTTTTAAAAGGAAGTCTTCATAGTTAAAACAGTAAGACAGAAAATACTTGTGCATTTGGGGGAATTAGTAAGAGAATTATTCTTGCTATACACATTGAAACAAATCATTTCTTAAGCATCTACCTCAAGATGTGGCATAAAGTGCTTCATTGCCACTATGGAAGCAATCACAAGGATTTACAATGTTGTTAGATGGCCATTTTTCTGTATATAGTGTGGTAAGCGTACACCTGATGTTCAGGAAAGAATTGTTTGGTAATATATTGTATAAAATACTGCAACTAGGATAGTATATTTGCTCTGGAGGGTGCAGAAAGGGAAGCATTTCACTATAAATGATTACGCCTGTGCTTCCATATGCTTTAATTTAAGGCTTAAGAGCTTCTTTTTATGAACTGCTGTGCTGCACTTTGAGACAGCAAATCTACACTGTATATTTTTGTTTTCCTCAACACAACATACGGCTCACATTCGGGGCACTAAAGATCCCTCAGTACAATCCAGAGTCACAGAGTATGTTTACATCATGTCATCCTTTTTTTTAAAGAGCCTTCAGAAGTATAACCTTATGTTTCCTGCAGATGACAACATTCAAGAAGTCAGAACATGGAAGAACAAGACTTTCTGAGTCCATTTATACATTTGTTGGAAGGAAAGAGAGATGCAAACTCCTGCAAGCTCAGTTTTGTGGATGCATTTGAACTTTTCCACTTTTAATGCTTATTAAAACCATTTGCATTCTGGAACTCAGCAAACAAGCACAATGTGCAACACTGACATAAATGTTAGCTAAGCCATAGCAAGTCTAGTTCATGTTACTCCTTCCTTCTTGTCTGTTATGAAGCTTTATGAGAAGCTTCAGGTTAGACATTAGAAAGAATCTCTACATGGACAGAGCGGTGAAGCCTTGGAACAGGCTGCCAGGGAAGTGGTGGAGTCCCCATCCCTCGCAGCGTTCAAGTCACGTGGAGACGAGGCGCTTGGGAACATGGTTTAGCAGGTATCGTGTTCACAGTTAGACTCAATCTGAAAGGTCTTTTCCAACCATAATGATTCTAAGCTCAGTTTTAACTGGTAAAGCATTCAAGTGATAGCTTTAAGCAGACCCCAAAATAAAGATGTATTATATATTACATACAGAAGAGTAATTTACACTTATAAAAAGATATTCAGTCTTTTCTCTATTCACATACATTACCTGCTTCAAAGAGAGATTTATTCCAACACCAATTTCAGTAATAATTCATTTCAATATAAAAATGCACAACCATATCCATATGAATGAAAAATACAGAAAGACTATCAGATAGAGAGAGATAACAGGTAGCTAATGAGAGCAAGGGCAAAGTAATAGAAATGAGGATAATATTATTTATATCTCGTTAACTTTGTTTAGCATTTGTTTGTCTGTTATTCACCCAGCAAACTGAATGCTAAAGCTTTTAGCTTGCTAAATTCAAATAGTTTGCATATATGTATGTAAAACTGGTTTTACATACATATGTAAATTTCAGCAGGAACAGTCTTCTATTTAAATACAGTTGAGGTAGGAACTACAGAATTAGCTGTAGCCTTTCATCCTGTAGCCTACAAAAGCATAAATTAATCTGGGAAATGGAGACATAATTAAAGACTTTTGTCTTAACCAGACACACAAGAAACTTCATTTTAGGTTTGCCATGTTACAGATGAACAATTCAGCTCTCTATATACTCACTTACTCTATATTCAGTGGAGCTATTTTATGTTTTCCATAGTATCAAAGCAAAGATTTTCATCTTTGTTCTGAAGCAGACTGGTAAATACCGACACCTCCAAAATTTCATTTCTAGCTCTATGGACCCTAGTTCTCTAGTTTAATGCAGCTTGTTTAGAAAGAAAGCGAAGGAACGATGGCTCCTTCTCCAATAGCCTTGCTGATGGAGGAGCATATGCCACACGAGCAGCACATGCTGGTACAAACTGAGAGCTGTTTCCCTTCTGGGGAGCTTTCTGTCTCCTGACACAGTACCAGCTCTTGACGCTATTACCAGCCAGACATAGTTTGGTCCATAAGTGAACTGTAAAGTAATAAGGTTTTGCAGCTACCTGTAAACTTTCACGAGGTTTTGTAAATTTAACTGGGGTGGGAGAGAGGGAAGGAATATCCCCAAATAAAAAAGGATATTTACATTTGACAATATCAAAATGACATATCCCAAAATTCACTTGTACTAGTAATAAAAGAGGAATAAACCCAGAAGTTAAATTCTAAGGCTCGGTAATAATGACAACTTTTACGACATATAGAGTAGTATTTATAATACAACCGCAAAGGACAAGCTAACACTAAATTGTTCTTCACAACAGGCAGTAAAAATGACTCTCACCGTACAATGCCTTTTTTGGTTTTGCAAGTAAACACAGCTTTTGTGTAGGTTTATTTCAGTTTATGTATCAGCAGAGGTCTACCCAGAACTCTGTGGAGTTGCTGACAAGACCACTAATCTTTGATCCCTGGCTGGATAATGTTATTTGCAAAACTTGCACCATTAATCACAAGCATTAAAATTGTACAGGTACTTGATGCTCCATTAGAAAGAGAAAAAAAGAGATATTTTATAGAGAAAAAGAATGATGTAGCTGATAACTGACAGTTATCAGCTTAAAATTTCAGCATTAAAATTGTGTTCTGCAGGAGGATAATATAAGGAAGGGAATAGAGAGCTCAGGTGCTACGCATGGCTTAATTTTATGCAGTTTCCAAAGGAAGTAAGTATAATAATGAATTAGAATGACTTCTGAGATGCAGGACCAGGCTTATTACTTTTGGTGACACCACGAAATATCAAAAGAATAGTCTGAAAATAGACTGAAAAACTATACTTGATTGTGTGTTAAAAGATGAATTTTGTTTGCTTAGCTGAAGAAGCATCACCTGGCTTGGAAAGAACAGAGTAGCTTAAAGGACAGAGGTTCCATAAAAAGAAAAGGCAAGGATCTTGTTTCAGTGGAAAACAGAACTGCATTACTGGTATCGCTTGAGAATATTTATGGTAGTTCTTGAATGTAAAGTCAAATGCTAAAGCAACTTGTAGACATATTGATTCTTGAAAAACAGATGCATTACCTTTGGAGATGATTTTTCATCCTCAAGTATAAATTTAAGTATAGAAAGTTCACAGTTCTCTACTGTTAAATGTAAAAACATGAAGAAGGATGGGGAAAAATGCTAGATTAGAATGAGTAGGTGGTTGGAAAAATAAAAATGTATTTTCTTTGATCAAAAAAATGTAACAATTACTTAGCATAAATCTCACCAGTTGTCCATGAAGGACTTGAGTACATTCCCTGTGCCTTTCATTGAATATTCAGTATTATGTCTCAGAACACAAAGAACTTCTTCCAAATGGGAGGTTTGGACATTAGTCTTCAGGGACTTGTGCTATTTGTCATAGAAGTGTATCTTAAAGCTTTCTAAAGCTTTGCATGTCCCACACCAATTAAATACAAATGAAAAGCAAACAACACTTTCAATACTCTACATGAATACTCTACAAAAAAAATTTCACTACATCAGCCATACATTGGCAATGCCATCTGGATATTTAACCAGATCATGATCTCCAGCATTATGCTTGTTATAACAAACGTTATGTTTGTTGGCAGCAATTTCTGTTATCAGTTTAATAGCTGGAAAAGTAAACATATGTTCCACAATTATATTTTATTTTTATCTGTAAATGGGTATATCAGAAGCACAAATACAGGAAAACCTACAGGGGAACAAAACTAATCTTAGACGTCACTACCTTATAGCAAATTATGGCAGATTGCAGATAAGAAGATAGTAAATGCTTTCAAGTCAGCAGCTCTCATGTTTTGTAAGTGAAGAACTCCTTGAATTTTTCCCACATTACATGCACCAGATTTGCTCTGTAGATTCCCAGGAAATGAACTCAGGGACATTACTGGATTTTTTTTTCCTTAATAAGGACTCAGCCATAATTATCAAGGTGGAAAAATCTTCCTAGAGGTACCAATCTTCTCAAGGAAACCAACCACCCAGCAATAGAGCTGCCAGTTCTATGTTCCATTACATTAAAATTACCTAATGTGTCTACAATAATAATGCAATCAATTCTTACGCTCAGTCATTTCTTTTACTTAGAGGTTCTTGATCATTCTTCTGATTATTTACAAAGTTTTCTTTACAGCATACTAAGCGTTTTCGCTTTGTCAAATGAAAAAAAAACCCTCAAGATTTGTATTTCATTTCAACTAAAACATATATATATATATATATTTCATTTCAAATTTAAAATACATCACAAAATTTTGGTTCTAAAATAGGATATTTTAAATAGGGTATATTCCAAAAGAGAATATTTCATTTTTTCTGAGATACCTTTTTTTTCCAGTCACATCCACCTGCTTTCAGTCCTTATGAAACTAGGATTACATGCGCAGCTACTCAAGAGAGGTACTCACTTGGAGGGCAGCGAGGCACACTCCACGGGAACACTGTAACTCTTGGTGTCTCTTGCATTAAGCCTTCATGATGCACACGCCAGCATGAAAATAGGCACCTGTGTGCCAGCACAGCAGTGTGCAGAAGGGGTAGGAATAGTGGTTGCCAGGGAATAAAAAGCATCACAGTTGCCACCTTAAGCAATTTTTTTAATATTCTGTAATACATCTAGGAAAACACAAACAAAACTCCTGTGACAAGCATGTGGGATAGGGATTCTCCTCTTCTGCTCCTGCTGGGAAAACCAGAACCATCACCTCCCTTTTTGTCTTGTCTGAAGTTGTCTAAACAAAAATATAGAACACAATACGTGCAGCTGCATGTTGCAGACACTCATGGACAATATACGTTAAAAAAGACAAATTCATTAGGAACTTGTACAAAAGGTAACTCACAGTATTGAATCCTACAGGCTAAAACAACCTGTTCTTTATGAACATATCACATTTATATTCAGCTGGTATTTCTACGTGCAATTGTCCAAAGTATGGCTAATTTATGTGGAAAAAATATGCTGCTCATTGAAAGAATTCTACTAAACCCAGCAGAGTAAATAGGATATAAAGCTTTTCACTGCATAATTCGTATTTCATGTGTGTGTTATTCATAAGGTTGAAATATTTTAATTTTTTTTTAATCTAGGTTAAACACAAAATAGTATACTATTCTGTGAATGCTTTATTGCTCTGTTGTTCCTGTTTATTCTTCAGGAAACAATATCTTTACAACTGGGACTCGTCCTTTACTTCAGGACAAGCCATGGCCAGTCCACTGGCTTGGTCAATGTGAGAAAGGAGAACAGAAAATTGTCACTGGCAGAGCAGTTTTAGGTCACAGAGAAAGTCATATGGCTTGGCAGGAACAGTAAACAACTAGTATTACCAACAGCAAAAAAGCATGAAAAACAACTGCATTATGGAATCTTGTGACAAACTGCATTAAAATAAATAGCATCCCAGATTTCATCAAAGACATAGCTGCTAGCAAACTTGAAGTATTGGTAAGGCTAGCACACACAGCTCAGCTATTCAACTGTTATTCAGTGTTATTTTCAAAGTATCATCAGACTAATGCATGGCTGACTCAAAATGAGTACTTGTAATTCCTTTATTACTTACAAAACCTTACTTAGAACACCATTCTTTTCATCTAGCACACTTGGAAGAAATTTATCTGAAAAAAATCATACTATGAAATGTACTGTATTTGTCTTACTTCCCAATTATAATGTAGTTTATATTGCAGTAAAGAGATCTGAAGAAAATACTGCTTTTGCCAGCAATGTGGCTTGTTAATTTATTTCTGCTACCATCCCTTTATATTCACCCACTCATCATTGCCCAAATATTTCCTCCTGACAGCATGTACTCCATCAGATACAATGAACACATTATAATGATCTAGAATTAGTATTTGATGTCAGTTGGTTAGACTTGTAAACTTTTAAAATGAAATGAAAGTAAAAAGAATCTTATATACAGATAAAAATGATGATAAAAGTCTTTGTCATCACAAAGCTTCTAGAAATGCCCTTGAAGACAAGACTTAGGTAGTAATTAGTTCCAAAATCCAGATTTACATAGAAAAACACATCAGAATTTCAAGAACAGATTTATTAGAATAGACATTAGCACCAATCATGTAAAGCAATATTCAAAAGAAAGGATTTCTTATAAAATAACATGCAATGGGTAGCCTATGTCACCTTAAATTGACTGGCCTTTCGTAAGTATTCAGGCTTCCCATATAATTATATAAGGGAATTAAAGACACTGGAACCATGAACAGCCTGGCTCGTAATCATTTTAAATGTCTATCCTCTCCTCTTTATGAGCTTGATAAGGGGCTGATGATCTGAATCCAGCATTAATTTAAATTGGATGGAGGGAATGATGAAGCAAACTCTGGAAAGTTAATAGGTTTTTACATGCTTTACTGAGAAACGAACTTGAAGGTAAGATGCATGAACTGAGGGTACCCCTTCCTAGAGAACTAAAGCTGGCTGACAAAGGTAAGAGAGGTAGTTATGGTATTCTGCTAATTAACCTAATTTAACTCACAAATTTGATAATGAGTCAGCAATTATTATATATGCACACATATACATGTATACACACACACACAGGCTGGTAGTTAGAATGCAGGATATTTCAAGTGGGGCCACCAAAAATATGACATGGAAGAATTACAGTATCTTGTAAGGATGCAGTTATGAGCTAGTTAATGAATACAAGGATGAAAAGCATTAGAAATGCTGTATTTCTAGCCACACAAAGTAACAACATGTACTCAAAAGACCTGTGCACAGTGCAGAGAAAATTTTTCCCAAACATCTGTGCAATGTGGCTCTGGCATATCAGGAACAGATACAACGCAGCAGATATCACTCACAATAAATGCAGCATTGCAAATGGAAACCATAAAGAAATTCAGCCCCTTCTTCCCCTTTCCACTTGAATAGGCTGGCTTTTATCTGTTCATTCTGAGAAGAGCTGATTAAAACAGAATTTCTGCATCATGAGAAATAGTGATTTTTCAGCTTTATTTTTTTTAAAGCAAACATACAAAACATCCTTACACAGCAGAGACCAAGTTCAGAAGTGCTAACTTACTTCTGATCTGTTTTAAGATCTCTCCCTTCGTTCTTCTTTTAGGATGTCAGGATTTCCAAACCTTTCACTCTTTCCTCAGAGGGTCTAAAAAAAACAAGGACTTTGATTATTCTTGCTTTCTTCTAGAGTCTCTCTAGTTGGTTCACGTCTGTACAGGGAGTGCAGTGTCCTGAACTGGACTAAGCCTTGATTAGCAGAACCCTGGCGAGTGGTGAGCAAAACAAAAACAGATATTTTATGGCTTTTGCAGGCTCTGGTCTATTTTGTCTGTTTTATATTGGTATGGCTGCATGACATCATGACCTCATGACCTCATGTCCGGCATATAATTTCCAAATATTTTATTTAGAAACTATTACCTACCCATTAATTTCCTTCACTGATTTTCTGAATGCTATTACTAGACACAAGTAATAGCATCTTCTAGTGTCTAGTCATAGCATCTTCCTCTTGCACCTATTGTATTCCAATACCAAATATGGATTAACTATATGTAAATTTTGTTAAGAACATTCAAATTCTGCTCTTAATGATCATACAAGCTTTCACACAACCAGTTTGTTTTAGTTACTTGATATAATATTTACTAAGGAATTTAAGTTTAATGGAATTGATATTAATTATGCCAATTTTCAGTCTTCCTCTCTGTCTTAAGTCTGTCTTTGTTCACCCTTCAAGTGCTAAGCTGCAAGCATTAAAGTTATTTTTGGCAAACAGGAGAAAGAACAAGACTATGTGTCTTTAGAGGTAATTTCTCAAGTTACATTTTCAATATTTTCTTTCTGAATATATATATAGCATTGTTTCTTTATAAAGCATAGGCACATGAAAATTGTTTTGGATTCAGTATATTGTTCCTGTAAATTTTAAGAGGTAAAAGCAACCAACAGCAAAGCCTAGATATGTATTATGAAAATTAATGGCTTGTTAAAGAAAGATGGCTTGAGAGCTAAAAGAAAAACAAAAATATGCCAACAGACAACAAGATATTGTACTGATATGAAAGTTATTGCACTCCCATGATGCTGGCATTGCTACAATATCATAAATAAATAAATTAAACAGTTAATGTGGCAACAAAAAGCCATTAAAATGCAAAAAAAAAAAAAAAAAAAAAAGCTTTGTCCCCAAAACATTAGATGTTTTAAGACCTTTACAATGTTTTGAAATTAAATTCAATTGTGGGCAAAATGCATCTTGGGTGTCTGCTTCAGCATGCAAAAATATCTCTGCTGCTCCCTGAAGCAGTCAATGCTTCAGCCTTACCATCTGAGACATTAAGATAAATGAAGCATATGTCTTATCAAAGCACTTAGAAACCTACTGAGGAAAAGAGACTTTCTGCAAAAGCAACACTGCTGCACAAATACTATCAATTAAATACCCATGCATACATTTTTTTTCTTTCCCAAGAATAACTATCATCCAACTCACTGAAGTACCCGCATTTCCAAATGGTGCATATAGGTTTGGGTGGCTGTATGTACTCCCAATTTATAATTTGCCAGCTCCCCAGACACTTTTTGCTAGAAACATAAGGAAACATTTCTCAGTCTTTAAAGGCCTCATATTCTTTAGGATCTGCAAACAGAATAGAGCAAATAAAGCAAACAGTATTCCTTAACACAGTGGTGTGTTACATCACTGGACTGGGTTATCTTTGGAAGTGATAAATGGAACAAAAAGGTAATTTTAACATTCCTATTAAGCTGAGAGAGCTCTGAACACATTTTCTTTGTTGTCTTTCAGAAAATCTCAGCACCAAATGGTGCAAGAGCCTAGGTAACCAACACCTGCCCATGAGCCCCAGGGTCTCCTGCAGTCCTCAGAGGAACCCCTGCTGCCTTCAGACCGCATCCAGGTACGTATCCCATAGCTGCCTGCAGCCGTGGGGCGCTCCGACTCCTTCCTTTTCCAGCTGCTTTGAGAAAAATGTCTTTGGCCATCGGCTATAACATGATACAGAGAACTAATGTGCTCTGTGAAACTGAACCCCAAGGGGAAAAATGGTTACAACACAGCCTGCCCTCCAGAGAGATAAGGTCTAAAACCCAGTTAAAGTGGTGGGATTTTTGTTTGTTTTTGCAGGAATACATTAAAGATTGCCTAGCACCAGTTAAAAGCCTGAGCTGTAATGCCAGGGAAGATGGGTAATGAATATGGCCACCGGGGTGATGGTGGCAGTGCAGCCAACCGCTTCTTCCATATGCAAGTTTCCAACCACAACCTGCTTCAAAATTCAAAACTGCCTTAGAAGGTTATATGTAATTGCCTGCTTATTAGCAGGCAATTCTTTTATTTTTTTTAAGCTTGTGGAAAATATAATATTTTTATTTTCTCCAGAAGAGTGTACAACATTTCAAAGCCTCGTCCTTGTTGCACACGGATAAAATCTGTATCTTTGTACCATATACGCAGTCTCCTATTATACTAATGCATCCCTACCATGTGCTATTGCTTTTGCAGTTCACGAGGATAATGCAACTCTTGTTAGATGTTTTAAACAGACTGAAACCTGATAATTTAATGCTGATATGTAAAGGAAAAACAAATAAGTAAACAAGTGTTTACTCGTCTCCATTAAGCAATTTGACAGGTAAAACAGGCAACCAAGCGCTTCAAGCCAAGGCAGAAACAATTCAGCCGATCTCAGCAAGTAAGCTAAGCCTTCCTTGGGGAAAGTGCTAGAGAGCAAGATATGACGAAATGAATAGCTCTGAATTGAGATTAATGGAATAGGAAACTCTAATGGCACAATCACATTAAGAAGTCATCAAACCAGCCAGTAGTTCAGCTTCACTCACAGCTCTATTAACACAACATGGTTGAGATGATCTAGCCACTTGACGACTCCTTATTCCTGTGGGGCCAGAACACAAGATTATCTTTCTTTTCAACATCTTATACCAAAGAGTTTGTCAGTGTAAAGAGAAGAGAAAAACAGACACAGGCTGTAGCACTGTTCCCTATGCTCTTTCCAAGACATGGAAGGATGACAGTGTCCTGACACATTTTGTGAGCTGCTCAGAATTCTGGAAGGAAGGAAGGATTCTCTGCCTTCAGAACAAGCAGACACAGAGACTGTGTCCTGAGACATTTTAAATGATCACAAGGAACAAGAAAGAATTCAAGGCATTTGGTAATTAAAAGAAAAGTATGCAGTGAGTATTAAAGCACCTCCTAAGAATAAGTAGTGACACACAGCAAATGCAGACGGTAGCAGTGTTGTAACTAAAGATTTAACATGCCTTATAGACACGGCTTTACAAACACATTCAGCAGCACAGTACCTGTACTTCACTGAAAATATTTAACCAAACATGAGCAACAATCTGTAAAGCCTATGATACAGCATACATTTTGGTTTGCACAAGTGACAGAAATCTGTCATTTTAGATTTAACACTGTTTGCTAGGGATTAGCTTTTATTTGATAATCTCTAGGGATTGACTTTTATTTGATAATATCTGCTCCCTATCATGTTTTGCACAGTTCAGCAGTGTCACAAATTTAATTTTTTTTCCTTGATATTAAAAAATATATAAAAACAAAGAATTTCAGAAAGGTGAAGCATCATTATATAAAATACTTTCTGCAGAAAGTGCTGTCAAACTGCAGTGAGAGATGGGAGATTCTTCCTTTCTCTCCCTCTCACACACACACACACACACTACTGACAGTGAAGGCAAGGGAATTTTTGCAGTCAAGAGAGCAGCATTTAAGAATTTCAGTCAGGTACCTCTTCAGTATTACAGGAATTAATAGCACATCACCAGCTGGAACTAGTCATGTCAACCATAAATGCATGAAACATTATAAGAAACTTGATGACCAAGTCTAGCTACACCACAGGATCTAAAAGAACAATATAAATTCCTAATGCTTTTGGTATTATTGGTATGGGACCCATTTAGGTATCTTAAAGAAAATGTTTTATCTATTTCCAGTAATATCATAGCATGTTTCCTCCAATTAACTCACTTCCATTTACAAAGATACAAATACAGAGATGGTACTTTACAGTGAAAGTCATTTCTTTAATTTATGGAAGAAACATGCTTTGCAACATTTACTATAGTCTGAACATACTTGAACAAATATTGAAATATCATAATAAAAATCCTGATTTTATTTCCAGATCTATTTCCCATATTTTAGAGTTATTTTTCACATGCCTACGGAGCAATATTGCACCAAGAGCTCACAACTACAAATAAATGAAGACCATCAGAATCAGAAGAACCAAATGAACCCAGCTGATAAAACAGGTTGCACTTCTCACAACAAATCTCCATCACGATGATTATCTTAACTTATCTGCAGGACATCACTTTGCTTATTTTGCAAAATTACCTTCAAGCATCCATGATGAGCTTTCCAGTTCTTGTGGGCAGGGAAATAGGAGCTTAGGGCATATTTGATCAAGACAATCTTTCATCGGTAGGGGGGATATCAATGGATTTGAGTGCCTATGTGACAGGTAACAAACACACTGCTGCTTTAGTAAGTGATAGAGGTATAGGCATTCCTAGAGACTATAAAATATTTAAAATTTAAATTTTGTTTTCAGCTATCTTCAGAAGCAGATAAAAAAAGAGGGGGGGGTTTATGAGTGATACCTATAAATTAATAATTTATCAGCTTTTGACCTTATGGACTTACTATACTTATTCAAAGCTTTGCTGTTCCTCATATTGCAATACAACTTCATTCCTCTACCCTTAAAGAGTTCTCCAAAAATAACAAAAACACATAAGAAGGACAACAAATTAAAGTTAATTTCTTCAGGTTAGAGTATCAGTTCCAAGACACCAGCGTTCTTGGTTTCTCAGTTTCTCAGCTTTTAACATTCATCCTCCTCTCATCCATCACTACTTCCAAATATGAATTTAGATTTTTCAAGAAAATAAAGTTTGATACTAAAATTTTCCATTTGTTAATAAAATGTCCATTCTATTTTTGCAATGAAAGATTGATGGTAGAGCACAAATTCAAAAAACAAGATAATTATGCAAGGACTTCTCTAATGCATTTCTTCCTTATGCTTCTTAAAATAATACCTATTTTTAGTTGTGTCTCCTTTGCAAAAACAGAACTTATTTTAAAAGAATAAATCACTGAGACTGATCTAAGATTTTTAAGATAAACCACACTACATGCTGTGGTATATATTAACATTTAAAGTAGCTAGTGAAGGTAGCTCACAATCAGAATAAATTGGCGATTTCAGTGTTTGAATAAAAACAATCCATTGAACGTTCTAAGATGTTTAATTTTCAACAATTTCTCAGTCCATCATAGTTAAGCTGAGCAATGAAAAGTTCCAGTCTTACTATAAGTAGAAACAACTATGTTAACATTAATGGATTTCTACTGGCACTGACAATATCTACAGTGGCATTTTTCACGTTAAGTTCTAACTCTTTTCGGGAGAGCAGAATTTTAATACATCTCAAGAGTTGACATTATTAAGTCTTTCAGACAGGTAATTGGAAATCTGTTAGAAAGCCTTTCACATTATGCTTTCCATATCGTTTTTTATTTTAGAGCGATGAGTATTTATTGTATGAAGTGCTTTGCAATTTTTTTTAACTAATTAGACTTCTAAATCTATAGTATTGATAAACTGTCTTTGTACGAATAGGCAAACACTTCCAGAGAGCATGCATAAAACAAACACTTTTGAATCCAGTGAACATCACTGGATTTAATTGTTGGAAGTGATTTCTAGCACTGCTGTAGAGGATGAAGTAAAAAGTAAATGCTATGATTTTCTTTTTAAGGTTGAAAAACTATTACTTTTTTTTTTTAATGGCCTAATATTTTACTCTGCTTTACCACAGCCTCAGTCTACATTTTATAAATTCTAATATAATTAATATGCATTTTGACTTAATCTCAAAGGAGATAGGAAAAAAAAAAAAAGGATGTATAGGGGAAGATTATTATGAATCTGTAATTCTGACTTTGAAAGTTGTTCAAAAGTGTCTGTAAGAAAAAATAAAAGTGTGTATGAGGAAGGAAATGATTCTTATTTTGACTCAGTATTAACTTGATAAAACGATACACAGACCACCATTTAGATGTTTGTATAAATATATTTGTCCATATACAGGATAATACGAAAGATAAGGCTTACTGATCTTCACTTCCCACTGAGATATATGCTAGTCATCAAGCAGTAGGCAAGGGAAAAAAGGATCTACCTTGCTTGAATGAAGAAGCTGTTTCTAGGTTAGCCAAGTATTAGGTGAAAACTGCAGCTCCCAAAGAAGCTATTTTTGGCATGAGAGCTGTCAGAAGCATTTGCTATATAAAGGGTTGATAAGCTGGGATAGTATGAAAATTTTTCATTCTGATTGGAGTCTCTATAGGACTGCATCTTCTAGATTTGTTTTAGCAGCAGTGGAGTCTGCCCTATGACTAAAACCTCGGACAAGATACATTTCGTACCTCAGATGAGCGGATGTGTGAATGACCCTGATGGAGTGAACGAACCACGTCTAGGGTAAGTCAAATGAACACAGGGCCTGTTTTTCCCTAAGATCAAGTCCAAAGGGTAAGTATTATTTTCTTTCCGTCTATACTCTTAACCTGAATTGATTTAAATGTGATTTCACAATGACTGGAAGACCTTCCTTACTCAAAGGTAAGCACATCTATAAACCATATTAAGTGCCTAGAAATTCCAAAATACTCTACAGAAACTGTACTATGCTGGATCATGTACTGGCATCACCGGGATCTGCAGAGGGGAAGTTTTCTTTTGTTGACTGGTGATAATCAGGAAAGCAATGCCATGCATCAGGGGATAGGAAGCGTGTCTCAAATTTAACAGTCTTGAGAACTTTGTGATGTACACACCAGAAACAGCAAAAGGGAAACAAGAGACAATTAGATTTGCAATATTTTGTTGATTCAGAAGTTCTTATACTTCATCAAATATTTAATCAGTGCATAGTAGCAACAAAGATATCCCACTGTAGGACAGCTAAAGTGTATTGCTAGGAATTCAAGAAGGGCAAATTCAGTCTCCTCACACATGCTGAAGATCACCTGCAGCTCAAATTGGAAACCTGGCCCATCAAGTTAGAAGCTACCCTATGCCTGTTTTGCTAGCTACTAATACCATCTGTATCAACCTGCGTTAGGACGGATCCTTCACTTGTTAATTTTCTAAGAGGAAGTGCTTAAACAGCTGACTTAGCTTCACATTGCCTACAGTACAAGATCTTAACCAGCTACGTACCCAGCACTACTCCTAAGCTCTTGGAAGCAACCCTGGTCAGCCACGCTGAGCACTGTCTCCTGCCCCGCTGAGAAACAGGAAGACCTGGATTCAGCGGCCGTCTCTGCCACTCGTGCCAACAGACACTGTTGGGAAGGAGAATCCACTGGGCAGATTTACTTCTATGCAACCTGCAGTATGTGAGCAAATGTTCTGCAGGAACTTTGAGATGACAAATAACCAAGAGAAATAAGATTTCACAGAGGACTTCTCTATTTTTTTTTTAAAGGCTCAACATTTTTTTCCTCTTACTTTAAATAAGTCACTCAGTGTCTGGACAGTTTTTTTGAACATACTATATGAAAATGCTGACGGTGGTAATAAGGAATTAGCCTGTATCCCCTAGCACGATTTTGCCAACTATGCTCTCCTTTATAGAGCTGTAACTCACTTTAGAGTATTTCTTTCACAGCTAATGATTAACTAGATCATTAACAACAGAGCCAGAATATAATTAAAGAGAAGGTAGAAAAGGAAGAAGTAATTTAGGAAGAAGTATTAAATGTAAATTACCTTATAATATATTTCTCATTTTTAAATGATTGTAGCCTGATCACAGCTTGAAAAAGTAATATATAATAAAAATAAATATATGTGTATACATTTTGCTTTGCATTTTCATCTTTCTTGTTTTGAGAAAAAACAGTTAAGTTCATTGAACTCATAACATTATATCTTACAGCATTTTATCTCTACAGTGTGGTCAACCAGGTACTAATACATTCTGCAAGAGCTATAAAAGGAGTCCTATAAAGTGCATCTGAGTCCTACAATTTAAATTGAATTGCATTACTCTGAAAATTACCAATATCCACAAAGTAGATTTTAATGCCTATTTTAGAAACAGCAATCATTTTTGCAATTTTAAAGGTATAATCTTGTTACATTTTTTATTTTATGAAACAACTACTAGAGTTTTAACATCATACTATAGAGCTTATGTAGTTTTATCGGGAATAAAAGTCATTATGAGACTGTAGATAAAGATTTACTAATTTAAATTAAGTAAAGCGTTTTATAGGCAATTCATGGAACTTCTGTTTAGCTGAGATGTTTTACGATAAGTGTCTCAGGAACTGAGCTTATTACGTCACTGGGATAGTCTAGGTTTAAGACATTAACAGACATGGAAATTCACATCCTAAAAGGGCTTATAGGAGTCACTGTACTTGCAGCGAGTTCATTCCCCATTAATCTTTTGTGCATCTGAGTAAGAGCCTTCATTGCTTATAAAGTATTCCAGCAAAGCCTCTACTAATATGCTATTATACCCTCAATCTTTTCTATATGTAGATTTCAAATACAGCATCAGCTCACAACCAGTGTTCACTTGTAAGGTCTCACCCTTTATATCTTTGCTCTATTGATCATATTTTAATTCTCAGGCTGTTATTTTAATCTAGAACCAGAAAAATAGGGAATATTCCACACATTAAGATGCAGCAACATGTTTGTGCATGCATGTGAGAAACAGAAAAAGGTTCTCTCTAAAGCTGTCCATCCCATGCATCTGTGGATACATTACTGAAGATAACACATCTGCATCAAAGATGATAAAATGATTATTGCCAGGCCAAGTGACACTAGAAGGAGAGCTAACAGGGAGGTTTTGTGCACAAATAGTTCATCTGTAAGTGATCTGGAAGTGATCACACCATTTTTATAAATAAAAACCTGTTGTTCATCACAACCTAGCTAGACTTAGTACTTCAAGTTATTTTCTCACAGGCAACACATAGATGTGATGTGCCAAGATGCATTTAATTAACAGCTTTTAAAACAAGCAATAGTTTAATTTTAAAATAAGATTGTTTAATGGAAACAGTCACCCTAATAATAAATTAAAAAAATATTGAGAAAGAAAATCAGAAATCATAAGTGATACAGGTTTACTTTAAAATGCTGTGATATCCTAGAAATTTTAAAATGCAACAATAACAGATTTTTGCCACCCCCTGCTTAGAAGACATATTTGCTGCTTCTGATAGTAAGTATATCTTTCTTCTAACAATCTCTCTTCAGAGAAGAACTGACAAAATTTTGTGACAAAAAGGAAACTAGAAGGTATCTTGCTTGTCTTCAGTTGCTGCATTTAACATAATCTTACTCATCATCTTACTCATTTAATATAGCCCATAAAGCTGTAATGGGAATAATTTTACTTTCCAGTATTTAACATTTTCAGAGGATGTTAAAATCCATCTCACTTGGTTCAATGTGATGTTACCAACATGAAAATTATTCAACGCTATCTGCAGTGGAGCTGGCTGAAGAGCTTGGCACCATTGTGTTGGGGTCTCATTATATGAGATTGCCCTGTCACATTTGGTAGACTCAGCTAGCAAAAGCGAAAAGTGAGATTTCAGGCTCGTAAATCTATGGCCCTATATGCCAGAACTGGCAGGTATGAGAAACACTCAGGAGTCAGTCATAGCTGAAAGTACACAGACCTTCAGAGGAAAACAGTATTTTCACAGTTTCTTCATGCTATTCTGCATCAGACACAGAGATTAAAATTACCTGAAATGACCAAATCTGAAATTTGCCTGATTTTAGATAGACAGAAATTACTTTTCCAACCTGGAGTTTATTATCCACTTTAAAGTTTGTCCCCAGATCCGGCAAATAAGATGGCATAGTACCAGCCAAACTTACCTTAGAGAAAGTTCTAAGAGCTAATCTATGCCAAATGATTTTAAAGTTCAAGCATCCTTTAAACAACCTCACTATTCCTATTTAATAGATTAGCCCGTCTATGTCTTACTAGCTTTACAAATTACAGTTTTATCAAAAACTATGCTAGCATTACCATAATGATATGATTAAATTATTATTACAGCCTTAGTTTTTCACGTGATTTATTAGCTGAAGAGACTGTACCTTTGTTTTCCAGACGGATCAAACTAGATTACTAGCACTTTTGTGTACGTATTAGCACAAGTTTTACCATTCAGTTCACTTATTCTAAGGAAATCTCCAAGTGGAAATTTTCTGTCCTTTCGCAAGAACCAAACCAAAAAAACCAAGAATCAAAATGAACTGCTAACACAAGCATTAACCAAATTTGGAAGATGAGACTCTTACAAAAGAAATCTAGGAAATGCCATTTAAATTATCTTTTTTTTTTTTTTTTTTTTTAAACTCTAGCATGCTTCTTATTATCACTTCTTGTTAAAGACAACATTGGTATTTAACAAAATACTGTAAACAAAGAATCCTTACTTTTGTTATAGATATTATAAATATTTGTAGAACTTAATCTTATCACAGGTCAGCTGGCCTAATAAATGCGATAATTTCTACAGTAATGACTGCCTAATCAATACAGATCAACTCTCCTCATTTATATATGAACTTACATTGCTTAATGATTTTCGTAGTTTTTTTTTTTTGGTACTATAGTCACAACAAAAATGTGCAAACACATGTAATAGATTTTGTTCACGTAATGAGTTATCAAAATGGTCAAGCAATAGTGAATTCAGTAACTCTAGCATTCCAGACTGCTCTAGGTAATGCAGACCTGTGCATCAGAGCTGTTCCTGATGCATGTCTTGCTCAGTTCTGGTGGGGTCTATTACAATCTTCAATTTATGTCTTATAATAGTACCATCAATCTCCCTGCTACTTACAATTACAATGTTCCATCCGTTTTCCAGTGACTTTCAGCTTCAGAAGGATCCTGCCAAATTTCATTCCATGCCCTGATTGCCAGATTTCTATCTAGTGGAGAGATAAAAAAAAAAAAAAAAAGTAAAAAAAGGGAGCTTCAGAATCATCCTGACTCTCTAGAGTTGCTATACCCATAGCATCCACATCACTAGCACTTCCTGCTTCACCCTGCTCGCCAGTATTACAACAAAGATATATTTTTCCCTTCGTTTAACTTAAAACCACTTGAGCCAGGCAGCTTTCTCATATCTTCTCAAGAAAAATAGTAGCGGCCTGCCCTACCACCCCCTCAGAAAGTATAGCTGGTATATGAGATAACACATGAAAAATATGAATGGAAAGGCTAGGCAGACTTGTGGATATGGCTTTAAAGTGCAATTCAGTGTACCTGGATTACACTGACAATTTGTTTTCACCAAACTATTTCATCTTTTTCATCTCACAGCTTTGACACATTTAATTAAACTGAGGCAAGTCTGCCTTGCAAACCTGTGCATCCCATTTAAAGGCTTTAAACCACGGTACGTGTAAAGACATTTGCTGCTTGACTTTACTTGTAAAATCCTATTTTTGTAAAGCTTCCTTCCCTTTTCACTTTTACTTTTCACTTACCTATTTCAGGACATAAGCAGATAGCTACTCTGAGTTTTTTTTTCTCAGCAAATTTAAGGACAAATAAATCAAGTAAGAGCTAGTATCTCCTAAACAGAAGAAAAAATCTCTGCTTATTTTTTCTTCTCCCTTTTTGCCAGCTCTTAGGGCTGAGAATCCTCATATCTGAGGCAGGAAAAGGACATGCAGTTGTTCCCTTTGCCAGCTTGATTTGCAAATAGAGAAACAGCCTGGGTCAGCTATTCCCTGAAAACGAAGCTCCTGCCCCTAGGCTAGGCCAGCTGTACCTGATCTGAGGATCCATGAGTGCAAGAGTAGGAGCCCCTGCAGCAATGGGGCCCTGCAGGACTCCAGGTTCAGGTTCCAGGAGCACTAAAGGGCTTTGCTGCCTAGGCAGGTGCATCTTCACTAAGCTCAGACCTACTTCTCCTTTCTCGGAGCATGAATTTCTTCTGGGTTGTCTCAGTGCAGCCAAGCTTTGGGAAGCCATAAAACATGTTTATTTTGTTGTGCATGCTGATAAATAGCTAAATGCTGATAAATGCCTTTTGCCTCCTTATGTCCTGCCTCATCATGTCTACCTAAGTCGGTCAGGGATGCACTGTAAACATGAAAAGTTCCCAGGTCTCTCATTGCATGAGAGCACACCAGCTCTCCAGCACAGCTGTTGCTGTGCAGCTGCTACCTGTGCAGATTAACTTGCACCGTGCTTCAGTATCACACACCAGCGAAATATAACAAGCTGGAAAAAAAAGTTCAGTGTGTGGAAGTCAAATATACAAAGTTTGTCTTTGAAAACATAAGAATACCTTTATGCTTTTTTACCTTCAACTTCACCGATCAAGTTGACCTCGCCCAGAATTCCCCTTCTGCTTCCTCATTTTTAAAATAACCTCTGATTTATAAAGAAGCCTTTCTGACTAACATTCTTGTTCCTTTGTAAAGTTTGTTCATGCTCACTGTAAATCACATCTAAGATGTGCAAACCCTTTCTTTCCTTATAACTCTCAGTGTAAAATGGTATTTTTTTTTTTACCTCGTAAGAAGCTTTCAGTCTGAGTGACACCCTATTCTAGTCTCTGACCTGCAGCAAAAAAGCCTTTCTTGTAGTTCTCAGAAGTCTGACATTTAATTCTTTCATTGCCTGGTTCCTACTGACAGGCTGCTAAATGCATACAGCTATGCCCTGGCCAAATAAAGTTAGTGTGCCTGTAATGACGCTAAGTAATAGAGCAGAAGGTCAGATACTATTCCGGATTTTAGCCATGAAATGACAGTGATGAGTATTAGCTCCTCAGAAGTATGTATCACTGGGATCCACAAAGGTAACTCTGACTTCAAATGATATTACCAATGTCCTGCTTTTGGAAGCTTGATTGAAAAACATGATCCAATAAAAAATCCTTCATGTAATTACTATCTTGCAGTAACGGCTGAGCACATGTTAATTTACATTTACATCTTTGGGTCATATATCTCTCAAGCCTTTTATATCCAGAGAAAAAATATTCAACAATTTTCAGAAAAGATTTTTGAATAATCACATAGAAGAAAACTATCATTTTTATTTTTCAGCAGTTTTTTGCTATTATCTGTATTTGATTTTATTCCTAAAACACACCAGAGTGAGAACTATTACATAATACAGTACAGTGAATTCAATTAATATTTACTTGCGCTTACAGGGATTTGTAAAAGACTATTATGGACTGTGTTTGTCTCGACGTTGCTGGCACACCATTTACTTGAACAATGTCTCGGTATGTTGTGTCTGAGAAGACCAGCTCAAGACCCAAGTGAGGACATTATCTCTCCCCATTTACACTTCTTAACCCTGATATCTTATCTCTGGGAAGACTGTAATATCAGCTGTCTACCTGGCTTAGGCATGCTGTCTCTTGGAAGATCTGCTCAAGACCTGACTCAGCAGTGCCCACCGGAGTCGCTCGCATTCCAATCGGGTGAAGAGGAACATCAAAGCATCCCGCGCGTATGACACAAACAACGTGTACCAGAAAACTTCAAGAAAGTGGGAGGACTCTTTGAGAAGGGGGACATAAAAGGAGCAGGTATTCCACCCGCCAGGGTGTGCAGAACATCACCTGCACCCGGCATGCAGGGCCTTCTGCATCTGAACATCACCCCCACC
>JAWLRI010000140.1:396785-438769 GCA_034781795.1 Crypturellus tataupa | reverse complement strand
TTCCACCCGCCAGGGTGTGCAGAACATCACCTGCACCCGGCATGCAGGGCCTTCTGCATCTGAACATCACCCCCACCAGCGTGTGGGTCATCACCTGCACCGAGATGCACGGCTTCTTTCCCTGAGCGTCACTGCCATTGAGGTGTGCGTATCACCCGCACCGAGATGCTGAAGCACCTGAACCTGCACCACAGTGGAGCCAACGACACTTAGCTGGACTGGTGGTGGTGCTAACTATGATCTTGTTGCATCTCTCCCGCTTGGTTGCTTATGTTTCTTGCTTTTTCCCTTATCCTTCTCTCTGTCCTGTTGTGCTTATGAGAATAAAGCTAACAAGGCTGTACAGCATTTGACCCCATTTGTATCTTAATCTCGCTCTTGGGATCATATTGAAACCTCCCCCGACACTGGATCGGAACAGGATTAAATCAGTATTATTATTGTTTATATATGCCATCAACCTGTTAATTTCACACTGCCTGTCTGTGGTCAGAAACTTGATTTGAAAAATTGTTTGCAGTACTTTCCAGGTGCATGCAAAGGCATCAGACTCATAAGAAACAATTTTCCAAATTGATCATCGGCCTTCCTAAATCAGAAACTGGGTAACACCTGAGTGACAAGCTGCAACTAATTCAAATGAAAAAATAATTAAAACAATCTCCCCCAAACAATGCCTAACTTGTAGATAATATTTTCTGTTGATTAGATGCACAGAACTGTACAAGTTTTTATTTTTTCTGGCCATTATTGTTCTTTGAGACAAGACTAGGAAAGAGCATGAACGTTTCCCCCGAACAACCAAGGCTATTTTGGATGGTAAGAGAGCTGGATAGGATGAATGTGACAAGACAGTGTCAGCTCATGTCCAGTCTGGCAGAAGACTCCTGGCCTGCAATAGTTTGCTCACGTAGATGAGGATTTTCTGTCCAGTGCAGCAGCCATTTCCTTGTGTGCTTTTTCCCTTTCATAATACTGGAAATACTTAACACAAATGCACCTGGATCTCCCAATCTCCAGGCAAATTAGAGTACTCCCCATAAATATATAACCCCTTAAAACTGAGATCCCCTATCTGGTATTATGGGTTCCCAGAGACCCTATCTATCCTTAAGAACTGAAAGAGCAATTTGGGATCAGCTGGGATCTTATTTGCAGTCTCTGTGTTGACAACATGTAGAATAACCATGCGATTTCATCGAGCTCTGTTCCTCAGCTCCATATCTATTCTACATTTTCGAAATGTGAAAGTGGGGCTAGAGGCTGATTCATGCTCATCAGCTGGAATTCTTTAATGGCTTCAGCAGATCAGTTTAAGAAAAAAAAAATTCTCATATATGATGCAGTTGCAGCACAATCTAAATCTACCTGCTGCCAACTTTGTTCCAATAAAGGTACCTGGATCAGCTTTCTGACAAGAAAAGCTCTAATTCTTTAGCAGAGATCTTCCGTTAAAGTCTCTCATTCAAATACTGGAAGTTTTTGACCCTTAATTCATTCTTGCATGCTGATAAGCTCAAAGGTCATTGTAATATCACGACAGCAATTTAAGCTCTTACAAATCTAAAGGATTTCCATGTGCAGATAATCCCTTTTTTAGGACTAGCCATTACCAACAGATCCTTAAACTGGGATAATCTAATCCTCATGTTCCTTTGTAGCCCAATCTCTGGTAGGAAGGACCTACACTTATCTAATCTTCTAATCAATACTAGGAAGTTATACAAGAGTAACTTAGCAAGAAGGGCAAACATGAAATACAGAGTTACATTCTGCTTTGGAGTGAAGAAGATTCTGCAAAACATTTTGTTGTGATCAAAAGGAAGTGGTAATATCAAAATGCTATAGGTGAACTTTTCCTTCAATGTTTAAGTAGTCAACTAAATATTTTAATTCTTAACCATACCATAGGAGCCAAAATCAGTCCTATTCAGTAACTAAACCACAAATTCACTAATTGTGTTTCTCCTGTAAAATAACTGCAAAGAAGCTTGAGCGTGCACATCTGGATAAGGCAGTCAAAGCACAAACAGAGAACAGGTACACTAAAATTGACAGCAATGTTTATATCTGGGAATTCACAAGCTGACATATCCAAAAATGTTTTGTTCACTATGACTGCTAGTTTAGTAAGGACATTCAGTACAACTAAATGAAAAATGCAGACACAGGTATCCACAAACACCAACAACATAACTCAGTGAGCACGGAACCGGCAAAGCCATGGCTGCTTTTGCTTTTACATGGCATGTTTTTTCTCTGCTTTCAGAGTAGTTTTTGATTGTTCTCTGATAAAACTTAGCTTTAAAAAAAGGAAAAATCTTTGGTAGGTTCTGTGCTCACTTTTAAAGAAGATGGTGCTGTCTCTTCAAAGCTTTGATCAATGTAAGGGTTCGTTAGACAGGCAACAGAAAGATTAAAAACAACTCGGTGCATAAAACTGAGTTAGATCTTCTTACTGACCTCAAGAAAGTGTGTTAATTAAAATTTTCATTAGAACAGCATCAGTAGTTTCAATCTAATTTTTTTTGTCTGCTGCAAATGACTTTTAGATATGATGTATTTTTCCTGTTTGATGGATGCAAGAAGTCACTAACCTTTTAAACACTTCAGATAGAAATGAGTGTCTGGAAATTTCATTCAGTTACTGTAGTGCAAGTTAGTTCTTTGGGACCTTTTGGAAATTATGTTTGCCAAACCCTATTTGTTTAGAGCTTTCTGAAATGTAAGTCCCTTTTCCTATCAATAAAACATATAAGTTCTGTTTGGTTATCTCCAATTCAGTCTACAGAAACAATTATCTTGGGTCTTGACCCCAAGAAGTTCAGTAGAAAAACAGCAGCAAAAACACACAGTGCTCAGCTAGTATCTCCCCTCCTTTTTTATTACCTTCTCAAGCTTTATTTGAAACAATCAGATAAACAGGAATTCTTTGCACAGAACCTCCTTGTCTGAATCTCCACTGCTATTATTTTTGCACTACTCCACTCCTTTTTTCCCAACTAGCCTTGGTAACATGGCAAAATGAACATTTACTGTAAGCCTGGGTCGGGCACGCCAGCCACAGCGACAGGAACAGAACAAGTGTTCCCGCAATTCTCAAACCTGTGGGTGGCCGTTCAGCTCCGAAATGGGACATCTGCTGCCTAGCAGCCTTTACAAGGCATAGATTCATTTCAAAAGTGAGCAGAAACAGATAAATGAATTGTATGAAAAAGTCAAGGAACCGACAATTAGGATATTAAATGTAAATCTAATAACACTGGTTGGCAATACAGATTGTAGCTGTTCTCTGAAACAGCTTCCCTCTGCACATACCAGCCCTGTTAGAGAAGAGGGCTCTGTTCCATGTTTGTGCTACTAAAGAGAGCTCACGACGCTTCCCAAATCTGGAAAGTCTTGCTGCCGCCAGATAAGCAACTCTGTTCATCACTGCTATCTTGTCTCAATCTGATTAAATTCTTTCTCTGAGGATCAAAGCACTTCTAATATCCTTAAAAAAAGCTCAGAGATTTTTATCATATAGACTAAAAAAAGATCTTTAAAGTAACAAATACTTAGACCTTCATTTTCATTTATCTAAGCAGGATTTATAAACACTGTCTGTGGACATCAAAAAGGCAGTTTATAAGGCTTTACAGGCCCTGTTCTATATAAGTGATATGCTACCTTTCTATGGTATGTAAGATCAGACAACTCTCTTGACTCACAGGAGAATGTATGTAGAGGTAAAGTCAAATGGCAAAGGAGAAACAAACAAACAGGCAGATTAGAACAGTGAGGACTAATAACTCAATGTGTATCAATCATTAAGGTAGGTAAGTCTGTGTTCTCATATCAGCCAGAGACGCTGAAATGTGTAGCAATATCGAGGAAGTTATGGAGCATCAGCAAGACTCTGCAAGGTGGCAGCTCTGAGGACAGCAAACACAGCTCTCCTGTGTCATTACACCCATACCCTGGATTTATTTCTTCAGGGTGAATCTTGAAGGAATTCAGACCACATGCAAGAATCTTTCTACCCATCTTTATTAATAAAGAATCTGTGAGGTAGAAAGGAGAACCATTTATCAATGAAATAGTGCCACATAGCACAGGAAGCAGAATAAAAAGAAAAGAAACTTTAGCTGAAATGAACTTAAGATACTTGAGCTAACACTTGCTCTCCTGCAAACAATTTTACATTTATTCTTCATCTTAAAAACAGTCATGGTAAAACCTGCGTCTTGCCACATTCACATTAATGTAGTGAAGCTCTCGCAAGAGGCTGAACACTATTTACTGAATCAGCAACACATCAAAAAATGCAGTTTGTATTTTCATTGAGGGCTCCTGTCCAATCCCGCTACCCAGGTAGGATGCAGAACTAGCATGTCAGGCTAGTTCACTTGCCAGCTATTTGGTCACGTATCAAAGAGAATTCAACTACAGTGGAACAAAGCAAAAATATGAGCATTTGTTTTACTGAGAATGATGCATTTCATGAATACAAAAAAACATCTGGGGTTTCTAGATGTGTATAGACATGCACATATTTAAAAAAATGTTTTAGTAGAAATATCTGCAAATTGTATTTATCTGTGTTTGTGCATTATGGAAGAAAAGGAACAAAAGCTTTAGTAAGGGAAAATCACTGTATCCATATGTAATAGTTCTCACCTGCAGAATCCATATAGGAGTCTGAAAATACTTCATGCAAATACATAGTCAAAAAGCTTTCATACTGCAGCAAACAACTCTGTGGTCATGCTGCTCTCTGTAGTGCAGCACTTCCAAACTCCTTTTAAAAATCTTACAGGCTTGAAAATAATATTTCATTCTCCTACTGATTTTACTCTTGATTATTTCTGAAAGGCAAAATCCTTCCTCTTAATTTCTTACAGAAACTGGTTGGGTCAGAAGCTCTTTCTGAAAGGCAATAGCACTAGGACAGGAAAGAAATTCAGAAGCCATCATAACTATCCTGCTTTCCTTGGATTCAGAATGAGTAGCGCCCTGGTCATTGAAAGGCTAAACAAAATATTTGCACCTAACTGCTCCAGAGCAGAAAACTGTATCACTGCTGATTCAGTAAAAGAAACAAAGCATTACAGGATCTCAGTGCTGCTGGGGAGCCCATCAGCTTTCTTCAAATCTTAGCTGAGAAACAGTGCACGTTACGTGTGATGCAGGTTTAAGCCAGAATACTGTGCTTTTAGCCCTGGCTGGAGCACCTTTCACCAAGCCTTGCTTGATTTGCTCACAGCTGTATCCCCCTCTGCCACTCATGAGATGCAGTTAAGTTTCATTGACTGAATTTCCAAAATCTTCTAAAAACATCACAGAGTTTTCAACCACTTCTGCAATCCATTATCCATTTTCACATGAAGGAGAGCAGGCTAGGAACCAAAGCATGAAAGTCCTTGCCCAAGAAGATGCTGCCTCCTAGCACAGCCTTTCAGAATCTCTCTGCTCCATAAAGTATACAGAGATTTTCAAAATCTCTATTTGAAGCACATTTTTCCCCACCCTAGGTCTTAGAATTGCCAATTTGAATTAATTCATCACAAAATACCTATAAATCTATATAATTTTTCCTACAAAGTATGCAGCCTGAAGAAAAAACAGTTCCACAGTATAAATAATATTACTTCAAGATGAAAAACATCAAGTTTACAGGGAGAATTACAGATTACTATGTAATTTCCGCAATTCAGCTCAATCTAAAATGTCCTATTCTTTCAGAGCCTGGGAGCTCTGTTTGCCTTTTTTCCTTCCCTGTATCATCTCCATGTATCTCCTGCAGAATTTTAGGGCTTTTATTCAGCTTTCATACTTGTATTCCTTTTTTGACCCAGCACCTTGAGCTGTTAACTGTCTTTCGAGATCCCGTGAGTTCCCAAAGGACCATTCACTGAAGAGCAGAAAGCTGAACTTAGATGTGACCTCTAAGGCCTCTTCTTCATTTTCCTGCTTGTTAGCAGATTGTTCACACACAGTTTGATACCAGACAGAAGGTACGGCTGTAGATATATTTTGTGCTTTTCATTGGTATCATTTATTTATTTATTATTCTGCGGGAAGAGAAAAAAGAAAGAAATTGTACTCTAACAATACAAAGAAAATGAAGAACTTGCTTGGAAATCTATATGTAAATTACGGAAACACTTGCAGAAACAGTATTGTCAGATTATGCTGGAAAGAGAAAGAAAGCACAAGGTTTCCTCAATAGGTAAGTCAGTGCTGTTCCTATTTTGATACTGATTATATGTAAAAATAGTTTTCTCTTCCTTGAAAAGAATTGTGGCGCTTTAAAACAAGTATACAATGGCAGAGGCAAGCCTGGGATTTTTGGTCTGGGTTTAGATAAAATTGCAAATGAAGTTGAGATGGATTTTGCCTTTGAAGGAGAAGGTTATATAGCTCTGTATTGCAGTTACTCCCAGATGGCATATTCACAGTTGGGCAGTAGCAAATCCCCATATAAAACCTCACAAATTTAAAAGTTTTGGGAATCCTGATTCTTATGAGACTTTATTGGGCCGGTAACTTAGTCTTTGGGAGACCTGTGAAATGGTCACAGTTCATTAACCACGTTGTTGCTGCTTTTGCTGAGGCAAAAGTCACCTCAGAAAGATGCAGTGGGACTGGGAAAGGAGTCACTTGTATGTTCTAAAGCACAAGAAATGTGGCCTTATTTCTCCTGGTCCAAAGTTTTGAAAGAAAAGATCTGAAAAATACCTGGGTCTTGAAACCTGTCTGAAAAGAACATCATAGAAACATCATCCTAGTCTGATTTAGACTTCTGAGAGAATCAAATACTGAGTGTTGCAAAAGTATAGGGCAATAGTATAGGAAGATTTTACAAATTATTTCGAACTTCATTACTTTTGAAATTGGTCCAACAGAAAATTGTTTCAGAAACGAGTTTGGGGAGGTCTGTCTTTCTCTTTCCTTTCTCCCCCTCCTTTGTTTTTCTCCTCATTGCAGACCTGGTCATCTGTACAGCTATGTACCTCTAATAATTACAAGCTGCCTTCTATTTAAATATGCATCTTGAAGATCCTGAGTCCAGCTGCAGCCCTTCAACACCAGGCCTGCTAAACCATGTCCTGAAGTGCCTCATCTGTATGACATTCAAGCCATAGTTGCAAATAAAGTATTGCCCTCTCACTGGCATCTTGGAAGGATGAAAATCTGGCAGAATAGATAAGCAGGTATGCAGACAGACAGAAAAAAAAAAGAGAGAGAGAAAGAGAGGAAAAAGCATAAACAAAGCAGTAACTGATGGGATGTTTTAATCCTAAGGACTTTTTTCAGCAGAACTTATTGCTGATCTAGTCCGAGAATCACAGCTATTGGTTTCCAATAACTTCCAAGTCTGTTTTTTTTAAGTATTTTTATTTTCAAAAGAAATATAAAATATATATAGACAAAGCTACACAGAAATGCACACAAATGTAAAGATTTAAAATCCTTTTATCTTTCAAAATTACTATATATGTATGAAGTTTGTAGCTTTTGAATCTGCCATTTTGACATATCTTAAATAATAAAAATAAACTTTCCTTTTCAGGAGCTAATTTCTTAAACTGATTTCCATTTTCATAGTTTGTCATTGAAAGTCTACCAAAACACACTATGAACAGTCCAGTAAGCTATTATATATAGAGAGAGATTCTTCCAGACTAGCAAAGTAATTTTATATTTATTGAGAAAGAAGCAAAAGCAGTGGAAAAAGATTTTTTCTTGTTTGTTTTGTTGTTTTGTTTGTTTGCTTGTTTTGGGGGCAGGCTCCACCTGCATTTTACATGTGCTTTAAAGCGGAAAGCAAAAAGCGGCTACCTTCCCTCTTCACAGAGGCTCATTGCAAAGGTTAAAACAGTTGGCCAGGAAGGAGGGACCATCAGGGAAAGGGAGTGAGTAATGAATGAATCCCCCAGGCAGCCTTGTGGATGCAGCTCCCGTACAGCCACAGCTACATCATCCTACAGGGGAATGGAGCGACCAGCCCAGCTCCCCAGAGGCTGTTTGCTCCTCTAACTTCACCGAGAAACATTAGCTGCAATGTCTCAATGTAACCTCACTACCTTATTAGAGGTCACAGCTTTATTTACTTATTTTGTAATGTTTGAGGGGATTCTATAATGCCTGGGCTGGCACCCTGACTGTGGTTTTCACCAAGCTTGGTAGCCCCCAAAAGCTTATCCAGGATCACTGTGCTTCCCTCCCTTGAAAGCTTCCAAGATTCTGTTTTGAGGGTACACTAAGAAATCTTGTTTACAATATTTATTTTCTTTCCAATTTTTCCTAAATAAGACATTGCAGAGATTTCAGATAGCTGGTAGAAAGATGCAAAGAGTAGAAAAACCACTATCTTTAAGCTTTTTATAAACCTAACTTAGCAACTGTATTTACAGTTAGTGAAGAAAAGCCAGCTCCTGTGTTGCATCTGCAGAATCATTTTCTTTGTGGTAGTGAACAGAGCTCAGAAAAGAAAAACTACTCAAAATCTATAGTGGAATAAGACTCAAGAAAAAAGAAATGAAGGACTGAAGCAATTTAGCCTACAACAATGAGAAAATAAATTAAAATGTATTTTACTTATAGTCTATAGATTCCTTGAAAGAGAAAATAGAAATTAGTCAGAATTTGTAGCTTAGACTGAGGTATGAGAAGGGTTAGTACCGCAAGACAAAGACAAACTAGTGTTAAAAAAAAAAAAAAAAAGTGAGTTAATGTTTTAAATAAAGTTACCTGAGGCCATAGTCATTTTTTTCTTTCATTAGAATTCATTAAATCAAGGTTAAATGTCATATAAGAATTGATGAAGTTATTAGCTGAAAGCACACAGATAATCATAATGGTCACTTATGCACTGAAGATCTGCTCACAGTTGGAAAATTTCACTCTGGAACATTCAAAACACCTGTTTTGCCTCAGTTATTTTTTTGTCTACATTAAAATTGAAAATGAAAATGAATATTAATAGAGTGACATCTTATGCACTGAAACAAAATGTTTTTGCTTAATCACATTCAAAACAATGTGTCAAACCACAGTATTTTGCACAGCTTTAGCAGTCTTAAACTTAAAATACGATTTTTTTTTTTTCATTTTCAGCTAGGCTGCCTTACGTAGTGACACAAATCTCCGAGGAGATCATTCACCTGCCTATCCTGTCAGACTGCAGTGCCGAGTCAACAGTGGCCAATGGAGTGTGGTATTTCATGCTTGACTTTTAGTTCCTGATAACTCTGGTCTCTCCTGTTATTCAAAATGTCTTTTAGATTTTTTTTTCCAAAGTGTTTTACATTTTAAATATTTTAGTATATGAAAAGAAGTTTAAAATGTAGATTTAATGTGAGACGTACTATCAGCAAGAATGTTTTAAGGTTTGATTTTAAGAATCACTTAGAAGGGGAAAGAAGCTGAGAATTTCCAGGTACTAAAACCAATAAAATTTCATAAAAAAATACATGTAATAATCCATGCCTGCTGAAACCAGTGCTCCTACTCTTGATCTCCTACTACTACAGTGGGATGGCTCATCCTGCCATAAACAAATTAGCGTGGACACTTGCCAGGGCAACGTACTCTGGTTTAGGCTTCTGACTGGCTCTTGGACAAGCCAGATGGTCAGCGAGAGAAGATCCCAAACACCATTTACCCCCCGTACTGCTCCTCTTCACTTACTGTGACCCAGCCTCGTGGGCCTCGTCCAACTTCCTGACTTCCCACCTATACAAAATCCCTTCATCTCTCTTATCATCTTAGACTTATTTATTCTGTTGTGGAATATTTATTTATTCTAATATGAAATCCATCCTTGATCAATATAAATACTGTCTTACGCTTCAGTTCCTTTTTTTCTTTCAAACAATGGCCAGAACTCTACACAATTTTGCAAATACAGCAACACAGTTCAAGTAATTTGGGTTTGAAATTATTATAAAATATATTCAGATGACTTCATATTGAGCCAAAAACAGCACTGTGGTTCTTCATTAGGTGCAGTTTGTTTATGCTTAATCAGCATCTCAGCACTTGTAGGGACCTCTACCTCTATGCAAAGATATCAGTTTCCTAACTTTAAGCTCTAAAATGCATGGGTTAGATCATAACATGGTGTGGTAAATCAGGTATGCTAATAGCCTCACTATTTTCAGAACTTTACTGCAGTTCCTGGACATGTTCAGAGTCTATATTCAGAGTCTATAGGAATGATAATTTCCATATAAAATTCTATTACAAACTCAGGTTCTCCATATTCAGAAAATGTTATTTATAAAATACATTGCATTTTAATTTTTACTACTGACAATTTCCTATATAATGTTGCAAGCCTCCTTCCTTCCAGCAATCACAAAAGTACTTGGTGGTGCTCACACAGCCACTAATAGAATTATTTTCAAACATCTGGTGATAGTAAATATTTTAAACCTGCAAAGAAACTTTATTTTCTTTAGTGATACCAATCGCCTCATTTTACCTTTGATTTTGACGTGATTCTGTGATCAATAAAACAATAAAGCTTGCAATCAATAAAACATGAGATTACTGTTGCCAAAGTATGTAGACAGCACAAGATAACTGGCTACATCTTGTATTAAGTCATATTTAGAAAATACATGCCTGTATTTTAATACCACTTGCTTCAAAACCTTTGGTACTTGGAAAAAGGGCTGTTCCATCTGTTCTCTTTGGGAAGTTTCTGGCTTGCAGAGAAGCATGCCAGACATAAATAATTAAACAGATGAATGGTATATTATCATTTAAAACTGGAGAGTTTTCACTAATGTAAAAATCTAAAAGATCAAACCATTCTGGGAGTCCTTCCTACTTATTTGCCAGTAGCAGTGAGATGAAAGAAACCAAGTAGAAGTTTGGGACATGGAAATACAATTAACTCTAATTATCAAGGAATTCAGGTGGGGAAGATCTCAGCTGCCTGTGAGTGTTCACTGACACATAGCTGAGTGAATTCAAACTACGAGAATACTCACTTTTTGAAAGAGCGTCAACAAGAGACTTTCACTTGTTATAGTTTAGCTATACAGGAATTAGTAAATAGCTGTTCGATGATTTTTGAACCTTTTTCTTTCTACAAGACAGTTTAAACTGCAGATCCCCTCATGTACGATTTGCACTATGCAACATAGATCAGGATTATATAATGAAGAATGCATGTGAATTGTAGCACACATACATATTATATGCATTTGCATATTTGAAACTCATTTTATGTTTAGGAATCTGTACTTGAAGAAAAATAACAAATATATTTTTAACAAATGCTGCAAGAACTTCCAGTTATTCTAAAACCATGCACTAACATCAAAGATACAGAAGAGTTAGAGCCCTAGATATTGCAGTAGGCTTTGATATAAAATCTACAGTGGTGGTCAGATTGGAAGCCTACATTGTAATAACTGTAATTCAGTGAGAATATCTTAGAAATATAGTGTAAAATATACACACAGAGAAAGAACAAAACAACAACAACAAAAAAAAAACAAAATGGAAAACAAAAAGAACTTGGGGAACTCTGACAGAGGAAGAGACAGAAAAATGATTACACTTCACATGAAACTGTTTCTAGGTTATTAGAGCAGAGAAGTCAGTCCTGCTATCCTAGATAACTACAGACTCATGCAAACTAAAACAAAAAGGAAAAATATGCTATTGAGAGGTACAAGGTGAGGAAAGAATGCCAAATAACTCTCTAATTATGATAAAGACGTTCCATGATGCTGATGCAGAGCTGATGCTGAAAGCTGACAAAAGCTATCAAGGGCTCAGCTATTGCTAGAAATTTTGTAATAAGAATAAATATGGAGTCTGCTTTCTAAAACACAGAATTGAGTAAAAGTGAATGGAAAACAAGAGACAGAGAAAGTCTGAGGTACATTAAAAGGGGATGTGTTTTCTTCGTCAACATCTATGTGGTAAAATATTAAAAAGACTTTTTTTTCTGCTGTAATTTATGCAGAACACAACCAGAAGGTACAAAATCATTTCAAATGAATTAAAGAGATTTTTTTCCCAGTATTCATATCATCAATCTGGGAAAATTCAAACTGCATTTACTTATGCAATTTTACATTTATTTATATGTTGCATTTACTATGCAATATATAAAAGATTAGCCTCTGCACGCCTTCCCTCCAGATTGCAAAATATCAAACATAATATTAAAAAAAAAGGACAAAGGAGGGGGAAGTAGAAGCATTTTATACAGTGCTTTGTTTGTACAGCAGCATAAGGATGAGTGCAACATCTGGAAGGGTCTTGCTTATTTTCATCTATCATCTCATTCATTCAGTCCCAATAACGCTACTCTACAGCCAGAATTATGGGGTCGTTCTGAACTAAACCCACACCAATATAGATCATACCAAACAGCTAAGAAAAGTATACATGGGTAGTGGCAAGAGAAATAGTGCAGGGGCGAGGAAGAGAAAGGCAGCGTGCAGAGACGGGCAATTGGAAGTGACAAGCGAACAGACAGAGGCGTCTTCTCCAGCCAGCTGAGTTGGAAGAACTGCCGAGAACCCCAGACAGAAAAGAGTTTAAATAGTGAAACTGAGTGGGCAACAGTGGATTCTCTGAGAAGATATGCTTGCATTTGTTGATAAGGAAGAATGGAAAAGAAAACTGATACGTTTGGAAATGATGAGTATTGGTTGCTCAGAAGCAAAAGGAGATGCTTTTGACATCCTCAGCATGAGAAAATATCATTACTACCAAATAATGCAGGATATATTCCCTCCTAATAAAAGAAAAGCTGAAAGACATAATTTATATTAAGTTCATCTGGACAGGAAATCCGAGATTATGAAATGTTTATTGTTAATTCAGGGACATAAGAAGTGAAAAGTTCAAAATGTAAGTAAACAAAGCTGACAAAGCTTTTAGGTACAGAAATATGCCAAAACTCACATTTTTTTCTAAAGATTGCTTACTATGGTAATGTAAAATTAAACACAAACAAAATAAGAAAAGGAAAATTCTTAGCAGAGGTTACCTATGGTAAAACAAGTATTAAAAAGAGCTGTAGAGATTAGATGTTAGTAAAATCTGGCATATCTACCCAATCTTTGGGTCTTCAGAAGCAAAGTAAAAAAAAAAAAAAAAAAAAAGAGGAAAAAGTCAAAGATTGTAAGATTAAGGGGATATATAATGCCTCAGAGCTAAACATATTGCGGAATTTCAGAGGCAAGAGAGAGAATTTTTTTATGTTCTTTGGGAAAATAACCTGAATGGGCAAACTGCGGTTGCCATAGCAACCATCAGTATGCAAGAGATTGTCCTGAAATCATTTACTGAAAAAGTGTAATGAATTCGGACTTGATTACAAGGGATGATAGAGGCTTCCTTCTCTAGGGAACGAATTAAATTTGAGCTTTGTCATTGTTGTAAAATAATTGAGATCAAGACAAAAATATCTTTTATGCCCGTTTAACTTTTTATTTTCTTTTTTGTTTGGCCTTGGTGTATGCCTAGCAACAGTGATTTTCACAGAGTTTTGCACTAAAAAAAGCATATTAAAAAGAATTACTGAGCTGGTGAAGAATAACTGGACAAGGATAAAATACTCCTAAAAGTTGCAAGTGCTGAAGGGAGACATAGAACTCCTGCAATTAAAATAATAATCCAATGAACCATTCCTAGTTGGACATTAAAATCCCCTGAAGACTGCAGAAACTGTATTTGTAGTCAAACCAATCAAAGAAACAAGTTGCATGGCAAATAACATTCCCATTTTCCTTTGAAGGAAATTAAATTATCTTATTCCTACATATTAAGACAAAAAATCTGATGCATATCTGATTTATGAGCCTAAGAACATGTTACCTCTTCTCTAGCAAGAGAAACCACACTATATGTAGACTACTAGCCCAGGAATCTTAATACAAATTATGTGTAACAGCTACCTGGAACTCCTGAGAAAGCCTAATGCCAGATGACAGCCTTTGAGAAAGTATCTTTTGGTATAGTCTACCAATATCCACGGTTCTCTAGTTTTAACTAAAAAAGAAATAGAAAATACGAGGAATAAAATGCAGCATTATGAATTGCCATGAGAGAATACTCTGGTAACACCTGCAGGTTAGAACTTAACTCCTGGAAAATAATGTCACTGTGGAGTTAGGACTCTCTCACGGCTGTGTCAGAGGACAAGGTGAGAGGATTTAGCTCTGATTGTCAGGGCATGCAAACATCAGGAATCAGAGGCGGAGGAACAGAAAGGGATAAACAGGTTCTTCCTGAGGATATGTCCTTAGCTCCTTCCCTGATTGGTACACACCAGGGCTGTCCCCTGCTTTAATAGCAGGGTGAAGGTTCTTATTCAAAATATAAATTATTCATATTCTCAGCATCAGATGCTATGTCAAGCATGGTTAGTTTAGCAGCACCGAGACAGACTTTAGCTCATCCAATTTCTCTGCAATCAAAGGGACTATGTCATTTCCCTGTCATGACTAGGTTTCACTACTTGTGATAGCACAATCAGTTTTTAAAGAAAGTTGCCCTGCTTACATAACAATTACAAGATCAGGATGTTTAAATGCTTCCTAAGGAAAGTATCATATGCTGATGATCAGCTGCAGAAACAGTAGTACTGCAACTCACTGTCAGATTGTATTAGGTACTTAGAGTGAATGTTTGTACTTCCCACCTTCTCCTGAGGAAACCAAATGACTTTCTTGCGGAAAATTCCCCCTCACAGCAGGGACCAGTTTTTAAAACAGAAAAGGGATAGTCAGTTCCAGCAGATGTGGGGAAAACCGGGACACTTTTTTGTTGTACAAAAACTTGTGAAGGGGTGAATAATGGGAAAATTTTCTCTAAGATTTCCACACTAGCAAAAGGAAGGGAAAATATGAGATTTAACTGCTTCTTCTATTAGGTAAGTATTCAGACTTTGATGGACAGATAATCAAGCATAGAAGTCAACCACTTCTCTAGCGTACCAGCTAGAAAAAAAACAAATCCTCTTAAAACAACTAGATGAAATGATGGAATAAATTTTGAGAGATAGTATGCAGACAGAGCTGTTATTTCCAAGAAGAGGAGCTGCAATTAAAAACAAATCCCTACTGATGAATACTTTGAAATTATTCATGGTTAGTGTGACTTTGATTGAAGAGGAGTTAAGAAGGAAACAACGCTGAGTAAACAGCCATTACCAGAACACTACTACCAATGGTAATAACATATGCAAGAAGAAATATTTGTTCTGCACACTTCCTAAACTTCCTAAACAAGGAATGACATTTCTCAAAACTCATAAGAAGATGACATTTCTCAAAACTCAGAGAAATCAGAGCACTTCCTGTAAGTGCTGAAAGGCCAAATGCTGATGGGACTCCTGGCTCAAATGAAATGTTTGTGATTTAGTAGCATAATTCAAATAATGACCAGCTCTCACTCAAAAAAATAAAAAAGTGACAGTTTGGAAAACTGCTGTCAGATTTTCTCCTTGAAATTGCAGTTAAAATCTTATTCCCATGAACAGCATCTTACAGTAGATATAATTTTGCGTAATATATAACTCAGGAAATTAATTATTACATTTATATGACATTTTATATGACATATTACATTATATGACATTTTATATGTCTCGATTATTATAGTCATAAAATCCCTAGCTGATAACCAAACACAGAGCTGGGGTTTGAAGAAGAGCACCAGCACCAGAGGATCAGCCAAGGGAAAGGACTTGTGAAAGGAGGAAGGAAGAGAAAGGAAAAAAAAAAAAAAAAAAAAGTGACAGAGGCCTCATAGATCTGCTCAACAGTATACAGAGAAATGAAAGATAAAAGCTCTTCATTCACTGTCTCGGGTAAGACAGTCCCAATGTGGGGAATTTTCTCTTATTTATCACCAAGTAACAAAAACATCTCGTCACCAATGCGGGTATTGAGAAGAGAGGTGCATAAACAACTGAAGAGGCAGGTAACACCTATCTACCCTCTCCTTCCCCCAGTACCTGTCCTAGTCTCAGCTTGTCTTTGTTTTGGCACTTGTTGGCAGGTGGTTTTCACCTGAGCAGGAACCATCTGGAACCGTGTGGAAGCAGCTAGAACCCATGGAAAGGAATGCAACAGGCATGGGGCAGCCTGCAGGGCCTCACGGCCTCCCCACACAGCCGAAACCCACTGGTCACGGCCAGCAGAGTCATCTGAGACCAAATTCCTAGTAAGGGATGAAGGATTAAACTGTTTTGCTGGTGACTGCTGCCTCTCTGCCCATTCCCTCACGAAACAGTAGTGACTGCTGCAAGACGCCACCGTGCACAGCACAGCCAAGAGCCGGCACGTAGGACTGCACTGCAAGGTGGGGAAAGCCTGCCCTCTTTGCCAGGAAGTCCCATAAAGAAAATGAAACAGTCTTAGGACGACCTACCGAAAACAAACACAGTTCCACATGGGAGCAAGGCTCTAGTTTCAAACTCTGTAGGAACACTCAGCCCTTAGTCTCTTCTGGCTTAAATACTGGACTATTCACAGGTGAGAGACAAGACATAAAATGTTTCTCCTTTTTGTTTAGTCTTTCCAACATAAGATAACATCTCGTAAAAGGAGGAGATTTTAATATCCCGTGAGCAATGCTTTCAGAGCACTGCTGCCCGAGCTGTGCCCTGGCCAAGCTTCTGAGTCCTCCCAGCACCTCGTCATTAGAGACACGGTACTGCCAGGCTCTAGGAGGCTTTTGCCATGGTGGAGCCTAGTTTAGTCTGAATCAAGCTGAAACACAAACAGGATTTCTTGCACAAATCTCAGGGACTTCTGTGGCGCAAGACCTCAGCTCGCAGGAGGAGTTGTGAGAACCTCTCCTCTACTGACCACAAATATTTCCTTGGACATAGAAAACAGAGGAAGCTGTTTTGCCTACCCATCTGCTCCAGCTAGAAACAGAGCAAAGCCAAGATAACTGGGGATAACAGGAATGAGAAAATTCATCCTGTCTCATGATGAACACAGCAGGTTTTATGACAAAAATCTTCACACAAACCTCTAATCCTATCACTCATGAGTCACGTGGACCCTAGAAATCCACAATAAATATTTGGGTTCTCAAAGCAGATTTCACAAAACCTAATGTCAATACTTACTGAGAGGAAATTCACTTTCTATTCACAACCCTATCAAGTGTATGGTAGACTGCCTAATTTTCCAGTGTCAAAAAGCCAGTCTAATATAACTAATGGATTGACAATCTATCACTGCAACAGATCATGCATATGTTGACTTTAAAAGAACATGGTAGCTAATGTGAAAGTTGCCTCTCCACATAATTATAAAGATATGAAATTCACTGTATCCTAAGGTACTGCATGAGTAATAAAATATGAATAATATTTTCAGTGCATATTAAATAAAAGTGAAAGAGTCAGAGTTAGTTGCAAAAAATACTTCAGGACTTATTCAAAAGTGTTTTAGTTAAGGATAGAAAAAAAATTTATAGCAATTAAAGAAAAAGATGCACATAACAATACGCTTGACATTATAACTATGATGCAATATCCTATGTTTACTTTTTTTTTGCCTCTAGCAAAACTTAAATAAAATTCAACGATTAAGATTTATTTTAAAATTTAGTCAACTCCTGTTTTTTCATACATTATTCATAATCTCTATGAAATTGAAAATCTCCATGGTGCCCTCTGTGAAGTCTCAATAATTCTGCATGAGAAAACAGAAAAGAGATTTTCTACACAGTTTTGAGCATCACGCAGAATCACTTATTCCCTTAGATCATAAATATCTTTGCTACATGCCAGTAAAATAGGATATTGCATACCAAGAGTGAGGAGGGTTTCAAGAGAAAGTCTGGTCCACCTGGTCCAAGCGCCCTGCTCAGTGAAAGGCAGCTTACCCAGGACTGCACCTAGTCAGGTCTCGAGCACTTCCAGGAACAGAGGCTCAACACCTCTCTGGGCAACCTGATCCATCATTCAACCGTCCTTGCATTAAGGATGTGTGTTCTGATGCTCAGGTGGAGTTTCCTGTGTTTCAGTTTGTGCTTTTTGCCTTTCATCTTGTCACTGGGCACCATTGCAAGGAGTCTGGATCTGTCCTCACAGTAGCTCAGGCATTTATACGCCAGCTGTATTTACCCGTTGATTAGATCCCCCTGAGTCTTCTCTACTCCATGATAAACATTCCCAGCTTCCTTGACCTTTGCTCATGAGAGACATGCTCTAGTCCCTTAATCATCTTTGCAGCTCTTTACAGAAACAACTCCCCCGACTTTTATTTTCCCAGTCTTATCTTGCTTCTTTCAGCTCAGCATCCTGAAGTAGCATGGACCATTTTTCTCACTGCTACACTTAAATGGATCCTTTGTGCAATGGCAAATTGTGCAGTGCAAAAAGAGAGCAGAATGATCTATAGGCTTATTCTTAAAAGGCTATATGCTAGTTTATTATCAGGAAGGACTTCTTATCTGTACACAGATACTTCCTGCATCGAAGGCCATCATTCCTGTCCCTATTGCCCTCCCTTAACAGGGATGTCAATAGGTAAGGTCTAGTTGGGCTAATGGCATGGAAGAACCATGTTTTTGGGATAAGGACATTGTAGAGATTGCGCTTTTTTACTCTGTATCTTGTTCTGGTGAGCTTTTCCAGCTATGTTCAAATTACAAACTATTCATAAATAGCACAACAATGGGAGTGGGTGACTGCAGCACAACCTCTGTTCTCTAGCTGGAGCATTCAAAGGCTTGTATCATTTAGCTTGTTTCTCTAACCTGCTCTTTAAAGAGACTAAATAAAATTACAGGAGCAATGCTATTTTTTTCAAAAGTTCAAGATTATGTACATTTGAAAAGGTTGAAAAGTTGGATATCATCATCTGATATTATCGTCCTAGTGCTCCACTGAAAAAGAGATCATTTTTCTGTATGTTGTTAAATAGTAACAGGAAAAAGAGCTACTTTTTTCTTCGGGTAGTTTTAATGTGCTGTATTGTCAAAGGCTGGGGCTTTTGGGCACAGCACAAAACTGATTTTCATTCTAATTTACTGACTGCAGTGTAGTTTCCTTTCCCCTTACCGCAGGAGTAAAAAACATTCGTTGTTTGAACACCCTGAAGCATACAGGAAGGTCAGAACATCTGTTTTATTTGCACCAGTTCAGTATTATCACTGGGCAGAATCAGACCAACAGCAATAGGAAGGGTTGGGAGCTCAGAGAAAATGGACTGTAGCCAACTCCACAGAATACACCTGACCTCTATATGTCTTTTAAAGCACCTCTGTCATCATTCTTGGTAAATCTTAGTTACTTTATCTTTCAATCTTACGTAACAGAATCAGAAAAAACATGGCTGAGAAGATCTCAAGATGTCACACACACTATCCAGATAAGCAAACAGAGGTGGTTTTAAATTTCTTTTATGCAGTCCCAGTAACTAGGCTGGCTATCTACCCACTCGATCTATTTTCAGACTTAGCAACTTTTATGGCTGGATTTTTGCAATGTTTAACTTATTCTCTCCCCTCAGTCTTGGACTAAGATATCTAGACTGAACAACCTCATATCTTTCAGTCCGTTCTTACAGGTTATATTTTTAGGCATCTAATCATCCCTTTCCATTGTTTCTTGAAGTGTGGTTTGTGGAAGAGAACGCATTGCTCCAGCTGAGGACTGACGGTGCCATGTTCATACACAGGATTACTTTTTATAATATCCAAATTATATTAGTTTTCTAAAACTGCTGCCTAACCTGTTGTATCTGTGATAGTCCTGTTGCAGCTTAGAATTCACACTTCCCAGTGTTGAATTACATCCTTTTTTTTTTTTTTTTTACTACTCAGAATTGCTTTCTGCTCCAGTTCTGTGCTGTTAGCCTTCAGCTTGATACTGCAGCTGACTTCTCTCTCACTCACCAAACATGATACCAGACCCAGGATTCTTCAGAAACCTTCTGATATGTCTGAGTTTTGACAGGGTGAAACAGGGTGTACATCTTTCTGCTCATTTTTGAGCTCAGTTTGCAGAAGTTTCCCTGTCTTATGTTTAAAAATTATATTTAAAAAAAAAGTCAAAGTTTTTGGAGACACAAATTTCACAGTCTATCATATTCTATTAAAGGAATTTAGGATCATAATTTGCTTTTGGTAATACTATTTTAGTTACTTACTTTCTTGGTTTCTACTGAATTTAAATAAATAATATAAAATGCTTTCCAGTTAACAATTATGTACCAAATAATCTCTGAACAGCAGCAGTTTATGCTTTGACCTTCTAGATAATGTCCACTTTTTTTTGTCCATTTTACTATTACAAAATACTAAAATACTCGAGGTATACATTCCTTAATATAATGTTTCTCTGCATCTAAAAAGTTCCTAATTACTTTCCTGATCTAATTCAATCCAGTATATTAGCATATATCATCTAAATGTAGATTCACTTTAATGAAGAAATTTATAATTATTAAAATGTCACATCTGAAAATGGTTATAGTATGAAATATTTACCCAATTTTTAAAGTACATAGAAACTGTATAACATAACATCAGCGGTCTAACTACAGCCTTTCATCCAGAAGTGTTACACAGCATAATATTTTGGGACAAAACTTTATCATCACAACATTTAAGAAGAAATGTAAGCAATCCTAAAAATGTGTAAAGAAGCATGGACTATCCAGCACCTGACAAACTAGACGGGTCTTGTTAGTGTTACTAGAATCTGATGCCCACCCTTGGCGTTTGTTGCATTACATGGAGAGCGCCTCTAGCTTATAACACCACCAGAGAGACAGTGATAGAGCTTTTTTGTTTGTTTTAGTGTTCTTGCAGTAATACATTACAAAAAGAAACTTCACATGTATATCAGAGGCTATGAAATATTTAGAAATATTAATGGGACTTTAGAAAACATGGAAAACATGATGTGGGATAACTAATGCCCTTGTACTCATCAATATGCTAGAATTATATTATTTGTATTATTTCAGTAGAGATCAGGCACTTAATTATATGACAAACAAGGACTTACTTGGCATTTTATGGGATTGGGGAGTTACTCAGACAGGACTCAGGAGGCCTTATGCTGTCTGTTTCCTTTTGCCAAGTTGTTCTATTCCCATCACTGACAAAATATCTCCCCCTCTTTTAAGAAAACAAAAACAAGCCAAACCAAACAAAGCACAGAAAACTGCCAAAATCTACTGCAGTAGCTACATCAGATAGCTATTTAAAACAGATAGGTGTTTAAAAAGTCTTTGAATCTTGGCTAGAGACTTGCCTCAGTGGGATCTCTCTCCACACAGCTGAACCATCATGGAATTTCTAGAGCAAAAGGCATGAGCTATTGCTTCATTGTGGAATATTCTTAAGTTATTTCAACTCAACAAATTTCCAGAAATCTTTCTATCATGAAGAGGAGCATAATTATTCCCTTTGAGTTGTGATGAGAACTACACATTAGTATTTGTGATTTAGGTAACATTTTTTGATGTTGGTGGGCCAAAATTCCCTTGCGGGGTGCAGTTACATTTCCTGAGGCTATTCAGCTGTGCTGTTGAAACAAACCAGGCCATGGCACTTAGAGAGAGCCTAGGAAAGCGAGAGGCTGTCATGTAGAGGCTTCTTTGAGAGACAGAAGCCTTTGGGAAGTGGAATGAGAAAGCTCATTGCTACTTGGTTCTGTGAACCTTAGCACTGAGGAAAGGGTACAGTTAGCTGAGAATTTGAAAACTTAGGATGATTACAGACTTATGTAGAAATTCTGATTTTTCTCATGGTACATGGTAAGAGGGAGGACAACAACGTAGTATATTGTGCTTCTCTTCAATCAGTGTAAATCTTTACTTTAACACCCTGTGCCATTACCTTTTCCAGACTTTCTTTTTTTATTCTTTTCTTTTTTTTTTTTTTTTTTTTAATCTGCATTTACTATATTCCTAGCAATAGTTTGCAAGAAGTTTCAGGTTAGAAGTAACCCCTGCCGTAGTCCAGAACTTTGAACTACAATAATCTTCTGACTTTCAGTGCTGCTAATTTGTAAGGTACATTATCGGCAAAGATTTAAAATTTCTGCAAATCAGGATGAAACTTGTCAAAAATAAAATTGACTGACATTTGCTACTAGATAACAGAAATAGCCTTTACTGAATTAAATCTGAAATTCAAGAGGTAGAGAAAAGAAGACAGGGAAAAAACAGAAGAAAAATATATTTACAGTGACATGTCTCTTTTTTCTTATGACATTTCTTTCTTTTCAAATTTGCCTGGCTTCCTCTTTCTTTGTTGTTATAAATTCCTTTGATTCACACAGAAGGCACTAAGCTTTGCCTTGCCTCTAAAGCATCGTGCTATTGCTGAGCTTCTCAGTTTTCTTTCTTTTTTTTTTTTTTTCCCTTCATCATCATAGAGGCTTGCAACTCATACTTCAAAACTGACTGCCTGGAAGAGTCTCAAAAATGTATGCATCTTTGGAAACTCATAAAGTAAAATTAATATCTCCTCATAACTAACCCTCTTCACATCCCTGTCTTCAGAGTAAAATGCAGCTTATAGTAGCTATACCACTTACTAGGATTTTTTTGGTCTGTATTATATAATCTTCCTTGAGATTTTGGAGTCAAGGATCTCTGTGTATCCTTTTTACATATATGAATAAAATATGGGTGTGGATAATGTCATTGAGTTCAAGCAGGAACTAATCCCAAGAAAATAAACTTTCTGAAGACAAGCTGAAACAAGATGAACATTTCCTGAGGAGAAGCATACCAATTTTGAGACAGAATAACAAGTACTTACTGATGCATTTTTGACTTTTCTAGAAAACCACAAATTGAAGCCATATTATTTAGCGTTGTAAAGAAATGAATTCTCATAGCAGAGTAGAAGAAAACAGGGCTCCAGTTGTTATCTGGTTTTTGAGCTGAAAGTTCTGATAAAAGTACTGATACACGGTCCAGCACCAGGTAGCACAGTAAATACAACACTCCAGTATAGATAAAGAATGTATGCAGTCCACTTATCATTTATTTGCATACATGGATATATCTTTTTCAATGAGGCATGCAACAACTTTGCTTGCTGCAATGGCTGCAAACCTAAAATACTTCTACTGATGTTGTCTACCTGAAAAATAATACTTCTTCATGTTGTAAGGTTCAGCTCCAGTCTTAAGAATGACTAATGTTTTCATTTACTTAGACTATGATGTATTTCCTAAAGAAAATACACAACAAAATTTTCTCGTACCGATTTCGCTACATACCAACTCTGAAATGTGGTAACAAAGACGTTAAATAAAAGCCTGGTTAATGGTTAAACTTTAAGATTAAGAGGTCAGTTTTCAAACTCCCAAACATACTTCTATAGGAATGAAAAAAGATGTATAGACTGAATACTGAGTGGCCTTTAAAAAGTCAGTTCTTTTTGCTAGAGAAAAATCAGTACTTAATTACTTTACAATATTTTTTTTTCAGGTTAACATACCTTATAAATGCCTGATTTTTTTGTTATTTTTCATTTTAGTGCAGTAGACCAGTGTGGTTAAGTGAATACAGGGACATCTTGTATATTTATGTTTTCATCAGTATGCAATGGGGCAATGGTATTAGCAAGGCTGTAAATTTGAATCTTTGCTGTTTGTTCATATGGAAGTCAATACCACCATGGCCATATCTACTGGGACAAAGAATATGAGACCAATTTTCCATTATTCATAAAGTGTAGTTATTGTTGTCATTCTTAAACAGTTGTTTAGCTATTTAGTTTGTTGCCAGAGAAAGGAGTTTGTTATGAACATCTTTAATTACTTTTTCTGTCATTTGAAGAAACTGATTTTTATCAAGGGAAATTAGACTTTCTAAAGCAATAAAAGAATGGCAGAATCAGCTATGTCAGAGGTCTCCTATACAACAAGAATAAGTGAAAGGACTTATCAGTTGGTTTCTAATTGAGTCTGAAGGGAGGAAAGATGCAATAATAATTTAATAGAAGATGCACCCATGCTTTAGGCACACATCGTGTTTTTTCATCATACTGTTGAAAAATTCATTTTATCCCCTTGCCCCCTAACAATGGGAGACAGGAATACCATGTCACTCAAATCACCGTTATTTTTGAATCTGTTACAGCTCTGAAGCGAGCAGAAGGCCCCCATGAAGGAACAAGATTTTAAATTCAGTTTAAATAACATTAACTAGATCCAGAGTGATTAGGCTTCTTGCTCAGACTTCATGAAATTATATAGCTGAAAGTAAAATCACCATTGTGTCTTAACAACGCATTCATGATCAGCAGAGAAAAAGTGCAGACTCTGCTTAACAAACTATTTCCTCCCTGTTTGTAACCAGAAAAGTAATTTCTCCATCAATAAGAAGATAACTTTTGCAGGATGGTAAAATATATTCAACTGATATTTGAATAATCTTGCTACAAATGTACCAGTGAACTTAGAAATCAGAAACTTGTACACGGTCAGATAACTGGGCTGCACTTGTGCCGCATCGAAACCAGTTTTAAACGTCGGATCCATTTAAGTGGATTTTTTTTTTTTTTTTTTTGCACACTGAGTCCTGTGGGTGGCCCTGTTTGTTGCCCCATTTCTAAGAATTTGGAGACAGGAGAGGTGGGGAGAGAGAGGAGGATTAGAAACAAACCTATTACATTGCTGGGAAATATTTATTTTCTGAACACGTCCCTTCAATCTCCTTTCATCAACAGACATTTCTCAGTCCCAGGATGAAATTAACGTATTTTCTATAAATTCACGCCAGCACTTTCTAATGTAAAATATATTAACAAAGGCCTGCAAAAGTACAGATTCTAGCCACCGACCTGGTAGTCAGCACTAGCAGATTCCATACCTTAAAAACCTGGCAGAAATTAATCTCTGGGCACTTGATTTAAGAAGACAGAAGAACTCTCAAAATACCGTAATGACAGCCATTAACATTTATAAGCAAGTTACTGATTCTAACATGATCTTCCTCTTAACTATTTTATGTTAAAAGTCTTTAAAAATGTTTATATCACTAATGAGGAAATGATGCACAACTGTGCATATTTTTAAAGGAGTTTAAAAGATGAAAAAAATAATAACAGGAAAAGACAAAATACTTTGCACACTACTACAGTGTGGTAAAACAGAATGTACTGCATTATAGAAGTATTTTGTGTAGTATGAGAGAAGAGAATGTTAATGAATGACATATTACTTGAGAGGTTGCATATAAGTGGTGATATATAAAGCAATCTGAAATTGCTTCCCAGAAAAACACTCAAAATATTCTGCTGAGGCTAAGCAGAGCCAGCATCAATTAAAAAAGCTAAGATTATATGGCAAAGTGATATGAAAACAGCAGGAATGGAATTACACAGCCAGTGTTTCGTCGTGCTAAATACTGCTTATAGAAAAAGCCAAAGGTAAACAAATGAAACACGATAGGTTTGGCTTAAGAAGGAAGACTTTGATTCTGCTATTGCAGAAATTAGAAAGTACAGATTTTTGCTAAAACACCAAAGTAATTATATCATGTTACCCTAATTTTTCAGATATTGTTTTTGTCTATACTTTTTGTCTATGCTGAAACATTAACTGAAATTTTATCAGTATTATTATCCTCAGATTTCTTTCTATTGTCTTAAGGTTTTTCATAGACATATCTAAGAACATTTCTTTCTGGGATGTTTTCCTTTTGTCTTTTAAAACAATGCAAAAATAGCTCTTAATATACTAGAACAAGAGAGTAGAAAGAAAGAGAGGAAATGGAGCATCAAATTTTCTGCATTAGAACACCAAAATACAACATTATAGCATTCAAAAGAAAAGCGACAGTCCAATCAATTTTTGCATCTAGGACTTTGGAACACTATTTTCCTTTAAAATGCATTCATCTGAGGATTGTGTGAAAAATTGTAATAGGTGCCATGATAAATTTTCAGACCTTCTATTTATACTAGGTCATCAGCATCGTTATGCGCACTTACTTTTTCTTCCAAAACAAAACAATTTATACAAAACAGATCTATTTGTATATAGATCTGTTTGTCCAAATTGAAAGAAAAAGAAAAGAAACAGAAATAGTTTTCATCACAAGCAGGCATTGACAAAGATAAAACAGAAACTAGTATCTGGTACATCAATACTACCTAATAAGGCATTTTTCCAGTTTTAGTTCACCATAGAAATAAATATCCTAAGCAGTGCAAGCTAAGTCTTCCATTTCTTATTCAAGCAAAAATGTGATGGTAAGAGTTTTTTTGAAAAAAGTTACACAGTAGCTAGTCCTTGAAAGCACAGAAGGACCTTTTTATCTTAATTTTCAAGAACTATTTCAGATCAGGTACAAAGTGAAAATGTGTCTAACTGCAGATCTTTCTTGTGGGAGGATGCATAGGGACTCAACAAAATGTCCCAGTCTCCCAGTAAGCACTGCCCCGTCCTCTTCTCTTGGAAGAAAAACCTGCATGTTAAACTTCCTTGAATAATTTTGACTTCGTTCCTATATAGTCAATTCTTAATCTCCTTGAGAGAATAGAAAACTGTGGTAGCAAATCACAGTTTACAGTCAGTTTTCTGTGTATCACTCAGAGTTAAGGACAGAGTTTTAAGCAAGTTTCTTTTCCAATCTGGGTTTGACATTCAGCTGCTGCAGTGGTAAGAGTGGAGTTCAATGCAAGGTGACCGCGGTCATATTGTGATCATTTAAGGAAAACAAAACAAATTAAGGAAAGTCTTAAAGAGGCATCAGCCATTCCTTCCCCTCCTTACCACATGCTCAGCAATTAACAACAAGTTTAGTCTCTTATGGTAACTGTTATGTGCTGTCTGGGAGGGCAGCTGGGTGAGCTGGATTTCCACGACACTCCGTTCATCTAGAAAGATTAATTAACGTTGGTACTGATTTGGGCCCTCTGCGTTCAAGAAGGTAGAATTCATTTAATTGGAATACTAGAAAACTTTTGCCAAAGACCAAACTGAACCTTCCCAGAACTAGCAAGTCATAGACCTTTCAGGTGTTGAAAGGTTTGACAGCCAATTGCTGACCTATGCTAGAACTGGTAGAAGCTTTAGATTGACAGGCAGAACTGCTCAATAACTCAATTACAAAAGATCTCTCTATATTTTTAGTACATGTTTCTAATGAAAGGAGTATTTTCCTTATGATTTGTACAAGTGTCACTAGGAATGCCCTCCCAAAAGTATGTGAATTCAACTGTGACAGGGAGTTTTCTGTTAAGAGTTACCTACTTTGTTGCTTTTCAGTTTATGTCAGTCATACTTCTTTGGAATAATCTTACCAGGAGCAAAAAGTGATACTCTGGAGTGACAAATTACTCCTATGCAATTGCCGTTTTACTATTTTCTCATACTATTTTCCCCTATGCTAGATCAAGACAACACTTTTTAAAGTGAGCAACAACTTAAAAACAGTGTTTCATAAACACCCACAGAATCAGATGAGTTAGTCACATCATACACCATTAATAAAATAACTAGATGCAGTAAGTGATATAACTTTCTTTGCTGTAGCTTCTCTGCTGCCAGCATATTAATCCAATGATCCTGTTGGTTGTTCCTGCTTTTTTTCTAGCTTCCCTTTTTTTGCGGTAGAACCTGTTTGTTCATTCACATTCTTGAGCAGCAAGTGAAATAAGATGAGATGCAAGCAGCTACTACAATTCAGTAAATATATTGCTTCAAATGCCTCACCTGGAAGATTCAGTTTGCTCTAGTCTATACAGAGGAAGGCGATGCATTATTTATATATAGTAGGGTCCCACACCCTTATCGTTGTTATGTAAATAAAATGAAGCAGAATGATACAGAACACTAAAGAAAGAACCTGCTCAGCAGGTGCTTACGTCTCTTGTCGTGAAATTAAACAAACTAGATTGATTGATTTATATATTCTTTTTGTTAATAAGAACAGGTCAGAGTTTAGATTGGATCAAAGCTTAAAACCGTGTATGTGTATATAGATTATATTTTAATGAAAATAAAAATTGTTCTAATGCTTCAAGGTCACGTTGCAGAGCATGTTTATGGCGGTATATTACACAGTTACAGAGGACACATCTCATGATCATCTAGTTGTTCATCCTTCTGCCTTCTTGACCCCACATAACCAACCTGTTATAAATTGTGTTGGATGTTTTTACATCCATCAGCTGAAGTGCTGATGAGGGCTCTATTTCACACTAATTACTCGCAAGAAAAATATTAAAAGAACAGTTCCTCACACAAATAACTTCCCCAACTATGTGGAATACTGACTTACAGATCTGAAAAACAGAGTGCATTTAGCTATATTTGGCTCAGCATTACACCACAGGCAATCTCTTTGAAATCAACCAAATTGAATAGGGAATAAACCTGAGCAGGTTGGCATGCTGTGTGCGTTTCATGGACAGCATCAAATTAAGACCATCTCAAGCTATCTACTGTGCATCAGCAGCAACAGACTTTGTTATTTCCCATTTGCACACATTTTTGTTGTGGTTGTTTATCTCCCACTGGAGTCCTATCTTCCTGCCATCTATTATCACCATAACTCCCTAATGTGACTCTATATTTTGTAGCTATTTCCTGTGAAATGGAAGAATGTGCAAAACAGGCAGATGCGCATGCCCTATTTTTTCCCCTATAGCCACTACCACATATGGAACAAGCTCTCCTTCCTTATTACAGTAGTATCTTTCCTGTAGGCCTCTGGATAATTTTAGAGTTTAGTATAGAATTAAGTTGACTTGGCGATATTTTGCATAAGGGAGATGCTTTCTTTCAGGGTTCTTCTGTCTTTGCTTGCTAAGTTTTGCTTCCAGAAGGCACTGAAAAAAATGCAAACCCAATGTTTACTATCGCACACAAAGAGCTGAGATGTATATTATCTGTATATATTTTTTATCTGTATATATTTTTTAAAATTGCAGAGACATGACCAAAATTCAGTGAGTATTTTTAAGGGCTGCATGTGCACAGAAGGCACCTGAGACAAGGTCTAAAGTTATGAAAACCTCCATTTTCCTGTACAGTGCCACAATGGAAAATAATTTCTTCTTTTGCAGAACAGAAAACCCTGCTCAGCGAGAAGTTAAAGATAGGTACTTAATAAAAAAGCACTCAAGGAACTGCTTAATTTCTTTCTTTCTTTTTTTTTTTTTTCCTTCCCTCCTCTCTCTCTGCAAATGATTCTTAATAAGAGCATGAACTTAAGTTCTGCAATATGGTCAAAACTGCAGCTTTTCTCTGCTGGTCCAGCATGCTAAGCAAGTTATCTACTAGTTCATGTTGAGAACACTGATGAATGGTGAATTATTCACTATAGCAAATAATTTGCAAAAATTGAACCCAGATCAAGAGCCTTTTGTGGAATGGTGCTCACATCCACTTTTGCAGAATTTGCCAAGGCCTGTTTAGGAAGGGCCTGTGCTGTGGGAAGAGGGAGAGAACAGGATACTCCCATTTTCATTTGCCAACCAAAATAAATAGGTGTGGAGGAAGAGATTTCACAAATCAACAAAATAAGAAGAAAAATATCGGGAAGGGAAAGTAGGAAGAAAATTGTTACTCAATACAGAGAACCAACCAGGAGCTCTCAATTTTTGATCACTATGTGCCCTCTGATAATATGCATCAGATTAGACCAGAGTTAATACTGTAAAAGTGATAATTTAGCAGACATTCTCTAACAAACCTTAGACACCCAATGAGAGAATTATTTCTCTGAAGTTTTCTTTTTTTTTTTTTTTTTAAATAATAATTAAAAGAGTGCAGCTCCACCAGGACAAAATAATAGTTACCTAGAACTAGGAGTGAACTTTTTACTAGATATTTTTAGGTACTTAATTCACATAGATTTCTGCCTTCAAAACAAGGCTATGCAGCTACTTCCTTGGGCATTTCCTTTAAAGCCAGACAAGTTTTGCAAGAATTTGGTAAGCAGAGAGCAGTATATTGGCTTCAGTGCTCTTGGGCCTACCAGAGGTGATATTTCTGTGAGCTACAGCAGCATAATAAGAAATGATAACACATATTTGGGACCAAGCAGGTTCAGATAGTATTTACCATTTGACAAAGTTCTGTTGCTTAAGTACTTCTGCACTAGATGATAGCACCTGAGGCCATGTAAAACTACTCTCAACTTGCACAGTGGAGTTGAAGAGCAGTTGGATACTGCATCGCTGTGTTTACAGAGGAACAAGTCAAGAAGTAGGGCACACTTAGAGAATTAATTGCTGTCCAAAACTGCAAGGCTTAGTTGAGACCTAGTTCCTACTCCTACTTCTGTGGAGGCAATTAGAAAGGGACAGAGGGTACAAACACTATAACCAGGAAGCTAATCTCCTTGGCAGCCAATATTCACTAGTTCTGGATGCCGGGAACGTGCATTTGTTTGCTGTACGGATTCAGTCAATCCAAGAGCTGCTTTATCAGGCAGTGCGACCCACTCCCGGTGTTGACGGATGAACAGCTGAGGAGGAGGAAAAGCTGGAGAGAGGCCAAGGGCCTGTGAAGTGGCAGAGCACAGCTGGCGCGGCGGGCTCAGCGCAGGCAGATTAATGAGTCTCGAGAGTTAGGTAGGGCCTGTCCCTGTTAAAGGCACTGCCTCGGGTTGAAGAAAAGGCAAGGAAACTTCTGTCAGAATTTTTACAGTGATTGCCTAATGAATCTTGATCCAGGGAAACAAAACAAAACCCAACTCACTGCGGCTCGGACCGTTGAAAAAGCTACAGCATAATATTCTATTGACACCTGGCCAGTATTGAGAAGCTAAGGTTAAACCTTTTTCTTTTTTTTAAGTTATTAATAGCCTCATCTTTAAAGTTTGATGATCAGAGGATGGAAATGAAGATTTTTTTTGCCATGTGGAGATGATATACAAGGTAGAACAGTGTGGGGACAGTTTTGTTCTTGCCCAACCATTCGTTACTCCTGAGCAACTTAAATATGATGGTACATGAAATGTTGTGTTTTCAACATACTTGTTGAGCCCAGCTGGCATATCAAAGATCACCCATCTTGTGCATCCATCTAAGCGTAGATTTTGCACCTGGCTAACTAAAGTGAAGGGTGGGGGGAAGAAGTAAAATTATTTACACCATTACATAGTTCCAGAATAATTTATAAGGATGTTACAAGGACAATGTTATTTCTGCCTGTTACAAGGACAATGTTATTTCTGCCTGCCCCCAATGCTATATTTCTCTATAAAATAGATTAATGCCATATTTATGTAGATGACTGAAAATTGTCATGCTTTGAACACCCACAAAATATATTCCCAGGAGTCTTGTTCCTTGGGATGAGGAGACTGATTCAATCAACTTTAAAAGATTTTCAGAATATATCCTCATTTGGCATGATACATTTCTGACTGTGTATCTTCTGGTTAATGAAAAGCAAAACACAAACATAGGAAGCATACTGGCAACTTCAACAGAATATAAAATATGCAGTAAATAAGAGAAATTGTATTGTTAAGGAGACTTTCATCTACCCATTTGTGTAAGCATGGATAAAGGCTTGACATTTCCTTTGACAACATTAAAGACAGAGCAGTATTAAGCCTTGTACAAAAGTTCAGGTTCTTTTAAGTCTCTCTTGACTCTCTTACAAAAGCTTATATATTCACTGCATTTGTCAATTACAGATGCAGTGATGAAAGGCAAAGACTGAAGTTACTAATATGTACATTCTTCATTCTAATGGTTTATCTGTGAGAACATTCAAGGAAAAGAAGGGAAGATAAATATTACTTACTCTCGGGAAAAAAAAATGTACTGCTGCTTCAGTTTATAATTTCTGGAGACTTGCAGGTTTAAAAGGGTTTTTTTTATGGGCTACATACCTGTGTGATTTTTTTCTCCCCCTTTTCACCTGCCTTATTCTCCAAGTAAAACCACATTTAATTATTTTACTTATAAATACTATTTTAAAAAATATAATCTTAGACATATGACATAAGTATTAATTTCAGTCCAGTCTAGTAATATTAACCTTCAGGGTTAAGACTAGAGCCAGTCTCTTCACTAAAAAGGTTTTCAGCAATATTAACTAAAATATGGATTTCCATATTTCACATTCACATTGAAGAGAAGACTTTTATAAGCATTATTTTTACATTTTCAAAGTAGTAGTGCCTGAAAGTAACAGAAGAAAAAGAATTCAGAGGCTCTCACAGCATTTGAAATATACTTACATAATGGTAGCTGCAAAGCTAAGAAAAAAAAATGTACATCCAAAATGAGTAGCTTGACAGTATTATTATTTTTTAAAAATCTTTGCAGCAGAAACAGAAGAAATAGCAGCTTTGGTAGCCCAGTACTTTCCATACCATATTCATTGGTGATAATATCCTGGGAGGTGAAGTGGTACCCACATGCTTCACTGAGAAAATGTCAAAACAATTTCATCAGATACACACAGGCAAATCTAATAATAAATGCACAGATATTTAGACATGGGAATACTTTGAAAAAGTTAGTGCCATCCAAGATCATAGTCAGACTATAGCAAAATGGCATCAGATATGCAATACAGTGAGGGATGTCACACAATCCTAGAGCTCTTGCTTTTCTCTATTCTCACTTCTTCCACCAGGAATTCTCTTTCCCATACTTGAGAAAAGCAGCACATGGCTCCTTTTAGTTCCTGTCAGAAGCGGCAGGGTAGAAATAGGAATGCTATTCCCACTATCTGAACAGCAAACTGGGAGTTGAGAGCTCCAATTTCTATTTGGCAAAGTGGGTGCAGACTGGGTCCTTTGCAATCACTTTCCCTACTGAAGCCTGAGAGGTCTGAGAGTCTTAGTATTAAACTGCTGAGGAAATGCATACACAATTTACACCTAAAAAAAAAAAAAAAAAAAAGCTATTGTCTGAAGTTATCTGAAAAAGCTATCTGAAAAAATATAGAAGATACTGTAATTCTAGAAGCCAGAATAACATTTTCAATTTTCTCAGTTGTGAAAGCTGACAGACTTTTTTCACTGCTTTCCCCCACCTCAAGATGAAAGCAGAGATTGTTACAAGCAGAACCAACAAAAGGGCTGAGGAAGAGTTTATGATGTCCAGGCTTTCATACTATTCTGTCTGAATCAAAGACTGATGCTAAGAACAGTGTTAAAAATCACCTCAACTCTTGCAAGCAGACAGTAATAGAAAGCTCCAGTAACTCTCAGAACTGCGTTTTCTTACTTTCTCTCCATCTTTCTGTGTGTGGTATCTTTCTATGATTTTCTGAAAAAAAAATAGCCCAAAGGCAACTGCAAGTGATTCAGTGACAGAAATTTAAGTTGGTTATGAAGGACTTGAGCATTCATTTTAATCAGCGTGGCAAAACAGACCTAATGAAGGTGTGAATATTATGTTCTTAAGGAAAAGTGATTTCAAAACGTAGCAGGCAAGCTCAGGATATATGAACTTCTCACTCAGTTTAAGAAACTAATGAAGATTTACCTGATTCAAGCATAGTCAGTTGGATCTTAAAGGACAAAAATATGAAAACAAATATCTAAGAACAGTTGAAGCTATTTGTGTCAGCTTTAATTTTGATGTGTTGATGAAATAGTGAATTAATTTGACTTGCTGAGCCAGTCCTAGCTTATTTTTAATCAAACTTTTAACAACTTCAGTTTGAAGAAAAAAAAAAAAAGATGGGAAAAAGAAGAAAAAGCAAAAAAGATGGGATCTTCTGTTCCAAGTAATGTGTTCATTAATCCAAAGGGACCAATAGTATTGTAGCAGGCTTCTAAAGGGCTAATGTTCCCTAAATGATGGACTGTCAGAATTTACTGTCTTATGTCCACTACAAAAAGCCAAGGTCTGTCTAATTTTATTAAGTCTACTAAAGCAACACTTTCTCTGAGGAAGCTTGTGCTCCCTGAGGGCTTTTCATTTTTGCACTTTGTTTTGTATTTTTTTTCTCCAGCCACTTCTAGTTTCTATAGTCTTGTAGAGAATTTTATTAACAACGCCTATTTTACAACTGCTTTGCAGGAATAAGTAATTGTTCAGCTGTGCCAGGATAGATCTTCAACATTCTCTATAAAGATATTATAACCTAGAAGATAAATGGAGAAAGAACTGGGTACACTGGGGCACCAGAGTGTGTGTATATAATAGCACAAAGACACAGATTTGAACAAACCCATAAAGGAAGGGCTAAGGATTTTTTAGTGCCACTAAGCCCTAACCATTCTGTAAAATCTGTGTTAAGATCTGCCATGACATATTCTGCCTACATATACTTTCCTTTTCCTTTCCTTTATTTAAGATCTTTGGAGTCACTGTACTGCATATCAGAAGGCCAAGATCAAGGCTCTTTGTCCCGGCTGAGACCCTGAGCAGGTTTTCTCTCTTCCCCCGCACTTCTTTAAACGCCATCTCAGATCTGCAGCAGTGGCTGAGGAGAATGAGACACCTCACAGGGAAAGTGTCACCTTTCAATTCCCTGAGCCCAGACATCTCAGTGCCAAACCCCCTGACAGTGTCACACTGAGCGTGTGAAGTGCCGTGTCTTCTCTTCTGCCTGTCATGTCACTTCGCTTTATATTCCTCATCCTAGCAGCAGGGACGTAGCCTGTGCGGGAAGGGCTCAGATGGCTGCACGCCTCAAACTCCCACCTTCCTGCCGCAGAATGGGAACACTCTTCCAAACGCTGATTAGACAGTTTAGTGCCACTTTCCTGCTGGAAACAAATCACTGACACTGGTAATAGCTCTTTAGACAGATGCTCACAGATTAGGTTCCCAGTGGTAAAATATCTTGAAGTGTTCTAAATGCTTGAGGAAAAATTGACACAGAAGAGCTTGTTGAAGAACAATTCCAAAGGATCATTTGTGTCCAAGGGATCCTTCCTTTTAAGGATGCTATTTACAGGACATAGAAATGCCTGTATAGTTGTGAATTTGAGATGAGAAATTGTGAAACAGAAACACTTCTTAAATTTTCTAACACTCTTTACAGGATACTTTAAGAAGCGATCTAGTCTAACCCCTGGTCCAACATATTAAGGTCTTTTCAGAAACCTGCAGTTGTCAAAGACTCCATACTCTGCCCAGGTCTGCTTAAAATACTTCCATAATTTCCTAAATGAATCTTTTCATCATAATTCAAACCTATCTCTTTCTATCCTTCAGCCAAGCACACAAAGAACAGCCTTTCTCTACATCAGATTTTTACACGAAGGAAGATTATCATCGTGGCCTCCCTGATTTTATTTTCACTGGTTTTAAAATCACACACACACACACTTTTTTCTCCACCCAATACCCATCTTTCCTTGCCTTTTTGAGCCAAAGACTTTCCTTCATAAATACTATATTCAAAACTGCAGTTATTCTAGTTACTCCTACTGACTCACACCAAATAGGTATATTTTTTTCTTTAAGTGCAGCACCCAAGATTAGATCCAGAGTTACAACTGAGGCTTGGTCAGTACTAAACATATGCATAAAAGTGGCCTAGGCAGCAAACAAAGTGGGGAAAGTGCTGAAAAGTATTTGCAACTTAGTTTTAAATGGTTGACTCATCACTTAGCTTGAATCCCAGGTGATTTGAACAATTACACACTCAATACAGTTAATTGACCCAGAGTGTAAATAAAGCAACTAATGGGGAGGTTTAATATGTAAAGTCTTCAATAAACATGGAGTGTTGCCAAATTTTCTATTACAGCAGTATTTTTGTATAGTTTAGCTGTTTTATCTTTTATGAAATATAGAGCTTGTGGACGCAGCATTGCAGTCTGCAGACTTAGGCAGGCCCAAGCAAATCTGGAATGATTCTGCTGAAGGTAAGTTACCCTCAGTGTAGGTTGTTAGAAATTAAATTAAGAATCCATCTCTAAAAGTAAGTACTTTTAGAAGGGCAAATACTTTTAAACTGAAACACCTAACAGAAACTTCGCTAATATTTACAATACTTATTAATGTATGAGAATGCTGAAACTTTTATTAATTAAAAATTTGTAGTAAAAGTTAAACTACGTCCTCCATATTTTTAAGAAATTCTCTCAGAAATGTACAAAATGGAAAGACTACATGTTTAGATAACAGTATCTCAGCATATGTAGGAGAGATAAATAATTTGAAAGTTTATACATGAGTTGTGCAGATTTATAATGGAAAATGAATACTCTAATAGGTAAAGTCATTTATTCGGAATTCATATGACTTTAAATATACATTTACCTTTAAGTTGCAGATATTTTCTTGCACAACTGCAAGGAGAAGAAAAGCAAATGCTGAAAACAGAAAATTAAGTCCTTTAGAAGAAATATATTTAGTATTGATTATTTATGTTGAGATAAGTTCATGATTTAAGAGCTCTTCAGATGTTAACCCAGATTTCCCCTTATAACAATTTCCTATTTTGGAAATAAAGCAGGCTTCAATCTCACTCAGGCTTCTGAGCAAGCCCTGCAAGTAATAAACAAAAGGAAAAGATGAAGTTAGTCATTTTGTCACTTTGGGTCATTTGAAATGAAGTGGAAGTGCATGGGACTCCATAAAGCATCTTTCCCATGCTAACTGTGGGCAGTCATTCCCCAGCTCCCCAACCCCTTCAGCTAATTGCTAGAGGAGGCCAAGGAAGACGAGCCAACCATCGAAGGACAGACAGCACAGCTCGTAGTGACACACTGAAGCACTTCTGCTCTAGTATTGTATGAGTCTGCAGAACCCGAGCGGCTAGAAACTGTTGATGAAAAGTGCCATCGGTCACCATGGGCGTCCTTCACCATAGCTCTGGGGCTCCTCAGCCAGCCACAAAACTTAGGACACTGGTGAGTCTCAATCCACGGGCTTGAAGTCTAAGGGACCCCAGCTCACACTGTGATGTTTTAGGATCTTTCCAAGAGAAAGTTCACCCGCGTGGTGATCGCAGGAGACTTGAGCTTCCCACATTGCCAAAGAGAACCTCACATGAGGTACCTTCACGTGAGATACTACAGAGGCATGGCTTTACAGTGGCCTTCTAGGGACAGGGTTTGGTACCTTATTCTCAAGTAAACATAAATTTTTTTGACCCATGTTAGAAAGCAAAACACACACACACCATAAAATCATGAAACTGAATTTTCGCTTATATCCAGCCTTTAGAGTACACCAGCATGTTTTCCTCTTCCTATCAGAATGCCATGAAAAGTCTCAAATCTCTTGATTTTACATGTAGTTAGAAAAGGGGAAGTGGCCATAGAAAAATAAAACTTAACATAACTTATACATAAACTGTTTCAAACAAAATAGCATCATCTACTACTAACTTTGCTGACAGTCATGGCATAGGAGTGTTCGGCAGCCATCTGTTTCTAGTTTTCTCCCTTAACTTGTATGCATGTTTCAAAATATTATGGGTTAAAATATGAGCTGAGAAAATCATGAAGAAAATATCAAGAAACAGAAAAGGTAAAACAAGTCTTTCTGCTTTACTTAGTTAATACAGGTATCTATGTGCATTATACACAGGCAGCTCTTCAATTTAAAACAAACCTGCTGTGCTACTTGATTTACTATAGCTGCAGACATGATTGGGTAGTTCTATGTTTGAACATATCTATATTGGCTATATACAGATGCTCAGGAACTTGAAGTTCCTGAAGCTCTTAAATTCCTAAATATGATATTAAAGAGAAGTATGTTATGGTAGAAACTATAGCATTTTCTTCAAAAACTTTCTTAGATAACTAATATCTACCAAATGTGCACAACTTCTATAATTACTTCTTTATTTAGTCATCATAAAAGTAGTGCAATAATAGTATAACTCAAAGAAAGTGCAATATAAAAAAAAAAAAAGATGACAAAATAATGAAAAAAAGAAAAAACCCATTTGCCACCTGCACTGTGTTGCTTTCTTCCCTTTGCAGGTTGCACTGAAGGTTAAAACTAAAATATAATTTTCAGTATTACTTAGTCTGGATCTGACTCTTGTTTGTACAATTACCGCCAAATGCAAAAAGTACAGAACTTAATGAGTAAAATGTTTCCCCTCTTACTACATCAGCAGAGAACACACATCACTCCGGGCATCACTGAGGAGATGCCAGAACCCAGAACGTGCCCTTGAAACGCGGAGGTGTCACAGCCACCGGCCCAGCGCACCAAGCACGCACCAAGCTCATCATCTGGAGCTGAGCTCCGCAGCCAGGACTGGGCGGCCTCAGCTCCAGAGCTGGATCCACCACTAGGGCAGCCACCCCTGTGCCGGCATCCCGGGAAGCCGGGCTCGTCACCACGGAGCCTTCGAGCCAGCCCACGGCCCCCCGGCGACGACGGCCCCCGAGCGTCGTGGTGCCGGCAGCCAAGCCAGGCGGGAACCCAGACAGCAGCCCAGGACACGGGTCAGTGGAGTCTGTTCCGGAAGGGACGGGAGCAACTCCCTCAAATCCCTGTTTTCTAGGGAAAAAAATGCTCTTTTAGACATTGTTGGGCAAATTCAAAAGAGGAAGGCTCTGGCCTACAACTATTATTGTGATTCTGAACTCCTGAAGCATCTGCTAACAGTGGAGAGCATCCTAACAGAGTGAAGCAGGGAGCACAAAGTTATCTGGAGTGAACAAATAAAACTGCAACCTTGTATATTCCACAAAGTGCTACTGGGAAATATCCTGCCAGCAAGCTACCCTTAAAACAGCTGTTGCAAGCAGCCCAAACACACATCCATCTGCCTGTTCCTGAGCACAAGCACCTTTTAATTTCAATTTAACATGAGGTGCCACAGTACGTTGGTGTCCTGAGCCCCATGCTTGCTTTCCAACACCTGCACTCTGAACACAAGGTTTCAGTCCTCCTGAGCACAACGAAATCCTTTTTGTTTGAAGGGCTCCTGAAACAGCAAGAAAAACAGCCAGGGACACAGACGGAAAGAATGACAGTGTGTCAAGTTCAGCAGTCCCTGAAAATGATATCTGGGAAATTCATGACAGGGAACTGGCAGGTTAATGCATTGTTGTGTGCACAGACCTGTGATGTAAACCTGCAACACTCGGCCATTGCTTCAGCACTAAAAAAAAAAAAAAAATACCTTTTCCTAGGGAGTGCAGAAGAAACTCCCTCCAGCTGCTCAGCAGGGCCACCAGGGATGGGAGCTGGCCCGGCACGTAGTGAAGGCTCGTGGTCTCAGCAGGGGAAGTATTTCTGTGGTTGCTGCTACATGCAATATATTGCACAATGACAGAGCTACAGAAAGAGATATGCTGCTGCCAGGATAAGATGGACAGGTTGTTTTTTAATATCCTGACATAAAACCGTTGCAGGCAATACACAATTAAGGAAAGCTTTAACAGCCACTTTTGTGCAGCAAAACACCTCAGGTGAGGACGTGCTACTGCTCTGGGGATCCACACTCTGTTTTGTGGTGTGATGACTATACCTGTCTTTTTAAAGTGGAGATTGTTAAATATCATTGACAACAATAAAAATAAATAAGTTGATGCAAATAAGAGGACAAAGTCCAATTTCGGATTGAAATGAGCATTTCCAGCAGAAGAATGGTTCTTTCTGTGCTGCTTAATCCTCATTTTCTTGGTCTGTTATTTTAAATATCCAAAAAACAGACTCTAGCCATTGCTGAATCTTTCTGGCTTCCCCAACCAAATATTCATTCATTTCATTCTAAGATTTGAAATCAATTGGTCTCGTGCTTTTTCTATAGTCTCAATGTATTTTTGCTTTCCATTGCTTAAATATACTTATAAAATGCGTAACAGTCTACAATTTCTTTCTCTTTCCTCCCCACTCTTGAATAGCAGAGCCTTTTAAAGTGGAACCTCTTTACTTGTAACTAGTACATTAAACGGATAGCATAAAAAGGAGAAGACCTTCTGCAGATCCCCTTATTTACAGATACATTGACTGTGTATGTGTATCCAGTCTTCACGTTTCATAGCCTGCTAAGGCCAGTATCTCAGTGACAATCTCTCCCTGTGTTTTTTTTTACAAGCGTGTTCTCTGCTTTCCAGATGGTCACGGAAACCTCATCCACCATGGCACAGAGTCAATCCTAATGGGACAGGGCAATACGAGGGCGAGTCTCTTCCCTAAATCATGACATACATTGAATGTTTGAGCCTTGTTTGTACAGACCACAGAGGAATTTTAAAAACATTTAAATACAATTGTTTTCCAGTTCTGGGGAGCCTTAAGCTCCTATGTATCCAAACTACCAAAGTGACTGCAAAGCAATGAAAAAAGCAAGTTGCACTTGGGGTTGATTTTGGGGAGAGGTATTGCCACACGCACGCAAAACCCACAATGACAGAATGTCCTAGATGGAAACACTTCAAGCAGAACAAAACAAACACACAAACCAAACCAAACCAACACACCACACACACTATTTAAGTGGCCTTCCCACAGCACCTGAACTGCAGCCGTCTGCATATTCTGATCAATACCTCCTCCTCAAAAAAAAAAAAAAAAAAAATCTGATCTCTCATTTCCTTCAAAAGTTCATTCAGTCTCATTCTTCACAAAGAATGAGTGAGAAATTTTTCCCTTTTGCTGATACTTACTGGGCAATTCTATCAAACACTGTGCCCAACTGGCTCCCTTCTTTCATTGAACCTGTGCTGTAAGAGGCAAACATAGGCTAATAGAGCCTCATGATTTCCTTCCGAGTGTCCCACTTCACTAATCAAAAGGGACCTTTTGAATGCCCCAGTGAATTCTCCCAATAATTTCCAAGGGACATTTTGCAGGTTTTCCGCTCCATGTTGGAGGAGATTGACAGTTTAGCTGAACTGCTTCCTGAAATGAAGTTTGCCAACTGCCATAAAGGAAGCCTCCTATTTCCTTTCTGTTTGAGTCTGTGTGACATAACTCTTCTGCCCTTCCAAGAAATGAACCTATGAACTAACAATTTCAGGTAAGTCTTGTATGTCTTTATTATTTATACAATATCAAAGGCAGGCATTAGACTTTAAACATAAATTAAAAAGGTAAACCCTTTTCTTTGAAAGCCTACATTCAAATTGAATATTAATTTTAAAAAATATAATAATTCACGTATAAGGTCTGAGCATAGAAACCAGAGGCTGGCAGAGAAAACGGATTGAGAGTGTAAAGTAACTTATTAATAGTGATGGCTCTTTTCAACCATGCTGCAGCCCGACCTGCTCGTCTCAAAAGGACGTCACCCTGGTGAGGGCATCTCTCAGATAAAAGGCTTATCTATCATGCTGCGACAGAACTGAGCTGCTCTGAATCACGCTTATGAATACTGCTTATTGGCTAAAACTTGGGGTGTCTGTAGCATGAATTTCTCAAGCTACTCAAACTAAGATATCTCTGAAACAGGCTGGAGCGGGGGTTACCGTCACTGGAGACTGAGGCACAAAGCTAGAAGTGTAGCTGAATCTCTTGGTAATATTCATATGAAAGGTGTTTTAAACAGAGTAATTGCAACTTTATAAAACAGGTCTAAAAGAATTCTGGTTCTTGCCTCAAGAGAAGAAAAAAAGTTGTGAGAAAGAACACAAGTATGCAGTATGGTGCATAAAGGCAATCAAAATACAATAAAAGGGACAAGATAAGAATTTTAATCAAAAAGGATTTGGATCACTTTTTTTGCTATACTACATCTTTAAATCATAGAATTGTTAAGGTTGGAAGGGACAAATCTCCCTACTGCACAATAAGCAAAGTCAAGTCATTCACAATACAAAACAAAAACCATACTTTAAGGAGAAAGGTGGAATAGTTTTAGATAAGTAAACAGGTCAATTCAGAGGAAAAAGGCCCACCTACAGCCAGCAAACACACAGGCTATTGCGTGTGCTGCTGTGTCAAGAACCCAAGAAGGAAGAGAACCTGGAGCCCTCTTAGATGTCCCAGGAAGGGACACGAAAACTTGGAATCATAGAATCATAGAATGCCTAAAGTTGGAAGGGACCTCTAGAGGTCATCAAGTCCAACCCCCCTGCACACGCAGGGCCACCTCTCAGCCTTCTCTTCTCCAGGCTGAACAGACCCAGCTCCCTCAGCCTCTCCTCATAGGGCAGATGTTCCAGGCC
>JAWLRI010000140.1:347704-396685 GCA_034781795.1 Crypturellus tataupa | reverse complement strand
GGGGAGGGGTGGAAGGAAGATAAGGGGAAAGTGAAGAGAAGGGGTAACATTTGCCAGACACTGTAGTGACAATGGAGATTTGAAAAAAGGTAACTATTTCTTCTTCTTCAAGAAAGATAGTCCACTGGTACAGAAATTAACTTGGCAAATACCTGGTCTGACAGCTTTCCATAGACAGTATTTGCTACTTCTGGCTACACAAGTGATACACTTTTTTTTTTAATATACTCTGTCAACAGAAAATCTAAAGGCTGTATTATATAACGTTTGGTAACAAACACTTAGAACTAAATGTTTGGGACCATAAAATTCCAGAATACTTTCTGAAATACCAGGGCACGGTCTAAAGATTAATAATTACCCATAGACAATACCTACACACCTTCCTATGTTCTCAATAAATTCATTATTGAACATTTATATTTTTCCTTGAAAATTTAATCCCAGATTTAGGAAAGCGGCATAATATTGGATAAGAGTAATGATCACTGAAAAGAGATTTGAAATCTTGAAGTTAATTAGCATACAGTTCACACGGACCATTTTGGAAGAAACAACTGGGAAAATTTGGGGAAAAATAGCTGGCAAAATAATTTGGAAAAAAAAAAAGTGAAGCATTCAGTCAGAGCTGAAGAGAGCAAGATGAAGAGAAGACTTTTCTTTTAGTAAATTAAAGATTTTTCAGGAACATGAGGATAAGAGAAAAGTCAATCAGTTCTTTTAGATAATGGGGAGGTTGTGACTGGTATCCAGGTGAGCAGAAGAATGGTAGTGCTAAAGAAGGCTGTGAAGACATCCGATATCAACATGAATACTCAAGATCAAGTCTACCCTTATATGGAACTTGACTTACCAACTACATTAGTGGAAAAATAAACAAGTGAATTCTTAAATCTCAACAAAGAGAAATGCCAGAGGAAAAGCTGGAGCTACAAAACGACATTGGATATTTGGAACATTGATATTTTGGAACAGGCTGCCCAGAGAGGCTGTGGAGTCTCCTTCTCTGGAGATCTTCCAGACCCGCCTGGATGCCACCCTGTGCCACATGCTCTGAGTGTCCCTGCTGGAGCAGGTGGGTTGAACTAGATGATCTCTAGAGGTCCCTTCCAGCCTCAGCCGCTCTGTGACATAATCAAAACCTTTACATTATGTTCTTGGATTACGTTCTGTAAGGAGTATTGACCACAAAACCACACACACACACACACACACTTCATATGTTCAGTGATACTCAACATCAAGCAATGCCCAAGCTAGATTTATAGTGAACATGCAGAAGGTCCAAACTGATAGTTCTGAACCAATTCAGAAGTGAAGGGTAAACATTGTTACAAGGTGACAGATTGTAAAACGTACACAATACGGAAAAGAAAAATCTTTGTCTCTTATGAAGAGACGAACCTTTGTGCAATAGCATTTCTATTGTTTTCTTCTACCACAAAAGACCACTAGGGCTATTAGAAGTTAATAGTTAGTGTTTCTGCAAGTATACAGTTCCTACGTGAGGGAATTGAAGATGCCCAGTCATGTCAGGTGTCAGAGGCTCTCTTGCCTAACCCCCTTGAGTAAGGGACAACTTGATTTGATTGATGTGCCTTGTATTCCCACTATAGCCACAAATGTCAATTTGCAAACCAGTCTGAGAGTAGCTGATAACTTTTCCTTTATTCAGTTCAGCTAAAAAAAGACACCAAAGTTTTCAGATTTTCTATCCCTTATTAATTAGTTTGTAGAATCTGAATATTTTGCATGCTTGCCTTTGTTATCTAAAATAAACAGAACAAAGTAAACTGAGCAACTGAGAACAATGCAGTCCCAAGTGAGGAATTTCCGGAGTACTTTGGAAGCTTTTATTCAGGATAAAGAGCAATGTGCAGAATTTCACCAAGTTAAAAATAATGTCAAGAACAGATTTAATACAAGGAGCTTACAATTCACCTCTTTCATACTTGGAATCTGATATCCCACACATTCCTTTAATTACGTATACATCCATACGCTTTGTGCTGCTGTCACAATCGTGCATCAGGATGTGAGCTATGTGCTTAGTGCCCCTTTTTCAGTAATGAAACCAATGATTTCATAGTTATGAGAAATATTTTTGAAGTAAAGTTAATTCAACTCAGCTTGACAGAAAAACATTGATCCACTTAAGACATGAAATTCCACTGAAATTAATTGTACTTTAGCCAGGTCATTCCAGGATGAGAAATTCATCTTCTACACCTAAACATCCCTCCTTCCTAGAGCTTAAACCCAGGCCCATAAAGAATACGGGTTTTCCCAATGGGCCCTCTACGGTCTTGGAGGAAGACATTCCTTGTAAAGAAATGTGTCTTGCAATATTTTGAAGAGGCTTTTCTTACCTCTACAAGGCCAATAGAATGACATCCAAAATACCGCATATACTAAAGTTATGCCACAAACCTCAACAGATGCAATAGGCAACCTTTTAATCAGCTCTTTCTTTGAGTAATCAAATTTGCTCATACAGAGTGTAGTCTTCCCTAACTAATTCTAATAAATCACCACAGTCCAGCGTCCTATTGTATGCTCCAGATGCCCACATAATCTTGATGCCTTGGTATTACATCTGTTCTGCAGAGGACTCCCTGCCCTTTAGGATAAACAAGATGTAAAGACTTGTGAGTTAATAAGACTGCAACTTTATTAACTTAAGTCATCTGAGAATTCACACAGTGCAGGCCATCATCCCGTAATTAATCACTCCCTCCCCTGCTGGAAGACCTTTATCACCGCTCTCAACAGCTTATTTCTGAAAACCCACTGCTTTGTTACCTATTGTTGCCTCTACAGTAGCTCACATTAAAAGTTCCATCTTTGTTCCCATCTTTTATTTATCATAAGGGAATACCTAACCTGTCTTGAGGAATCAAGAAACCAAGCTCTGAAAGCCAGGAGCTCTATTCCTAACACCTATCAGGGGCAGCTGCAGTTACCTTATTCAGTTACTTATCTCAGTTCCAAGACAGGGAATGATACCAATTTTCCCTGAATTACTCTAGTATCAAATATGATCATTCAATTATTTCTTAATTCAGTGTGTTTTGACCTTGTCAGCTCAAAGCTATTTGATTTGTTTCCTTCCAGAACTTCAGCTGCACTATTTTAAGAGATGGAACAGAGTCCTGGCTCTACTCGCTTTTTGTTCCGCTTGTTAAGTCAATAGAACTAAATAAACCCACACAGTTTACACTTAGTGAACAATAATAAGCTCTGAAATCTTCTTCCCAGATGCTGATAACTGCAATAAAGGTTTCAGATCATGTGAAAGACCATCCTTCCTACCTTCGTTTCTTATTGTTTATTTAGGAAACAATGTTTTCCTTTATAGTATTTTCCTGTATAGCATTTTCCTGTGCAGTAGTTTCAGTCTTTACAGCCTTACTCTACTCCTGCATGAGGGAAATAGAAGGATGGTTCATCTAACTTTCAAGCCCATTACGTGGATTTTGTTTTGCAGCAGTTTCCATTGATGGATTTGCTTCTGAATCTGGTTTGTAAAGAGGCTATTAAATACCGATAACATTTTTAAGATTCAATTCTGTATGATACATTCACATTTAGCAGTTCATTACAATAATAAAAATGAAACTTCTGATTTGGAACTAAGAATAAAATAAAAAAGGAGAAGGGAAAAGAAAAAGGATAGTTGAACGTTAGGTGAATTGTTAGATGTCTTCAAATTACTTTCACGGGTAAATGTGGGCAGTTCTGGAAAAGAAAGAACATAAAGAACATAACCTAACCATAATTTAAAAAAATAGGAACTTAGCAGGAATGTTAATTTCTACAAATATTTCTGAAGTTATTGGCAAATATTTCTCATTCCGTTCACAAGCTTCATTCAGATTGATCTTCAAGAAAGCTTCTAGATCTCGATTCTCTCTAATCACTAAAAATGAATCTATACTTCAGTCACCTCCATAGAGGTGACTTTCTCTTTGTAGACAAAGGATACTCTTTAAAAAAGAAAAAACACATACACAGAACCACATTATTGGCCTGAAGTCTAACAATGTTATTTTTTTCTTTCTTGTCTTTCTAAACCAAGCTTAGAAACAAAGTAGACACTTGCAAAAGCCCTGGGAAATGAGCGCCCTGTGGAACACGATCTCGGTGCAAAGAGCTTTCCATGCATATCCATACAAATCCAGTACAAACACCCTGTAGGACTACGATTGTAGCATACACACAGCTACACAGATAACAGCAGTGCAGGTTCCTAGCATGGACACCTGAGCACACGCTAGCCCAGTCCTAGAGCGACTCCTTCTGAAGATTAGAAAAGGCTTCATTCCCCATGCAGACTCCCTGCCAGGGCTACCATTTCCATCCTCTGCAGTGTATTTCTGACACGCGGACACTAGTACATTAAGGTCACTGATTCGTTTTATATAGTCCGGTAAACAGCCATCTTAACGAAAATTCTTGGCTGATAGTCCATTATAGCTGGCACAATAAACAGCTGACTAAAGTATTCCAGTGTTCAGTGAACAATGATAAAAGTATCTATTAAAAGTACGCAGCCATGCCAAACACGGTTGTATACAATCAGCTGCACCAGAAGAGCCTGTTGACACATCAGCCAGATGATGCATCTGCTGCAAGTGGCAGCTGTTGCGCTCCGGAGTGCAGACGATTAGACACCAACACACTCCTTGGGCTGTTCGCAGCACTCAGGCATGGTATTAGCTGACACCTGGTACGCTGCAATCCCTGTATTTTCAATATCTACTCATCATAATTATTGAAAATACAAATTCGAAACATCTAAAGACATTAGATTTTATAGATAATGGTGAGCATGAACTCCTTTCTGAAGTTTATTAGAAAAGAAGCTCTTTAAGCAGTTCACATATAGGCTAAATGCAGTTACAAAGCCCCTTACCAAATGCATAAACGCAGAGTTCCAAATATATGCAACGGAATGTGTGCTACAGTGCAAGCTTTCATACCTAATTACTGACGTTGGAGTCAATAATATTGCAAAAAGAGCACATAAATATTACAGAGAATAAATACCAACTGTATGAACAGAATTATAGTAAAAAGAGTGTGCTAGGCAGAGAGAATTTGAGTATAAATCTTTGCCTCCGGCATAAACATTTGTTCTTGCAGTTAGCGTATTATTGGATTTTGCTTCATTTGATGAGATCCAAATTTTGCTTCATTTGACTGGATCTGGCAGCACTCTGATCACTTTGATTGGATTACCACCCCTTGTATTTTCTCTGAGCAACAAATTTTTCCTTACAATGAGGAAATAATCCAGCAGTTTATGAAATTATTTTATATATAAAAGGAAAACAGACTACTCTGGATGTCCTTTAAATACACTGATAGTAAAGAGTTATTAAAAAGTCTTTCCTAATAAAGTCTTGCTCCGTCTAGAAAAATAACATGCTCAAACACATCAGGATAGATTATGAAAGCGTATCTGAACACTATGGTCCTGCGCCTTATATTCAAACTCTTGAGGTTTGGTCATCATTGACCAAAAACAAACAAGGCAAAGGATCTCATATGAAGTCATAAAACAGACATGCAAAAGCATATACAGTTATACATTTTTCTAATTTTGACAAGAGTTTATGATCTTTTCCACCTACCTTCTAATAGTTATCCTAGCCAAACATGAAATACAAACAATAGCTTTCTGTAAGACCTAATCACAAAGGATATAAAATATACTACCTGCATTTAATGCATTACTCAGTAACAGTAAGAGCTACTAATTTGTCACCTTTTTTTTTAATTTTGTTTTCATTATTTTAAAGCATAGTGGTAGGTATCATATCAACACAAAATGAGTTACTGAATTTTATGTGAAGCTTCTAACAGTCACATCACTGTTAACCTGTGAGCAGCCTCAAAAAGGTTATGGGAGGTTGCTGCATACAGGCTCTTCGATGAAGACACTTTCAGACAAAATTCACTATTTTTCTACTGCACTTCTTTGGGATGGAAAGCAGGCCCTCATCAGAAGTTTTCAGAGCTTCTTTTAAAGCAGTTTCTCTCCCAAGTAACTCCCAGGAGCCCCATCCTGGCCCTTGGCAGCTCCCTGGAGGAAGGAACCTGGGAGGGAGGCAGCAGCTCAGGCCCCTTCCCTCTGCTGGTCCTCACCACAGGGCCCTGCTCCTGCAACAGCCACATCCCCAACAGCACTAAAGGGACCTCAACACAGAGAGCAGCAAGAGCATCAAAAGCTTTAGCAGTTCAACAAGAAAAACCAACACCAGGGAATGAATACCGAAAAAGTCCAGGAAACCAAAGGCTAGCAGGAAAAAAGAAACCCCCAGCTGTAGGCACTCTGCCACTCATTGCCTAATGAGCACCCAGCAGAGCTTCCCGAGGGGCTATAAGCAGAGCTTAAACAGAGCAACCTTTATGGCACTGGTTGGGAAGGAGGCAAAGAAGCTGTTCAAGTCAGGTGTTGAAACCTTTACTGATGGAGAGACACTAGGTTACTTAGAGCAGCTGCTCATGGCACTGATAGAAACAACACCAGCTTCATCAGGATATGGTTATTGTAGCCAGGCCTTTTGAAACACATAAGTTCAGCAAGCGTACTTCAGTGGCCTCATTACTCTATGGATGTCAGGTATTTTTAAAATAACCCTGCCCCCCAGCAAATCATCTATCTTGTTTCAGTCTTAGCTTGCAGAATGGCCAGAGATCAGTTAGCAGCAATAATTTAGATGTCAGGTTACTATATGTAACAGCCTTTGAGTTTGCAGGAGTTTTTTTTTTCTTTTTGCAATAAAAAATTTAAGAACATGAGAGTAAGTTAAACTAAAATTAGAAAAGTAATTAGTAGGAAAGCAGGAACTGTGATCAGAAGTTGTTTAAAGCTAGATTATGCTAAGGTATAAAAAGCATCAAAAAGAAAGAAAAAATCTACTAAGAAGATTGCTTCAGTGATGTGTTTTTAGCACAGTTTTGGCAAAAGAAGACAAACCCCCCATAGATGCTCTAGAGGTATTTCTTTTTTTTCTTTTTTTTTTTTTTTCTTTAGATTTGATTCCCCACCTTGGAGAAGGGGGGTTTCCTGCCCCTGCAGAGCCTCTGGGACCTGGTTGTGGACATACATACATTCAACCTTTACAAAGCCACTGTGGCGGTGGGTGAGAGAGACCACCGCCTTTCGGTGGTTGCAGACCCTTTCACCTATTGTTCATCCCTAAAGGCACCCAGTGAAATCATCTGACCTGCTTAAAACTGATGAAGGAAACTCCTTCTCTAAGCAGCAGGGGATTCACCTACGGAACTTGCTGCCACAAAAGGCAGCTGTTTCAGCAGGTTTGAAAAGAGAAACTTATGGACAGCACACACAGACCACATAAACAACAAAATATCAGACAACATAAACAGGTATTGAAATGTGGGAAATAGAATAACTGTGGATGCTGGGAGGCTACATAGGGAAAAAATGAATAATTTGGCCAAGCTCACCTGCTCCCCCTAAGTACCAGCCCCTGCTGTCACTATCAGACCCTCATCTGATCTAGCAGGGTATTAGCTGACCTAGGTGCATTGATGGTAGTTTTCCTCAAGATTCAAAGAAGTTTAGAGGGAATGCAAACAAACAAACAAACATTCTCAAAGTGACACCTGCAGCATTACTTTCATTTGATATTTCTGCTAAACTTGAAAACCTGGAGAACTCCTACAATACTAGTATTTACTCCAGGCTCTTACAGAGAGAGTCCTAAGCAGTTGTAAGACCAAAGGTGGGAAAAGAGAAGATATCAGCAGACTAATTACCATGATTGGAAACATGCACACAAAATATTTTCAGAAAGTTTTTATCCCTAGAGTGCAGTTGACAGAGTAGTTGGTTCTTGCAGAGCTAATAGCCAGAACTTTGTCTTCATACAAAATCTTATATTAGACATCTGACATTTTCATGAGGACAAGAGTATGAAACCTGGCATTTGCTTCTCCTTTTCCTTCCCCCATACTGTGATTACATATTATTGCAGGTGTGAAAAATTTTCCATTCTCCATTTGTTTGAGCTCTCCCGCATCCCATGACAATAAACAGGGCAGCGATGCAGCTCAGTATCTTGTTACAATTTACAAACCAATTTCCTGTTTCCTTTTTAAATCCCTCTCCAAGATGTGAGTGTTGTGGAACAGCTGGCAATGAGCAGTGGCCACCTGCACCACCTTCATCTTTGCAGAAGGGAGATTGTTTTTCCTCAGCTCTGCACGGGGAGGGAAGGGCTGCTCCTGGCCTGGTGATGGGCATTCCCCACGGAGCCTGGAGGACACCCTTGGGACAGACCACAGGATGAGCAAGATGTGGTGCGGCAGCTAAACCACGGAATCAGGGCGCAGGTGCCCTCCGCATGCTGAAAAGAGGTATATCCTTGTCTCAAGTGTATATCCTTGTCTCAATTATATATCCTTGTCTCAAGCATATCGATCATTTCAAGATCTGTATGAGAGAAGCGCTTAAACAGAGTCAAATGCCACAGGTTCCCTTTGCCAACTGATAACACTCTCGAGAGCGTGTTCATATAGAGGGATTGTTTACTTGCCCAACTTGCATGAAACACTTTGAACACAATGGATGCTGACATAAGTCAAATCAAAATTAAAAATGAGTATGATGCAGACAGACAGTGTTGCACAGAGATCACAGATCAACCAATAACTTATCTTCTCCAGAATGTCTTTACTCAAGTGAGCTAAGAAAAAGTGAAGCACTATAGAATATTCAGAAGTCTTTCACCTTCATTATTTTATGGCATTTTTTTACCCCGCAGGAAATTGCAATACTTTTCTTAATTTATGAAGCCTGATCCAGCAAAATATTTTATCATCATCCTAACTTCAAACCTCAGCAGTCCCATTAAGTTTCTTGGAATGGCTCACATGCTTATAGTTAAATACATATTTAGAGCTTTGAAGGAGCTTAACCTAAATGTTAAGTGTAGTGACAAAATAACATTCAGGAAAAATATATCCAAAGGATTAGCAGATACTGCATTAAATAATAGAACAAAAATATACAAACTCTGCAGACAAAGACATCCCAAACATCAAAAAGCATATCCTGCTCATACAACCTTTTTCAAGTATACAAGACAACAGCAAACAACACAAAACATGAAAAGCATGTATGTAGATTTACATGTAGCCAAGCTTAACTTTTAGACAAATGATGTTATTAGTTAAATAAATTGAAGGTGCACATGGACAGAATTTTATACTAAAGATTTTTATTTACATTTATTTAAAAATTGATATAACTTAACTCATCATACTTCACAATATGATAATACACTTATATACTTCTAAAAGGGAATAATACACCATTCAAAAATTTTGATTTGGAATGTAAATACTTTGTCACCACAATAATCTAACTCAAGTGATATTTGTTAGGCAAACTGTATAGTGTCAAATTTGATTAATTGTTTGCTTGTTAGATTACCTAAAAATAGATTGGAAAGACTGCTTAAATCAACTGAAACGATACTGTTCTGTAAAATGTGAGACAATATGATTTAAGTGTATTTTTCCCTTTCAGTTCTCAGAAACATATGGCCATTAATAAAGTTTTGCAGTTTAGATATATAATTTAAATCTCCTAAAAAGTACATAATGTGCTATAGTTAAACCAAACTAAAAAAAAAAAAACCCAAACCAAAAAAAGAACAAAAAGACAAAACCCAAAAACATTATATTAAAGCCATGCAAGATTTTGGAAACTGGAGGTAAATAATCAACTCATTTTAGGAAGCAGCTCCAGTAATCTGGTTAATCATGGGGCAACTTGCTCACAAATATATGCTAACATGCATGAAGAGAAGAGATGGTTACTATCACAGTACTGTGGAGAGGATTGGCACCATGTCCTAGGCTTTCCCAAAGACGACTAGACACACCAGCAGTTCATTTATCAGAATTTTAGCAGGTCTACCGTAATGGAGCAGTTTATGCTAGGACACATGAAGAGGAGGTGGCAATGGCCATCACAGAGAAATGCCTTATGTGAAATTTGCACAGTATCTAATTAACTAGAGATACAAACCATTTGCTTACAATATGATATAAAAAAGAGTACTTATCTGGGCTTTAAAACTGTGAAATGTGGGTAGACATAAATGAAATCTGTGTTTAAAAGGAAAAAGCAAATAAAACATCACCAGTTCATTTCTTTAGCTGGTGGATCTACCAGAAGAATGTTGCTGTTCTGGCTGAAATGCAGTGTCCCATGCACCGTCCTTTGCTATTTCTGAACGGGTTTACTTTATATACACATATGCATATGTGTGCATTTATACATATATGTATATACATTCCTTGTGCCGTGAAATGAATCACAGAAGTTAATGCTTGCTCCCAGATGCTGTTAAAATAGTCTAATTCAGAGAAATTAGTATGTTACAGTCCAGACCCTTATCTCAAAAAAAAGTTCATTTTTACTCTATAGAGATATACTTAACTACTCTCCATTTCCTAGCCGTTGCTGCAGGCAGCTCCCATCTAAACTGCTCTAGGTTGCCGGGTGCCTCAGTAGCTCCGTCTCTGCCTCAGGTATGTTATAGGTAGTGGCTGGGTGGCACCTGTGTCCGTGCACCCGAATCTCTGCTTTCCTGAAGCTTTGTCTCTACTTGCTGCACTTTGGGCATGATATATCTGACAGGGCTAGAGAGGTAAAGAGAAATGTAAAAAGTGAGTTATCATCTTCCTCTTTAAACTCTAAACCTTTTTAAATATCACTCTCGGTCTCTTTTTTCACATGCCTTTATTTTCTTTCTGATGAACTTTCTGATGTATGTGCCCCTTCTCTCCCTGCAGTTCAGGCCAGAGTACCAGTACCAGTTATCTCCAGCAATAATCTACTCCTTTCAGCTATGAAGAGATGTCAGGTTTAGTAGTTTCTATCAGATTTTCTTCTCCCCTTTACACTTAAAAAAAGAGATTTTGAAAAGTCTAAAGATAGGCTATGATAGACCCAAAAAACACAGATGAGAAATCATTTACTTAAGATAATTAATGTGCAGTAAGCAAGGGAATGCACACAGTCTGCTGGGTCTCTTTAGACCTGACTAGTGACATGAGGAATATCATATATACTGCTTCCAGAAACACTGTAGGTCTTCTGCCATGAGCAGGACACAATCTTCAACACAAAAGTGTAGTTTTAATCCATAATCCCCCAAAAGCCTGAGGCTGCAGAACTGGCCCAAAATATGCAAAGGCAGTGGCAATATATTTTTTACTATTTCCTTTTTCATCTCATCTTGCAACACCTGCTTTGATTCTCTTTTGACAAACCAGCGAAGTCAGCAGAAGCAGTTTAGAGCTCTCCCTGCGTGGAAGTGAAAGTGCTGCATGGAGCTGAAGCAAGGGCAATTTTCAGATGGAAAACAAGACTGATGTTAATGATGCTTTTTAGAAATATGAAGTAAAATATCAGGTACTATGAAATATTTTTATCTTGTATGAGCTTCTAATAAAGATAGCCTAACCCAAAGACAGAATTTGAGCTTCCCCTTGCTTTTAATAGTGTCTGACTCCTCCCTGCCTACTGGGCTACTCAGCTGCATCTGTCATGAACACAGACACACGTACGCACAGAGCTCAGTGAGACCCTCCACGTGGCAAGCATGAAGTGTATACCTAGGTTACTACTTTTTTCTTTTCTGGGGTATTTTTAAAAAGAGTCAGAAAGTTCTAACTCTTAGGTATAAAACTTATGCTCTACTTCAAGTTTCTGCCCATTTCTTTGAGTCGGGGTTCAGCCTACAGAGAAGTCAAGGGACCCTTCTTTTTGAAAAAAAAAAAAAACAAAAAAAAAAAAACAGCTTTCAGTTATATTTCTACTGAGTACTGTTGACACGTGGCTGATTTGGATTCACTGCCTATATGTCACTGTCCTACCCAGCCCCATTCAGGTTAAATAAAACAGCGTTCTGGTGCATCCAGGCGCTCCTGCTCACAGCAGTGAGCTGGGGCTGGGAACGGCTGTGGCCACCCTGCTCAGGCCACCCTGCTCATTGCAGCAAGGTGAACGGGGTTTGGAAGTTGCCTGCATTGCTTTTCCTTCTCACACAACATCTGCTTTCACTAAGTGAATAATCTTCCTCTCTGATAGAAAGTTCTCCTCTGGTTCAGCTTCCACTAAGTCGCACTACAGCCAGAGACTTTGCAAAATCCTTTCTCCTGTCTATCCCTTGGGCATTTGGGAAGAAAGCAGGGCAACAGCAGCAGCTCGGCTGAGCAGGGAAGACTGGGTGGAGGCCAAGGCATTGGGTTTAACTTTTACTGACTGCTGTAGTATTTGGGATAAGAAATCTGAATAATCAACATTTAGACAGGAAAAAAAAGAGGAGTTCTACTCAGAATGGTTCTGATACAGAATATTTAGCTGTAGGTTATGGTGAAGGATGACTGCATGCAAGCTGCAAGCTCCCAAGGGACCATACAGCATAGGAAACATCCTGTCTTGGCTTCCGGAATGATATTCTAATGCGTAAGTCATATTCTGTAATACAGTCTAGGTTATCCTGGAGACTGAGCTGCTCCCTCAGTGGTCTCACAAACAAGGAGGTAATCGTGTGGTGAAAAGGCACCTTTGCTTCTCAGACCCAATTGCACATTAAATAACTTGGCTAAGCTAGAAGTTCTTTAATATAAATGGATTTCAGTGCTTAAACACTCTATAGTTTGAGAGGAGCTGGAGATTCCTTAAAGGATCCACTGCCCTTAATCATTAAAGTTTTCCTGAAACTAAGGGAAACTTCCTTATTCCTCAGATAAGTAGCTTAGGCGTACCTGTGGCATATGCCATATTGATTCCAATCAGACCAGCATTAGAATATATGTGTATCCTTACCTATTACAACCCATGTTCTGGTCATGGTCTCTATGGGAAAGGTATCGGACAATAATCAAATAATACTTCTGAATTTAAAAAAAAATCTGAAGGTCAGCTTGTATTTTCAGAGGAAACCTAATTTTAGACACACTGCTTGTATTTTTATATTCTATTTTCAGTACAAGACACATGTTGAATCAACAGAATGTTGTTTTTTGTTCCCACTACAACTACCATTTATCTTTTAGTGTCATGTAGACTTAATTGGACAGGCCTAGTCCAAACATGAATAAAGTGGCTAAGAGTAATTTTTCTTACTGTTTCAGCTATTGTGAATTAGACTCTTGGGACGCTGGAGGACCTGCACTGTGGACAGATCTATATGGCTGTGGGATAGGAATTACAGTCTGTGTAGGAGCCTTCCAGCTAGTGCAGCTACTGTCCGCCCGGCGTGGGCATTGCTGGAAGTGCAGCAGGGCATCCAGGAGGAGTGTGCAAGCATTTTCCTTATATTTTCCTCCATCTAAATGCAGTGTGTGTTGTCTTTCAAAAAAAAAAAAAAAAAAAAGGAAAAGGGAAAATGGAAAGGAAAAGGGAATGAAAAAGGAAATCCCTGGTATATGAGAGGATAAAAAAAATCAAAAACAAGTAACAGTTATTACTGGATGGTTAATTTAAAAAAGGAAGGAAATGCAAACTAACAAAAAATTGCAGAAATAATAAATATTCCTCATCAGTTGTCCTATATTGTCTACTCACCCTTAGAAAGCTTCCCATTTGATTATTCTTGAAATGAGTTCTGATATGTTTCTTACTTAATCTGTCACGCTTATTTATGGGTTTACAGTAGCACCAGATGAAAATATTAAGACCAAATTAAAGTAGTACGGGAGAGATTTCAAACTGACTGTGTTAATTACATGCTGTAAAAGTTCTGCCTTTCCAAGAAAAAACAATTTCCAACTTCCAAAACCTTGCTATTATTTTCATAACATAAAAAAATTAAAGTTACAGCATACTGCTTTTGAATAATATGCTATCTACAATTATAAGACAGACAACCCGTTAAATAGAAAAAAGATTTGTTTTACATAAAGCAAGAGAGTACAAAAGCACAGCTTTTGTAATTTTGGTAATATTGCAGTTTTACAAAGATATTGCATAGTATGTGTAAGAAAATAGTTTCCATCCTTCTATATATTTATATACACACAAAAAGAATTAACATGGAATTTACAAATTAAAACAAAATGGTTAGCAGATCTTTACCGAGTACTAATTTAAACCATATGACACTCCAGCTCTGATCCAATTTACATATGCATACACTGATATCAGCTGATAACAATTCAGTAGTCTAGGTTTGTTTTTTTTTTTTATTTAGAAAATGATTTAGAACCTAAAAAAAGTAATAAAAAAAATTACATGGTGTTAGTAATCAAATATCTTAAACATTCCTCATCAAACTCTTTCAGTCAGTTATGGCTGTATTTCAAACCAGTACCTAATAGCCCTCTCTCTGAAACAATTTCAAGTGAATTGGGTTATACAGACAAGCCACTACAACAGCAAAACAAGGTAACTCCAGCTGAGGCAAGCAGCATCCTGGCATATTCTGCAATGCACATTCTTCCTCTTTCTTATGAGTGCTGGAAGATGCGGTTACGTGTGAGCAGTAATGTGACTGCACTATGCTGACTAGCAATTTCAACCCTGGAAAAAAGTGAACAATCTACAGCTCAAGATGCTGCGCAAATCTTGGCTATGTTACAATTTCGTGTTGTAATTACAACCTCTTGTCTCTCCGTTCCCAAAGCATTAGTAGAAGCAGCAGTGTCATAGTGTTAGGTATAGCAGAAGTGTCAGTCTTTGGTCTTATCACTTAACCAATGAATGAACTGCAATACAAAACCATACAGGTAACAGTGCTCAGAGAGGTTGGATGATGATTTATTTTTATTTTTTTAAACAAGAAAGAGACAGTATCCTATTATATTGTGATACAGACTTTTACAGAAGGTAAATCTATTGTATATATTAAATACATGTAGCTAATAAGGTCTTTTCATATATTTCAGTGTTGCCAGAGGGATAGATCTGAAAATGTTGAACAGCTGTAATATCATCTTTGTGGCTCCCAAATGGATATTGCAGTACAAAAAGAAGCTTTATTTGATACATGTATTCATATATTATGAAGAATCTCAGAGAAAAATTTTTAGACACTGATCTGTTTTTAATTGGACTAATATTAATGATTAAAAATATCTTAATATCTTCCATTTTTCCCTACAATTGTCACAACATAGTGAATTGTTAACTGGGAAACTCTTGCCCTAGACAAAATAAGTCACATCTCTTTTCTAAAATAAGTGACATCTCTTTTCTAAAATAAGTGATCAAAATATTCAATCAGATAAGCACTCTAATTAAAGATATATTAGCTGAGGTTATAATCATAAATTGGGTGTTAGATAAAATAAATGGCCAACAAAAACTGAAATATTCTGGAGACAGGGCAAGAACTCTATGAGGAAGGTGACAAAAATATTTGAATGGCTCTGTACAGAAGTGACCTTTATTTTATGCCTCAGTATCATAAAACCAGCATTGAAAAATTAAAGCTAGGGCCCCATGTTTTCACATGGTCTTTGTGCTGAGATCTTTTATTTTCCTTTCACCAGAAATGCCATGTGTGGGACTATGCCCCTTTCCTGATGTTTTGGGGAGGCACTTTGAGCAGATCAGCCCAGAATCATTTTGCAAGAACCATGGGATCACATGAGAGGCTTGTAAATACATTGTTTTGTCATCTTCTCATGTACAGACGTGTGTACTAGTGAGGTTCTCGTTACTGCTAGCTTCAAGCGTTCGCAAATGTCAGGTAAGCTTTGCTTTCCTTTCCTTTTAAAAACGACGGCGCTGCTTATAAATAGTTTAACGTTGGCTTTCGGCCTTTTTTAGTTCCCTTGATGCAAAGTATTTCCAATACTTTCTGAAGTTATGTGGGCTAGAAATATTCTTCAAAATAAAAACTGCGATTTTCACCTTCTTATGAGTTTCAAGGAATTTAAGGTAAATATCAATAAGAAATTCATTAGAATATTGGGATTTCACTACAAATTTTTACACTGGGGTTGTGTCTATCACATAGGCTGCTGTAGCTCCCAAATACTTTCTAACTCTATTTGTGCCAGAAGTACTGGGGAGCACTGCAGTGATTCCAAGCAAGAAGCTCCTGACAGTGCAGAGATATGTGGACTAAGTGTAGACATATATGGACTAATTCCCTTAGCTTTGTTGAGTCCAAAGTTCCACTCACACATTCCCTGAGTTTTCTTCATACAAACCTTAGCCATAAATTAATTCATCCTTGCTGTTAAAAGTGAACCTCAAAACAGAAGATTTTTGTTTTTCTACCAGCCCATCCTCACTCCAGGTTGTATCGAATTTGTATAGTGGAGTCATAATGATCTAGGGTGAAGAGCAAACAAATGAGAACTGCTCAGTGGAAAACTCATAACAAGGTGTCTCCAGGCCATTCCTGTGGGCTTAAATTTGCAGTGAAAAAAATTCTTAGTCTGCTTGTGTGCAAACTGTAAGAAGGCAAACTATAATGCACTGAATATATGGGTCACTATAAGCTGTTTGTCCATCTTTTAGATAACCAGTGTATAACTGTGTGCACAGATACCAAATACAGATGAATGTGCCCTTACACAAATCCATACTATACATCTTCATGACTTTCACATCTATATTCTGTGGTTTGTGTGCAGAGGAAAAAGGCATCTATTTCCCTGTATTTTTAGGGTATGTCATATAGCTATACTATCTAAAGTTTTGATATTCTATCTACTTCTGTTTCTGTTCTTCTTATTAAAAATAAAGGCTTCCAATCAATCTTCTACTAGTATTTTCTAATATATTTCTTTCCAAGTTACAGAATAATATTCTCAAAGAAATAACAAATCAGTTGTTAAGAGTCTTCCTTTGAATGCATGAAATAATCAGTGCACAATCTTTGCTTAGCTAGCTGAAATGGCCAGTGCCCAGTTCTTGCCTGGGGGTAAAACTCACACCTCTGATGAGGGCCAGCAGAAAGGTGAGCACCAGCCAAGCCGTGACTTGTGCTGGTCTTCTGCATAGCAGTGAATTTCATCTGCAGTGAAAACAAAATCAACTTCTTTTAGTAATAAAATAGAAAGATCATAATTATATTAATCTGCTCATTTTTTACTTTTTTTTTCTTTTCCTCTAAAGAAAAACACATTGTGTACCAATACCCACCTTGTACTGGTCACCCTATCTTAAGAGTTATCTTAAAAGAGTCATCATTGCATTGGTAATCCTATGTTCAGAAACCTCTAAAGCTACATGCTAGATGATGCGATTTAAAGGATATTATTAAAAAGCGCACTTACCTGATGTAATCAAGCCATCTTCCACAATAGGAAACATTTTTATACTGTTTTACATCCCTGGGTTCTGCAAGTTTCAAGATAGTCTTGTTAATCAATGTTGTGATAAACTTAGCAGCAGCATACCAAAGCATCTCTTGCAGGGGTTCAGCTACCAACAAAGTCAAACGAGTGATAAAAATTGATATAAGAAAGCAATCCCACATCAAACTTGTCAAAAAAAAAAGATAGTAAGCAGTGATATCTGAGTGCAAACAGGGCTGCATAATTTAAACACAGACTTGATAAAGTCAACATAACGTTAATATGCTTTTCAGTATTGGATTTCATTGAATAAAGGGTAATATATATATTTATTATTATTACTTTGAAAACCTTATCAGCAGATGGTGAAGAAAAAAGAATAGTAAATGTATCATTCCAGGTGTTAGGGCACTGCTTCGCAGCATCACACGACATGAGTACTCATGTTTGTACTGTGTTCAAATGGCAGCAAGTAGACATAGCTAGAAATTGGACAGTATGTACCTTCGAGGATTTTTTTCCTCGTTTTTGCTTTGCTTTTGCCAATTACAAATACCTTGTGGACAACAACAAACTGATCAACAAACATCCCGCCAGTATTTTCCCTTTGCCCTGTTCTTCGTTCCCAGACCTGTGTGTTCTGTTTACAGCAATCGCTTCACATGCAGTAGCCACGACATAAGGCCATTCAGATCTGACAGACAAGAGCGGATGTCTTTTTAGCTCTGAAAGATAATATTGCTGAGCACTTCCAAAATTTACCTAGTGTACAAAACCCTAGACCTAGTAGACAAAGAGTAACAACACACTTTTAAAGAAACCAGACTGAGTGAGGGATTCTGTCTCTTTTTGTGTTAAAAACCATTTACTGAATTTAATTGTTTAGTAAAGCAAGCATCACACAATGCTTCAAAATTTTAAAATTCAGGGATAAAAGTTTACATCCAAAAAGATGAATGGAAAATTGTGCTTTCAGACAGTAAAGTTATTTAACATACAGGGGTTACCAATTCATCTCACCATTGGAATCTGGGCAAATTTGTATATGTACTGTATATATATGTGCAGTTCATATCCAGGTCCTGCAAAAATCTAAAACTATGTGCTTCACTTCATGTAGCAAAGGCACCTGTGTTATTCTCCCTTTTGGACAAAAGGTGATATTATGATCCAGGTTTCCTGATGAAGAATACATGCTGAATATCTGACTCCCGTCTCTAGGCTGAGTGGTACCATGAACCACGAGGGAAGGCAGCGCTGTATTCCTGCTTACACTGGAAGAAGTTGCTCTGCAGGCCGTTTGAAGCGTCGAACTTGTCACAAGGGAAACCGAGCAGAACTGTGAAGCAGAGGGATAGTAACAAAAGGCTATTCTGGTGTGAGGATAAATTGGAGTCTTTTTAGCTCCACAAGCAGATGTTGCTACTGGATTGACATGTGGAGCCTGCTCCTGCCGGAGACAGGTAAAGTTTACCATTAGGACAGACGCAGAGCTCATAGATAGTCTGGCGAGGAGCTGAAGAGCTAGGTGGGGAGGAGGAGAAGGAACCCGTCGGCAGATTCCCCAGGCGGATTGTATCTGCGTTTAGAAAGATCTACAAGGGGAAAGAAGAAGGAATAAGTACGTACCTTTCAGCAATGTAACATAATTTAAAGACGTATTTTGTGGCAGTCATGAGGTTTAATTTAATGTATTCGCTGTCACCATTTCTTGTTTTTCAGCTTTGTCGAGTTATATATCCATTAGTGCTTATTAATTCAGTATATACAAATTCTTCTTAAGTCTTCACCCAACATGTTTTTTCAGATACAAGTAGCATTACACAAAATATTTTGACAATATTTTGAACAGATTGAATTTTCACCCGTACTCTTTATGATTTAAATGTATTCATTCATGGCAGCTGCATATCTTAACGCTGGAGGAATTTGTATTTTAATAAGTGTGAAGTGATATTAAAGCACATTACCCAGTGTGTTCCTGTAAGCAGCAGGAAATACATGCTGAAGTGTGCTAAACTGTAGGGGCTTAACAATCACAACAGTCAGGGAATAATTAAATAAGGATAGAATCATACACACAGAATAAAGAGCTTATTTGACCTAAATTAAGGGAAAAAAGATTTCAGGTTAAAGTCTTATTGAGAGGGTCATCAAGCTATTCCCATTTGTTTCTGAACATTGCATATGATTTAAAAAAAAAAGGTTTTTTTTCCCACCTCCTTCCATTAAAAATAATAAGAGAGAATATGAAACTGTAAACACAGGAAAGGCTAACACCCATTAATTTGTATGGAGCTCTGTAATGTTATATTTATATTACATTTGCATGACGCTGAATAAGCAGCATCATGAATAAATAAAGGATGAAATCACCAAGAATCCCACTGCAACAAATAGAGTAGTTTCCAGCTACTTAGAGTTTATTTTTTATTTATGGGGGGACTAAATGAAGGCCAAAGTGAGATCAGTCATCCTCAGATACGCACTAGGACTTTCTGGAAGACAGGTAACAAACCAGAATGTCTTTAAGCCCTGCAGAAACAGCATGAAGCTCACGAGCAGGTGAGCTCCCAAAATACTACCTACTGAGTTTATAAAGCATTGAAAATCAGCACATCCAACTTAACACCGTAATATCACGGTGTTGTTCCTCACAGTACATGTGAAGAACCTGGGATGACAGGACACATATTCTGCTGTCTTGTACAGGAGAGAAATATTATTTAAGATATATTAAGAAACAGATTTAAAAATGGGAGAATTTGTTAAACTCGTGCCCTGAGCGACAGAGGAATTGATTACAAAATTAAAAAGCAGCAGATGATTATCCTTGTTCTGTAATTGATACGGCAAAGGAATAATTTCTTTATGCACACATACACTCATGGCTGCTTTTAAAGTCCTACTTCATAAACCTGAAATAATTAGGAGTCAACAGCCCAGCAGTAATAATTTAGATGGAATAAATGTGGATGATGTTGGAAAAAATTTAATCATGTTCTGTGACAATTACAGCTGTAAAGGAATATTACATACAGAAAAATATCAGCTCAGGCAGGAGCAAAAAAAACTATAGCAAGTATAATTTAAAAAATGGAAAAAAAAACCCAAGGAACTTGGTAGCAAACTAGAAGTTAGGAATTGGTAAAAGACATGCAGGAAAGAAAGGACATATTTGTCCACTGGGACTTTACAAGTAATAAAAAGTAATTTATCACTTCTCCTATCAGGAATACACGGAATCCGAACAAGTAGCATTCAATAGTGTACGCTGTGTCTATGTACAGGTGCATCTTTTATATGGAAGTAGAGCATGGTTCTCAGCATAGTTCTGTACTTGCAGAAATATCAAGTATTGATGTCAGAACATGATAGTGATGAAATACCTTTGATTGCAAAAATACCATGGGGTATTACACAGCAGTGACTGATGTTATACACTCTTAATTAGCAACTCGAAATAACTTGGACCAAATAGTTCTATGTAGCATTTTGAACTTTCAACACCAATTTTCAGTACGCATTAAAGCCTACCCAGGACATAAGCTTTCAAAGTTATAATTAAAAACCTAAACTTTAGGGATGCAACACTGTCATCCAAGAGTATAAACATGGATGCAAATATTTCAGCATAAGAGCCAAATATGTCACTTAGGAGGACCACAGTCCATGCTTGGGGGTGTATCTTCTTCCCCCCTTTGTTCTGCTGAAAACTGAAAGTCAAGGCTGAAAAAATCAGTAAAACTGAAACTCTAATTACCTCTTAATGCAAGCTGGTGTATGACGGTGTATAAAGAGAAGGGAAGACATAGTGTAATCAAACACTGAAGAGTATTATGCTCCCAAGGACCACTACTGCTAAATGATAACAGTTAATGGAAGTTGCCTGTATACATATCTTTTGTGCTGGAAAAGGTATGAGATAAGGCATTTAGTACTTCATAAGTATCAAGGCTGCGTGAACCAGTCATGCTCTTCCTGAGATTCTTGCAGCTGAGCAGATAAATGGGCAAAGATAAAACTGAAATTTTTATCCGTCCTCCTTGAAACATAGAGATTGAGAGATTGAAAAGGCAGCAGCTACACAGAGAAATACTATTTCATACCAGAGAGCAGAGCATTTATTAGGAACGTTTGTTTTCTATTTAATTTTAGAATTTTAGAAATCCTTAGGTCACTGTTTTCTGTCTTGTGCATCTTACTGCTGAGAATAATATATTAACACTATTCTACTTTTAAGCAGATCGGTTTTCCTATTTATTAAAATAGCAGACTGAATCAGCCTGCAGGTCATGTGGTAGGAATGGAAAAATTGTATTCTTTTTACATCGTTTTAATGTGTTACCTATTTTATATGAATGTAATTTCTGCTTGCACGGTTGTGTGAGTACTGTATGAGACCAAAACAGCACGAAGGAAGAAATGTAACGAGCCTAAATTATTTCTGTTTTTAAGGAAATCAGAACGAAATATTCAGTAGATTATTTCTGGTCAAGCATTAGTAACAGTGCAACTTTCTTCTACATAGTGTACAGCTGTGATGCATAATTTGGTTAGATTTCTTATTTCTCTATTTTGCAAAAGAAGAGTTGACAGTTGTCATGAGGTATCAAGACGTATTAAAGGAAATGTTGAAGGATGCATAACTGAGTGTTTGCCCTCTCCATTTAAAATGTTTGCAATCAATTATTTCTATGAATTTTCATAAATCTCATAAAGTAGTTAAGTCATTTATCACTTTGTGGTGGTGGTGATATTTACTGGGGGACATGAACACATAGAAGAGCACAGGCATGTGCATCTGCAAAGAAATGTCAAAGACTAACCAATCTAGGAAATCTAGCTAGTCCTATATTGTGCCTTGTAAAATCATCCTGTGAAAGTGTACAGAAAATCAATGTTGTCAGTGATATTTGTTACCTGAGATCTGCAAACCATCTGCTTATCAGATTGTGGCATTAACCTATCTGAGTTGGGAAAGGTCAAGCTAGAAAGACAAAGTAGAATATATATATTATCTACAAAATATAGACTAAATTTAAGGGGAAACTTTCAGTGGGCAAAAGGTAAAAAATCAAATATTCATATAGCCATTTCCAGCAGAGATATGTGTGTGCCACATATTCTACCGTGAATCTTTACTAAGACTGGGTCTGCTCAATAGAGGAGATAGACTAAGTAGAAAAAGTCAAATGAGACCTTTTGTGTGTCTGTTTAAAATTTATAAAGTCGTGAGAATCTTCTGCATTCATTGGAGGATCTGGTCAGATAAATAGTCCTAGTGAAGCTGCTAAGGTAGATTCAAGTTTAGTGGGGGTACGAAATGACAGGAAGTTGGAGGAAGCGTGAGAAAAAAGGAAAGCTTCAAAAGAAAAGATAAGCTCAAGTATGTATAACTATCTCTGATTTATTGCACCAGTGCAACATAAATATATTGGGGGCTACTGATTTTGCTGCCCTAGTACTGATGCTGTGAAAACTTTCTAGCATATTTATTCCTGTTATAATGGAAATCATTCCAGGGCTGATCAGTGGTGTTGCTCTGAATGTTAAACAGTGTTTACGAGCTCTAATGTTTATGAAACACCAATGATAATCTCATGCACAAAATTTTCAGCAAGAAATTTTAAATTCCATTTCTTGGTTGCTTGTACTGGAAGTGTTTGCAAATTCATTCAATCAGAGGACAGATGTTACTTATCTGTGATTTATGTGCCCAACACAGAAAGGAAAAAATGCACTGGGAATATTTGTGCTCAGTCCACTGAGTACCATATTAAATGGTACCATATTAATTAATTACTATTCAAATCAGAACTAGATTAAAATGTGATATTCACGGAAAAATCATTCACAGATAAATTATTCATTGTTACTTCTTTTTCTCTTTCTAATAAAATGGCTTATGGTCTTTAAACTGTAGCTGTGAACAAACAATTCAGAGAAGGGTGTTATCAGTTGGCTTTTTTAGTTTTGGAACGTCTTATTTTCATTAGGGACATCAACATAAAAGTGCTTTCTACAGTAAGTTAACTTAGAAATGAAGAACCATTGTAAACTGAAAAGCTTTCTTAGAAAAATGTCAAAAAAATTTGAGTAATATTAAATCTCCATAAATATTTCTTAAAAGAAAATTTTAAATCTGCACTTTCATGAGAATTAATTATTTAAAAAAATGCGGAGAAATAATCCTTCACTTCCACAAACCACACAGGTCACTTTTCCCAGCTTAACAGGTTTAACAGGTTAACATCCCCAAAATGGCTTTCAAAGCAAAATGAGACATTCATTTGCTAGGCATCTTTTAGCGAATAATCAGTGGATCCTTGAGCACTTCAGTCACTCATTGCTTATTTTTATTAAACTTAGTTTACTTATATCATGATTAAATTTTTTTTGCAAACATTTAATCTCAGACAAGCATAAATTGGCTGAACTGAACTAACCTAGGAAATGCCTTTGGTCAGCCCCCTTCCTTTGTAGTTGTGGCAAATGGCACACAGGATATGCTAGCTCCATTCCAGGGTATTTAGATATTTAAAAATTCCTTACTTCTGCTTCAGAACAGAAGAACAGTTACAAAAAGCAACAAATACTGAGCTTTAAAATGGTGCTATTTGGCTTACAACTGAACTATTCCAATTTTATTAATTATTAATCTCAATGCTAAATACATATTTTGGACTCAGTGAGACATCTGAGTAGGGCTATATGTTAGATATTAGCACTATTGCATTTGTCAATTAGTCTCTACAAAACCACCATGGCATATACTTCATCAAAATAAGCTGAGTTACTATGAAAGTAGTAAGGTCACATATAAGCTTGCCCTCTTGTCTGCTACACGCTCTTTTTCAAAGAGTATTGCTCATTTTTAACGTGGCAGCTGTAAGCTGCACCCAGGGATCTGCCTCATTATGCTAGAAACGACCAAACCCAGGGCACAAACCGTACAACTCAGGAGCACAAGCTGACAAGGAACAAAGGGAGAAGCAAATACATAGGAAAAGGTCACAGGCAAGGTGACTAACATGAGTATGTTTGTATTGACGAGACAGCTCTGTGTGCCTTTCTCCTTATCTTTACTGGGCCTTTGCTAGTACACAGGAGGCCACTCGAGCGCTGGCCTGGCTTGCATAGCACTCGGTTGCAGAAATACATGGCAGCTGGATGCGAAAGGACTTGCACAAGGGCTCGGCAAGATCCTTCTCGCTCAAAGGGTGTTGTATGGTCCAAACCACTGAAACTGTATCTTGGACCAGTGAGTCAACCCCAACGAACAGTCCTTTAAGCTTGTTATCATTATATAATAATAAATTTTAGATTCAATTTTACATATTACTATTCCTTTGCAGACACAGCAAAATCTATCATCTAAAACATTCAAACATGATATGTACTTTTGCATTATGTTTATACGAGGAAAAGGCAGCAGTCAACTAGCAGGCCTTGCGCTGAATTTCCAGACAAGGAAGGTTCATTTTCTTCTTACGTAAACCAGCAGAATCTGCTAGACCCTGGAGCTTCACATTTCATTTTGCTTGTAAATGACTGCAGCTTTAAACCATTGGTTATGGTTTATTTATAGAAGAATACAGAGTTCACAATTAAATGCCAAGCTGTAATTGAATCAAAAGATTCTGCTGATGCCTCGATTCACAAGGAGGCAGCTCAAGTGCTCCATAAAAGGGCAGCAGACCTGAGCCTAAATTAAAGCCCCCAGTATTCAGTCTGGGATCATGCATTATATTGTGTAATATGGCTAAAAGGATTATTATAATTCTGCAATAAATAAGAAAGTATCAAACAGCAGAATTCAGACTGCTTGCAGAGGCTTTCTGTTTGTGATGTGGGAGGCTAAAGATTATTCTGTATGAGAAATAAAGCTAGAGGAAAAATATTTCGTAAACACATTTGTTCTTCAAAAAAATACATTCTGAAGTTGTTATTTCCTAAAAGGGAAATATATCTTTCATAGATTAATCTACAGTAAATTCATAATGTTCTGCTACATGGTTATAACTGATTGATTCCAGATGCCACATAACTATTTCCTGCCATAATAGCACAGTAATTATGCCATAGATGGAAAATATTAATTCATCTATCTTTGATGATTTACTGAATAAGCTTACAAACATTAAAATGTTATATTTAGTTAATCAATATAAGAATAATACAAAAAGTGTATTTTTTATTATAAAACATCTTGTAAAAAAAATAACCGGTTCACTCACAGATTCAATCCACAGATCCAATACTCTTCTATTCACGTAAAAAGCCTGATTGTTTACACATTCGTCTTCAGGCTAAAATGAAGATTACTTTGACACACAAACTTTGTTTTGTTTTAGAACGTGCTTTCCTAATAACACATTATGATAAACCTTATACACTTTTTCTCCATCCTGTCTATCAGCATTTGGTGTATCCATTGGGCTCTGAACAAGAGCACCAGCTAATACATATTTTTATAGAGATGTTCTTCTTTTAAAAACTCATTTCAGTCCATCATGTGTTTACCCTGTGTCCTTACCTTGTTTATATTAGCCCATCAATTCTCTAAAGGGGCCTGTACTATCAGTAATTTTATAGATGCCCAGTTGGAGAAGATACCTAAAGAAAATCAAAATTCATGCAATAAACTCACATTTTTTTTCTAAAGATTTTCTAAAGACTTCTATTCCCATTTAGATATTTACATTAAAGAACTAGTTTTCTAGAAGTGTTTGTAACCTAGCTAGTGCAAGTAATCTAGAAAACACTCTCTTAGTTTGTCAGATTTATCCAAAGAGACTGTCTTGTGCATCAAACCCTACTTATGATTAAACAGGATTAACATCTTATCAGTACTTCAGCATGGATCAGTACTTCCAATGGATATGCTGAAGGATGGCATAACATTTTCCTTGGCCGTTATATTAAAAATCATCCTTATCGTCACCTATTTAAATATAATGAACATTTTTTTCAATGTGAATAAAATAGAATCATTCAAATATTTGCAGAAAGCAAATAAATAATAATGATAGAGTAAGGTAAACAAGAGCCATTTTGAAGTAGGCAAATACAGAACCCTTCTCATGATGTTTGCCTCTTTCCTTAGTAAAGCAGACTCGTGTTGTTTGCATTTTGCCAGGCAGATCTACAGACCATATCTCTACCAGCTGAACTTACCTCTCCTTCTGTGGATTGTAAGTGCAGCTCTTTCCTACAGGTAGCCTTTAAGTCTCCTGCAGCTGCATTGACTTGAACTCCCCTGGGTGCTTCCATCACCAAAGATCTAGTAGGAGATTCAAGTCTGAAAGACAAAAACAGCCCCTGAGGGAAAAAAAAAAATACTGATCCATATCACCAAAAACCCACCCAGATCGAAAACCCAAAACATAAGTAGATTCCAAATCTATTTTGAAAGATAAGGTAAAAATGTATTGCTAAATGTGTGATTCTTTCAGTATTCTCTATGGACAAGAAAAGGAAAAGGACTTCAGTAGGTATTTCAATCCATTTCTATTTAAGTCTGCCTGCAGACTTGCAATGATATGTTTGCAATGATATGTTTGCTTGTTTACTGACTTTTTCAGAATATGGTACCTAATCTGCTGGACTTCACTAACACAAAATATTCATACTTAAGATTCCACACATCTCTCTGAGTGCTACTGTAGCAACAGGTTAATAACTAAAGTTCGCTTAGTGATGGATGACAAATATTCATTTAAATAAAAACAAAACAGTTCTTAAAAATTTAAATAATGAATGAGTTTTAAAACTGGATGTATTAGTATGACTCTGTCTTGGCAGGATTAGTTGTGCTCTAGGAAAATGGAGCAGTACTATGTAGGAAGAAGAAGAAAGAAGAAAAATGTCTCTATTATTATTCTTTGCATGTATTTTTTTTCTCTTATGCAAAATACACTTTATCCTCTTTAATGCCTTTACAATCTTAACATTCTCACTATTTCTTCTCAGTGCAACTCTTGCTATTGTTTCGCCTTCTCTCTGTACTCTGTAGTCATGATTCTTGATCAACTGCAATGAAGAACTATGATACTCTCTGCTATCTATCAGGTTTCTCTTGAAATGGAAGTACGAGTGCAAGGATTTTGTAGAAGCTGCACTGGCACATTGAATAGCAAAGATGATCAGAGGAAAACTACTGAACTGGAAGCCAAAATTTGGATTCTAGCTGAGTTCAGTCATAGACTTATTGCACAGTTCTGGTAAAAGCGAGACAAATCTCTTAATCTATTTATATCTCATTTCTTCAGGAATACAAAGAAAGAACAGTTCCACTTTACTTGAACAAAGGCTGTTTGTAAGATGAAATGCATTAATGACAGCTAGATGGCTAAAATGAATTGCTGGGAGAAAATACTGCATTTCCCTCTGCTAAAGAGGGAAATTTACATTTTGATTTTTTGGGTTACATCCACCCAAAACTATGATGCACTATTAGATGCATAAAGAAGCAAATATTTTGATAAAGTATTTGCTAGAGAAAAGCCAAATGAAAGATCAATAAATCAATGGGACAACAGAATTTCAGTGTATTTCAACTATTGAACTTTTTTCAGAGGAGTTATACAGACTAGTGATACATTACCATTTTGAAACCAAAATGCCACACTTTCATGCAAAGCAAGTCACTGAAATAGTGTCCATGAAATGTTTCTGATTGTTACATGGTCACTAACACTCAACACAGGAAAAAAGAAAAGCAATTATTTTGCAGCACAAAACCAGATTGTTAGAGTACACCATTATTTGAAGCTGCCCATTAAAAAAGAACAAATGCAAAATGTGCACCTACTGATTATTAAAGGACATGAAAATATTTTATCAAAGACACAGTTAACATTGTATGTTGATTAGGTCTGAAAACAATGAAACAGCAGAAGTGGTTGATTATTAATTAAGATTATCACAAGCATAATGGCCAAAAAGAGATAAGGAACAAGGGAAGTAATAATCAAAAATGCCTACTTTTTAAAAATGATATTACTAGAGATCTCTTTACTAGATGCTTTCATTCTTTTTTTGATAGTTATATTATTATACACAGAATCAGTATTTTTTTTTTGTATTTCCATGTGTTAGTCTATTTTTTTACTTTTTGCGCACTCTGTTCACAACAGAGAAACTGATAGAACATGGTTCTTTGCATCAGTCAAGAATCTAAGTATCATGAATCATTCATTATCAGTCATCAATCAGCATCAGCGTTTTCAAGAAACTGGGCTGTGAGCTAGTGATTTCTACAAAGCAGCAGAAAAAGGCTTTGCAAAACCTTTTAGAGAAGATGTATCTATCAACACTGGAAAAATCAACAAACAAAAACAAAACTAAAAGAGAAACCTAATTTTGATTCGTTTGCAATGAATGCTGCATAGGTATAGAGTAAAATTATATTAAGCAATACTCAGGAACTGTGATATAGATAAGAAACTATGTATATCTGCTTTGTATATCCGTTTCCATTTGTCATAAATCATGAAACATTCCACCATCTAGAAATTATACATCAGGTAAAAAAAAAAAATTATTGTAGCATGTCACTTCTTAAAATATGTTTGGACTTTGTTAAAAGGGTGTATGCAGCAGGGAAGTCTAGCAAGAATTGCCATAGAAATTCATGTCATATAACTGCAATCTAATCAACAAACACAGCTTGGACCTGCAAAAATTTTATTTCAGTTACACTAGAACGGTCTAGCACTCTGGTGAAAAAAAGTTTGTCATATAAAAATACCAGACATTAAGCCACTGTTCTTTTAGTTATCACATAAATTTTAGACATAAGGTTTTCAACAAGTGCTGTGTGGCTTTAAGTAGGTTTTACCATGAATTCAAAAGAAATTGATTTGTGTGAATGTTGAATTATCGAGATAACTTCTATATTTTTCTGTAAAATATTTTTGTAATTTATAAATTAATTTCCCAGAATATTTATATTTGCCTTTGGTTTCAGATGTAAATTCTTAATCAAAAGTACTCTCAGTTACATTTACTATAATGGATTGTTGGCAAATGAAAAGCTGCAACATTTCTGGTTTAGTGGCATCAGAATCATTCTCAGACTCTAGTGAAATTTTCCAGCTGTCCATCTGGAAGACATCTTTCAAGAACAGATAATTTTGTTATACAATTACAAACTGTTTTTCCCCAACCAATGCCAGTGTGTAGTTCACAATTGTTTTCTTCAGTTCTATTATGTTTTTTTTTTCTTCATGAACTTTATTAATTTAGGTGATTGCTAATTTATTTAAAGTTTAGATGCTGTATCAATTAAATTCTGAAATTGAAATTAAGTTGTTACTATTAGATATCTCTACACTTGTGAGAAGAAATTCAGCATTTTCAGACAGCAAATAGATATTTTTAGGAATTTTCTGAAAGCATGCAAATAATGTGTTAGAAATGTGAAGGAAGAGTAGATGATCTGAGAAGTCATTTTTAAAACACTTGCCATCTATTAGTAAAGGTACATGCCCATGTCTGTTTCATAGTTACTAATATATATTTTTTCTTTTTGTACTTCTGATGAACTACGTCTGAAAAGTGATTTTGCAGCTGGACAATATGCAGCAGACTACTCGAAATGCAAAAGCCTGTATACAGAGGGAGATTATTTTCTCAGTGTTTGGAGATAAATTATTTCTGATAGATGCTTGCTTCATAATTTTTTCCTTTGTCATATTTTGAAAGCTTTAATCTCTACTATAAACTTCTTGTAACACTCCATATTGTAATATTCTTCGCTCCACAGAAGAGAGCACTATTGGAATAACATACCAAAAAAACAGCTTTCCTTTCAGATTTACTGACAGTCTTTCAAAGTAGTATTTACTTCTAAAAGTAAAACCTATTAATTCCTCCCAAAATAACAAAGAGCCATGATGAAGAAGGCAACTAGTGCTATTCATAGCTTGAAATAACCACAAGTCTAGGAAAAATAGAGAGGCTTTTAAAACAAGCTTGTTCCAGCAGCATAATTGTTCAATTTTCCATACATGATGCAAACAGAAGATTTCTCTACAGCAGAGAAAGCATTTTTCTTCTTTTAATTATCAACAGTTAATTTGTCAAAAAACATGCATTTCAGAGGATCAATGTTACATGAATTTGAGCTAAATGTATTTTGAAATATTGCTAAGAAAGGAAACTTTTCAAAATGATTTGAATATTTTGCTTTGAAGTTACTAAGACATTTCTCATCAGAAATGTAGAAATATTTGTCATTTATATTTCAAAATGGCACTTGCTACTTACAGCAACTAACCCAGATTGAATGAGAGAAAAATAATTTAAAAAATGAAACAAAAGCTTTCATTTGGGGTTCTAAGAAATATTTTATATTAACTGTTTATGTATTCCTCCTACTCACAAGGGATATAATTTATCTATGTTAGTTTTGCTCTGTTGGCTGACAGAAGATTGTTCTTAAAATAGAAGTAATTATTCGCATTTGCGATCTTCTGTTTGCTTCATGTCTTTTTAGGCAGGAGATTTAGCTCATACTATTTAGTAAAATGAATATGACATCTGAATTACTTGATCTTTGCAGACTTTTTACCTCTAGCAATGTGCAATTTGTATGCAAAAGGTAAAATAAAAAAATATGCTGCCAACTAGAGAACACACAAGCAGGTATCCATCTGCTCTTCACCTCCATCCTTCATCTGCACCTTCTCACGTGTTTCATGTTAAACAGCACTGCCACCCAGAGACCCCATAGAACTTAGGACCTTCTTCCTTCAGTTAAATTACTTTCTGCCCAGTTGGAGTAAAGACTTTTCTTACAAAATAATTTTGAAAATCTGGTGCTCCACAGAACTTGAAGAATTTTAAATATATTATCTCATCCCTATTATTCTATCAGTATCAAATGAACAACAGGCTGCCTCTGCGCTCAAAAAATGGGCGCCAAAAAAGAAACCCTGGAAGCCACGTTTTGGGCTTTCTACCTGCAGCTCCATTGTATGGAGAATATCTTCAGGCTACAGGGCTGAACTGCCCTGGCAAAATGAATGCTGCAGGGTTCTAGGAGCCTCAGAACTCTGAAGCCTCTGGATTACAGATAATTCCCGCTTTCTCAAAAATATTCAAAGTCACTAATATGATCCCATGTTACACTTCCCTTTTTTAAGTATTAATTTTTTTAAAGTGTCACTGTTCAATCAGAAGTTCTTTGTTTAGCTGCATTGTCATTACCGTAGGAATACTGTCAAAATAAAATTACAATTTTAATCTCATTTATATACTTACAGCTTTATATGCTGCTGCTTTATATGCATGTATTTACATGGATATATAAATGACAAAAATTCCATTTACACCCTCTCTGACATGGATGTGCTTTATTACTAAGAATTTTATTTCCTGAAAATTTTTATATTCTAGTACTTTTAATGAAATTTTGATAGTACTTTCATGATGAAATCAGTAGATTTTTTTTGGAATGCAAAGAAAAATATGCCAGCCTCGGAGAGTCTTAGTTTTGTTCATGGACCATCAGATGCCTTTGTGAAGAGGCCAAAGTCTCAGATGTTCATGTTGAAGCTCCCTTTTATAACAGCAGCAACCTAAACTTTAAGGGCAGAATTTGGTTGTGTATTTTGTGGCTCCACAAAAAGGCTTTTAAACAAGGAGAAGTTAAGTTAAATATTTTGTGGCATAGGCAATGGCCTCAAATCAGTAAGTATAAATATTACTTTTCCAATATTCAATTCCCAAATCATGGGCAAAGCACTTAAAGTGGAAACTTTCTTGACTCAAGTCAGAACTGTAGCAAGGCATTCAGCACAGCATTTGATGTTATGTTCAAGATATGCATGTCACTGACTATGGCATGTGTCAACATGGCCTTATTATAACTCCTTAAATTCTAATTAACCCAAAAATCACCTCAATGGGCTCAACTCTGAGCTCTCATTGCCCTGTACGTGCTCCTGGCATCAGCTCAGTCGGTCTGCATTATCATAGCAACAATGAAAACCATGGAATATTTTAATGTTATCTGGCATAGGTGATAATCAGGAAAGAGGAAAATAAAGAATTCCTTCTGAGAATATAAAAACATTAGATACTGAGGAGAGATATAAACAAAATGCCTTTTTAATTTTATCCTTTTTTTTTTTTTTTTTTACTAAAGGACTAGAAAAAGTGAAGAAGCATCAAAGAAATTTGAGATGCACCAAAGAGGACTAATTTTTGAAGAAAAAGCTTGATGAAGGAGGCAGATGGTGTGAAGAAAATTACAGAGAATCAGTGTATATGCACTCCTGTTTCTCAGAGTGGGGTATAGGCGGAATAGCTGAAGACTGAGAAACTTCCAAAATCACAAGTAACATAATAATAATAGTAAAGACCAGAAAAAAAATAAGCTGTAAGGAAGATTTGAAATAGCTTGAAAAACCTGTATGTGTTTTCAAACCTCTTCGAAATTTAGGTAAGAAATGATCTACAACAACAAAAACAAAAAGCAAAACTCACAGCAAACTATAAAATCTGGTGGTAAATTTTCATGGATTCTAAAAAGTGAAGTTCACCAAAAGTTAAACTGTTGAAAATCAAAAAAGATAAATAGAAAAGTACAGTTTCAATTGTGACCACCCAGCTTCCTCTTCTTAGAAAAATGCCTCAACATGCCTGAAAGCCTAATCTTCCAGGCTATGGGACACAGACTTTATATGAGCCAATACAACATAGTCCGTTAAGAAAGGGGAAAGGATTTCTCTTTGGGACATAGTCCTGGTATCTTAGAGCTACCTCTACTCCACCCCATCTGTTCCCCATCCCACAATCTGCCTTCCTTTTGCTCTTACCTGAACCCCCTTCCACACATGTCCTGCCACTCTGCTATCTCTCCCTCTAATCACTCTTACACATAGTCTGTTTTCTTTCTAGAAAGAGTTCCAGTACCTGAGCTGTGTTTCAGAACATATTTTCTTAAAATAGAAATTTATCTCATCAGAAACAGATTGTAGCAACATGCCCACAGAAAACTCTCAAGTGACTGTCAAGGGGAAGATGTGAACATACAGTGCTTAGGAGAGAAACAGCTCTTTGAACAACTGGAAACACATGAGAAGTAGCTCATGGAAAATCTTTTAAATCTTAAACTCTATTATCTACTTGTGATTACCTCTGGTTTTCTAATGTTATCTTCCATATTGTTTCCCCAAAGGGCCTTAAATTCATGTAAATAGACACATTTTAGTTGAGATAAATTAGGATATGTTTTTGTGACACATTCAGACGAAAATGCATCCACCTATGGAAAGTTATTCTGCTGAAATATGTTAGGTAGGTCTGTTTCGACCTCTGCAGATTAAGCACAGGAGAATACTCAAAATAAATGTGCTCAAGGGGGTTGCATTTGGACTCTCTATCTAAACTTTGTTTAAAAAAACAAATCAGAAATATTTGTTGAGTTTACTTTCAATCTTTTTTTAGGCTGAGCACCACCTCAAAAAAAAGCAGAGATTTTTTACCTTCTGCATTAGAGAATATATTTTGAGTATTTTTACATTATGAAGAAACCAAATAGCTTTTCCTTTCTTTTTGGCAGTCTCAAGTAAAACCAAGGCAAGTATGAAACTTGTGGCATAAGAAATATAAAATTATTCATTATTCTCTTTGGTGTAGGCTATCCTGAAAGTTCTTTGAAAAACTGTGGTAGAAGCAATAGATGCCTCATGGTCAACAGAGCTAATGCTTTTATAAAGCAATCCTTTGCCTGGTTTTAGCACAGCTCTGTAACAAGAATCCCAACCCCACTCTGCACCCTCAATGCCTCCAGAGCCTCCATGTCCTCTGCATAATTCTAGCCTGCCCACTAGGCAAGATATGTCACAGGCTGAGGTAAATTGAAAGATTAAGGACACTAAATGCGCCTCAAATTAAAAAAAAAATAAAGAAGGAACTACTCTTTTATTACTGTAACTGTAAGCACATTCTGGCTATTGCATCTGCACCACTTACACTTGAAGGTGTATACTGAAAGATGTATGGAATAGAAGCATATAATGCTATAAGTTTAATCAGATAAATTACAGCAAAATGGAGTTTGCAGGTATAGCACAGCAATGGATAAATGTAACCTAAACCACGTCAGAAATGAAGTCTGAGGATGAGTCTTTCGGTATTGATGACTATTGTTCAATTTCCATTAAAAAACAGGCAAACTCTTATCTGGAATATCCCAGAAAATGAAAGAAATTAGTAAAGCAAGGACTTTTGCTTCTAGTCCTCATCTATGGAAGTAGAAGACCAGGTATCTTTTCAAAACAAAACTTTGGATTGGCAAAATCTACCCATATTCTATTTAAACAAAACTTTTATTTATCTTCAATCCTTTTGTAAATATTTTCTTTAATGGAATTTTCTAAGTAATGCCGTGAAATTTTGCATGGTAAGAGTTGAAACTAAAAGGGCTAACATGCTGTATAACTCGTTTAGCCTATTTTTCATCCATTTCACTACTAATGCTACCATTGCCAACCATCCATTTTATAGTTTTCCAGTATGAAAGATGTATTATAAATTTTGGATATTGGACGTTGCTTTCGCATTCATTCACTAGTGAATGGTTCATTCACCATTAGGCATAGGGATTAATCAGCACCCTAACTCAAGAACATGAATTTTGCTATCTATCACAGTACCAAGACTTTTTTCTTTCATGTTTCAATTCCCATAAAGTGTCTTCTTTTCTCTTATGTCTAATACAATCATCATTACTGAGCACAAAAGAAAATGATTCTTTCCGTTTAAGAGCCATACCGAGTTACCTTTAATTCCTACTGCACTCTCTCTTTAAAGTAATTCTAAACCTTTATTTGCTTTTGCTTTCTAGTCCCTTTAATTTAATGTCTTCTGTATGTATGTATATGGAAGCTTGACTTCTGGCAATTCCCCAGATTTTCACTACAGCCTTGTGCATCTCTATTTTTCTATGAACATTTAAGTGAAAGAAAAGAAACACGCATTTTCACAGCTAGAGATAAGACTAAACAGATTTCTGTCAACATGAACACACATATACTTAAATTACTATTTAAACAACATATTCTGAAAACATAAACAGTCATTATTTCCACTTTATTAAAACAAATCCTGAAAAAGCAACTTGAATCTGAGATCTTTAAAAGTACTGTAGGAAAGCTAGATTGCCCTATTCTATTGAAGTTTTACCCTTTTCATAAAATTTATTACTATTTTATTTCTGGGTAAAATCATTGAGCAGAGGCTTTTGTTACTCTCAGCCTGTTCTCATCAATGTCAGTCTATCAACTTAATGTGAAGATTCCTTTCTGATGTCTTCTCTGGCTTCAGGCTTTTATAGAATAAATGCTTTGCCATTTTAGTAAACTACCCAGCTATGTCCCAGAAAACGACTCTCACAAACTCTTTTAATTCTTATCAGAGTTAAAATCCTATTAGCTTGGGTGGTTCCTTGCTGCCCGATCAGTTCTCATCTCATTACATCCAGCATTAGCCTTCAGGATTAGCTCATAGTCAATACTATGCTAAGCTTGACATGGAAGTGGGAAAAAAAAACTATTAAATTTGATCTTCCAGGACTCCCCTGAGAACGACAACAAAGTAATTCACCCCCTATTAAGAAGGTTATTCAGGGCAAAGCAATCAACATTTAACTACTGTCTGCCCTCTTGTGCATAGATATTACCTATTAGTACACCATGTTTTAATGTAGTGTTAGCCTAAAAGCAATATTTGGGGACTGGTCATATTGGCAGTTTAGTCTTCCTAACTACATTCTTGTGAGAAAAAGCAGCAAGAGAAATATGAAGATTAAATTATTAAGTCATAATTCTCTTTCCTGATTCTTAGGCATGATTCTTTTATTCTGCTTATCCCAGCTAATGAAAGTCAGATTCAATTAGTTTTTGTGATTTGACACAAAAGGGCTTACCAGCTTTCACAAAGGATTGTAGAAAAACATTTTGTAAAAGCCAGAGCTTGCTAGCTCTTATTTGAAAACCTAGGACAGGAAAAAGATCACCGAAATGGTTGGGCACATAAGAAAGAAAATTATGTTATACTGTCAAATCTTCACTACATTTGATTTTTGTACAAGACTTTTTTAATTATAAATATTGCAGATATGTCTGAAGACCTCAAATTTCAAATGCAGAGCAAGAAGAACTGGGCCTAATAGATTTGAATTTATGCTTGGCAATTTATCTAAAACCATATTCTACTGTCCCATGTCACCATTAATTTCAAATGCCCCACAATCCAAGGACAGTGCATTAGGGAGTAAAACACTACAATCATGTGATAACTGGGCTTTTGAAAGTGCCACACAAAACCATACCTATTTCTTTAAAGATACAAGGTTAAAAGGAGTCTGCAGATAATCCGCCAGAAGATGCATGCCAACCCACAAGACATCTTGGTTCTAGTTTGTATCTCTCACAGGGGATTTAAAAGACTTGAAAGTTTTTTAAAAAGGGAGTATCTCTGGATCCTAATTAACACATAGGAGCACATATGTGGAAAAGCTTGCAGGATACAAAATAGACTGAATATATTAGAATAAAATAACTTGCACATAAGCTAAGGCAACTTCACTAAAATTTAATGTGTCAAACAGACAAGGTTTCTGTTTCATCTATTCAACAATTTTATGTTGAGTTCATTAATAATGAGAAGGCAGAAAGCTGAACGGAAAATTCAGTACAATTCCCATCAATGGAAGCCCACCTTGGAAAAATGAGCTGAAGGAATAGCGGAGCTAGAAAATATGCAGCAACAACCAGCATCATGGGGGTGAATTATGTGAAAAGAGAGTAGAGCTGAAGCCTATGAAATGCAAGCTGTGTGTCTCTGCGTATACAAAGAAGCAGGCAGTAGGAAATTAATCCTGAAAACACTGAATTATTTCTATCACCATATGTTTGCATTCTCATATCATTATTTAAATGGTGGAATGAAGGAGACAAAGCTCATCAGCGTGTGGCATTAACAATCTTTCGAATAGGACAAGTTCCATCATCTTTCTCAAATTCCGGACCTTCAGGCAAGTAAAGTTTGCAGTGTTTCTACTCTGATTTCTATTGCTCTCCTTGTGATTAGGAACTGCATCCCCTTGGTGGCCATCTCACAGAATCACAGAGCGGTTAAGGTTCAAGGGACCTCCAGAGACCATCTAGTCCAACCCCCTGCTCCAGCAGGGACACCCAGAGCATGTGGCACAGGGCGGCATCCAGGCGGGTCTGGAAGATCTCCAGAGAAGGAGACTCCACAGCCTCTCTGGGCAGCCTGTGCCAGGGTGCTGTCACCCTCACAGGAAAGAAGTTCTTCCTCATATGGAGGTGGAACTGCCTGTGTTTCAACTCACACCCTTTACCCCTTGTCCTGTCACCGGCCACCACGGAGAAGAGCCTGGCCCCATCCTCCCTACAGTCACCCCTCAGGTACTTGAACATGTTGGTCGAATCTCCTCTCAGTCTTCTCTTCTCCAGTCTAAACAGGCCCAACTCACTTAGTCTTTCCTCATAAGACAGATGCTCCAGTCTGTTACTCATCTTCATGGCTCTCCAAATAGCCATGTGGCTCTCCATCTCTAATAACAGCCTTTAATAACGCTCAATAAGAGCCAAGAGTCTTGGCAAGGGATTTTAAAATAAAGTTCTACCCAGTAGGATTCTGTGGAAGCTCCCAAAGCATTAAAATGCATAGTACAAATAATCAAACACAATCATTTACTTCTTGTAATCCTCTTTCCCACCTTTCCTCCTGTGCAGCTTCCTGCACGTGCTTTCTGTAACTTCCTTATTGGATAATGTTCTTACATGCCCTTGCAAGTATTAGAGAGGATATTTAACCATTCCAGTTCCAGAGCAATGCATTGCAGATATTGCTAGGCAGATAAAGGGAGATTATGTAATGTTAAGGAATCATACTAGAATTGCAGCGAAGACTCTTGTGCCTCTCACCAGAACTGCGAATAGCAACATTTCATACAGCAACATTTAGATGATTTTATGCTTAGAAATGTTGCCTTACTTGACAATGAGTTTTTGAAGGATGTGAAGTATTAAAAAACCCCAGCAACCCAGAAACAGAGAAAATCTGGGACTACTTACTCTAAGTTGGCTTATGTATTCTATAACACCTAATAAGCAAACAAAATCTATGACTGATGCTAAAAAACAGCACTGCGCTTAATTGACCTTAAAGATAAGTCTGAAGTTTCCAAACTTTGGGAAATCATAGCTCTCTAAAGCTCAGATTTTTCTGCTAGAGGATGCAAGTCATTTATAAAAACTAATGTATTTTACATCCTGTGTGATAGAAGCTATTTTTCTGTCCAGTTACAGTAAATCGGAGTCTACAAACCCCCCAGATATTTGCTTTTATTTCTGGGAATAATTGATTTTAAAACAACTCTTTGAACAACACCTACTTGAGGTCTTGGGAAGGTTCTGCTCTGATATGGGGTGTCTCCACAGAGTGCCCAAACACTGCCCCTTCTGTGCCTAAAATACATAAATAAAATACAGCACAATTATTTTGAAAATTAAAAAAAAAAAAAGCACAATCAAATGTATGATTACAGATTGACATTTTCAGGATAAAATATTTGACTGGATATTTTTAATGCTTATCAGTGCCTTAGTTTTTTTTTATTTCTTGTTTTTGCATTAAAGAAAGTAATACCATGTTAAAATCTGGACTGACATACTTGAAACTATTGAATTTTGCTTATTGGAAGATGAAGTTTCACATACAAATATAAAACATTTAAAGATCCAAACTTATCAACACTGACTTGCCTCAGAATGCATCCTAACACTTTTTGAGATGGACCACTTCACAGATACAGAAAAGAACAACATAGGTTTGGTTGACAAAGACTATAGCCTTATTTTAGGGGTATTTACTATTTTTGATTTATGATTGCCTAAAATGAGAAACTAAGCTTTTCAACATCTTCTATCTGAAATTGCTGGTCCGAACCTCTGACAGCTTTAGAGTTTCCTTCTATCAGATCTTTCTTAAGTAGCCCTAATCCAAGCCAAAGAAAAATTATTAATTTCTTAAAAATGAACTAATTCTCCTTTGAATCTTAATCTGTACAGTCAGGTCCAAATTACATATAAAGCGTTATGTTTTTGAAATAAATGATCTAGTATTTTATTTGGAACTTTTTTCAGAGAAAAAGTTAGGGTTCTGATAAAAATATAGTGCACATATTTGAAGAAAAGGCAAATATTTACAAAAAAAAATTAAATGTAAAGATGTTTTAAAGAGACTAGGGAAAACAACAAAAACAACAAAAACTAATACAGATTTGATTAAAGCAAGCACTTCCTTTGCTAAAATGATTGAAAACTCAATAAACTGGCACCTAGCTCTATAAAATCAGCAGTTTTCAACTCACACAGGGTCCGAGTGCCTTGCTACTTATATCACCAGTTTTACAATGAATAGATAGCAGTAACCTACCTATACTGTTAGGCATTTTAAAACTTATGCGTTCTTTTTTTTTCTTATTTTATTTTCTGTACCCCTATACTCATGTCTATTATTGTTTACTGCTTTTGTATAGTTCCATAATCTACTTTTGCCTTCCACTTGTGTAAACTTACTTTAGCCTTACTTTAGTAGTCATGTGCCTATCAGCTTTTATTTTCTGTCTTTAATGACTGTTTACTGGGCAAGTGGTAATTAAACCAGAATGATTGTGAGAAAGACTTCACGGGAAAATTGACAGCAAAAAAGAAAGAACTGAAGGATAAAGATACATCTAAAATAGGTAATGTATTTACCTTCCATTACTAGGACTAAGATTGAAGAAACTGTCTGAGACAATTAGAGTTGATTACTACTCATTCTGGGATTAATTGCTGTATTTCAAGGATGGAAAGTTTCCTTGCATTTTGAGCCATGTGTTTTGTATAATATTAAAAATGCACCTGTGCAAAAAAAAAGTGGTCAACACATGAGATGCATCACTTCAGTTGCTTTATTTTTTAAAATACAATACAGTGTTTAAATATTTCACAAGTATTTTTAGATATTTTAGAAGTTAATTGACCTATACCAATAATATTTAGAAAACTGATTCTACCTAGCAGTAGATCAGAAAGCAAAATCATGCTATAGAATATTTAATTTACACTACCATTTTACAAATCTAAAGGAAAATTGTCTTGAACTTAAATCCCTAGGAATACTCAATAAAACTAATTAATCATCAAATTAAATTAATATGTTAAATAGGCATCTTGGTAGTCATCTAAACTATTTTCATGAGTGGATGGAAGGCTGCATTTAGTCACTGTAAAATACTGGTCTGGTACAGAATACCCATGGGAGAAAGAGGGAGTTTCTAATAATGTAGCAAATAATGTCTTTTTTTTTTTTTTTTTTTTTATCTCCAGAAACCTATAAACACTACAAATTCCTTAGTAGAGTATAATGAAAATGATTTCCTGATTTCATTACAATTGCTGATTTGGAGATATCACAAGAAAACAACTGGAGGAGAAACTACTTTCTATGTATCTAAGCTTTGCTCAGTGCTATGAAGAACTACCAGAAGGCAACAGCAGCATATCCTTTTTACCTATTCACAGAGGTGTCAGGTGGATTCTACTTTTTAAACCTGATATTCCTTTGCAAGTCGACAACTTTTAAGATACAGAAATAGCCCAAATCATATAGCCAAAATTTCTGTAACTCAAAATTGAAATCCTATCCCTCTCTATTATTTCTTGTGGCATGCAAGGAATTATAGCAGAGCTGAACACCATGCCTCAAAGACCCAATTTCCAGACCCACTTTATCTCCCTCACCAGCAAAATCAAATATTTTTAAGCTCAAGGACTCTTGTTTATTTATTTGCTTATTTGGTGGAAATGGGATTTGAAGATAAAAATAACTGAGAATGATGGTGAATTGTCAGTCCCTACTTTTAAGGAGACAACAGATGTTGTCTTTGAAGGAGCAGAATTAATGTATAAAACACCTTTCTAGAACAAGTTAGACATTACACTAAGACAGAGGCAATTTTAGGCAAAGATTGACAATAAAATAAAAATGACAGCTAGTTATAAGCCATTAATATTTTCTTTACTTTCAGCAACATTTATTTAATGTTGGAAAGGAAAAGAAAAGAAAGACCGAACAGATGAATGAAGGGTTTTCACATGAATATAACTTGTTCAAAAATGGAAATCTCAGCAGAAATTATAAGATTTTATCCTTAACTCTATTGAGTTAAGGATAACCTGATTCAATTAAATAATATACAACTAAAATGAAAGAAAAACATGCACACAGATTTTCCCTTTGCTGTTTTAAGATATAACCCTGCACATTTTTTCCTTCTTATACTCCTCCAAAAGTGAAAGTTTACCAGTTCTTGTGGTACTTGTTTTATCTTTAAAATATATTACACAATCCACAAGGCAAGTTCAAGAGCCTCTTTCATTCATTTTTCTCTATAGTGGAAGAAAAGCAGCCACTAATAACTCTCTTTCATTTAGTAAGGAAGAAGAGAAAGAGCAGCCAAGCAGAATTTACTGACATGCTTCCAGCAGTACAATAGTAAGATCAAGGAAAATGAAAAGGACTTACATAGCAAGGAAAAGTATGGATCAGCATACTTAAAAACACATAATAGAAGAGAAACTACAGAAATGCATTTTTAATTTTTTAATTTACTATGTATAAATCTGTAGCACATTAATGAGAGGTTAAACTGTGTTGCTTAGTGCTGCATGGTGCTACAAACACACCTCCTTGGGAATATGCATTCCAATATAAAGCAGGATTCAAAGTGAAAAGTGTGACTTTTTAAGGTGCATATGTGTATAATGAAAGAAATGCATTGTAACTGTTTAGTTGTTTACAATGTTAAAGCAATTACTTTTTACAGAAATAAGACAAAACCATATTAACTGTGTTCACTGACTTACAGAATTGTTACTACGACCTACTTTGAGAGAGTGAAATTCTAGGCAGAGACGAACAAATAAAAAAAGCAGACTTGAACCTTCCAGCCCTTTCAAGTACAGCTCAAAAGGCAGTAGTTAGGGAACTGATTTCAAAGAAATATGAGTTAGAATGGATAGCTATAAAAAGTGAACCTTTCAGAGGAAATAAAATAGCAAGGGCATTCAGTACGTGAAAAGGATGTAAAACTGTAACTGCAACTGAATAAAATTACTCTTCCACTTCCAGTGGAAGAGAACGAGTTAACTGCTGTAGAGACTTACTAAGAAAGAAGCACTTGTGAAGACAAATACCGGTCAAAGAATAACAGTCTCTGCAGAGTTTACAGGATAACCCTTAGTAAGAGGCATGAGTAAGGCAAAAAGGCCAGAAGCCCTATTCCATATATACAGAGAAATCTCTTTAATTCAAAATAGCCTTAAAATGTACTTCTGGACGAAAAAGAGCACAAATCTTTGTACCTTTCAGCACAAACAACAACTAGTCACAGATCCTCAAAGCACACGCTGCTGAAGCTGAAAATTTTGATTCCAGAAAGACTGCTGTAAATTCTGCACAATTTAGTGATTACTGAAATTCAGCCTCTGGAAAATAACAAGTTTCATAAAAAATAACGGAAGTACCGTGTTTGTGTTTGGTACTGGATCATATTTGATTAAGTATATGCAGCCAGAGGAACCTTCATCAATTATATAAAAGCAAACCATCTTTTGTTAATTTAACAGAACAACACCAGTAGATTTTAGTGACTTAATAACACAACAGCATGAAGAGATCAGCACCTGGACTTACTGAATGTAGGAGTTCATTTTTTTTGCCACAAGAATTCAGGATCAAGAGTTAATGGACCAAGAAGGAAAAACTAATTAAATTATTTGCTGTGAAAAAACAACCAAACATTAGCACTGTTCTGCCCCCTCAAATGAACTATGGACTATTTCTGACAATTGTATTGCGTTTTGATGTGCACAGAATTATACAGAGTTTCAGTGTCACAAGAGCACAGGTGAATCTTACTGCCTCAACCTTTTCCTAGGTTTTTCAGAAATGCTATGATGATGTACTAAGATCATGCAAGTATTTCCAGTTTGTCCTCCAAGCTACAGAATTTAAAGAGTTCATAAAATCTTTATCATGTTTCAAGCTTGAAATTTTACCCACTGCAAATTCCTTACTAAGCTGAAGCACTCACAGCTTTCACCATGAAATATGAGTAATTAATCAAGACTGCTTTACCAATGCAGGGTCCTTGAAATCAGTGACTTTGTGTGCTAAAAGTTTACTTGTCATAGAAAAGCTTAATTCTCAAATGGCGTGCACACAGCTAATGTTTCTAAGTGCCTTTGGGCAATTAGGTAGTCATTGCTTCACATCAAGACCTTGGACGAGCTGATCAATGCCAGCCTAAAACCAGAAATATTCATCTAGCCAGATCGATAATCATAAAAGGAACACACACACATAAAAAAGCTTTTTTTAAAGGCCCACTACTAAGATCTACTTTGGGCCCAAGATAGCCAGAAGGCAGCTTCTGGCCCATCTGTTAATTACACAGTGCTTCAAGGCCTTCAGTTTTACTAAACGCCTTGAAATCCAGTCAGGTAGCTTGAGCTGAAAGACCGTAACAAAACCAGATTCCTCCTATGGAGGTGCACCTAACTAAAATGAAATTAAATAGATTACAGATTGTCAAGATTCCCTGGGCTCCAAGCTCATGAGGCCCTTCAGCAGAAACAAGGCTAACGCTGAATGAGCAATGTTTAAGGCATGCTATTCATGGGGCCATCCTGCAGGCATATTATAGGTAAAACGTTATAGCGCATCCTACCTAGTTGCAGCTATTCACTTGTAAAATAAAGCATGGACATTGAAGGCCATTATTAAAAAATAATTCTTCAAGTAGTGATTTACATTCAATACTCAAGGGCCTCTCTGAACATGAGAAATGTTTGATGATTATTTTCTATATGACATCCTTATTAAATCAAAGAGTAGTATCTTAGTGTGCATTCAGTACAAACACTGGAAACTTTGCACTGAGATTGCAATGCAAGTGAAACTGGATTACTTCTAAATGTTCAGTTATACCTTAGCTGTTCGAATGATCGTACTGAAAAACTATATCTGACCACCATTTTATATGATTCCAATACACTGAAAAAGCAAATCCAGATGTGTAAAATTTGGACTGAATAATACAATTGAACTAATAATAGGAAATGGCTATTCTAAATGGATCTTCTGTGATGAACAAAAGTCAATATATTTAAATAAAACTATTTAAAAATCATGTTTAAACTGAATATTTCTTGAAAACTTGAATGAAACTGAAAAATATATCAAGATTTCACTAAGCACAAGAAGATTATAAAAACCATACTTTTCGTAACATCTTCAACTGCTTTCCCTCAGGATATATGACAGATAGAGATACACATACAGGTAAAAATGATTAACAACAACAATTTTCTGCTTGCATTCATAGTTTCCCTGAAAATTACAAGAACTAGATATACGACTAAACGCTTAAATTTAAATTTCACATTAAAAAATTCCTTAAAACTGTCATCTATTTCTCTTCAGAGAGACATATGATAGTCTACATTTGAATTTTACTTACAATGATGTAAGTGATTCTTGGTTCACATCAGAGGAGCGCAGAGCAGAATAGTCCTAGCCTACATTTCGAAAACCTCATTCTAGTAGTAGGGGTCATGCACTGCTTTTGTACTTAATGGATGTCTATACTTCCAATACTTAGGGCTAGATCTAAGGAATATTTAATCAGTTACAAAACAGTTAATCAGTTACAAAATAGAAAGCCTGATGAAAAACAAGTGAATCAATGAATGAGGAGACTATCAAAATAAGTCAATAGCTTCCTAGCCAGGGAACTTACCTGGGATATGAAAGAATGGGACATGAACTTGGAGTTCCCAAGTATAAAATAAAAACAAAGGCAAAAAAAAAAAAATCAAGGCTAATTAAATTACCATATTATTTCACACTAAAAATCTTGAATTTAATTAAAAACAAATAGCTTGTATGGAAAATGATGGAAATATTTCAAACTCAAGGAGAAAAAGGTAAGAGTGAGAAAATTTCTCACATAATGTCAAAAGCAGTCAGTGATAATAACCCATGATGATGTGCTCCAAAAGTTCTGTAACATGCTGCAAAGATGACCTTAATGAGCTGCCTATATACATAACATAGCTGGAAATGTCTATTTAATTTGCTGCATTTGCACTAAAACCAGAATTCACAGGTAACTTTTGGTAAAAAAAAGGATGTTTGCCCATGTTTGACCAATTATTCCAAAATTAAAGAGCTTTTTTTTCAGAAAAACAAAAATTGCATAAAGAAAATGCATTAAAAAATGCATAGAAAAAATTGCATAAAATGCTGAACTTCTTTCAGGTGATTGTTTTGTTACCATTTTCTGTTGCTGAAAAATTGTATTCATCATGTCCATATACATGTTCCTACTCATAACTGTCTTCTCTTCTAGCACTTGAGGATACACCTTTACAATCAGAATGCTTTATCTTGTGAAAGAAAGTTTTAGTTTGTATAGAAAAATGGTGCAAATTATGGAAACTCTTAAGATTTGCAAATTTGAAATTTTAACGTTTAAGCAGAAGGAAAAATTTATTTTAAGTTAGTGAGTTTCAGTGCTCCCCAGTAACAAACTGTCAGAGAGAATTCAATGTGTGAAACAATCTTTCAGATATACTAAGTCCAGAAGAGCCTTTAAACTAAACTAAAAATCTTTAAATAAGACTCAAACCTTTGTCATAAACAAAGTGCTTTTGAGGTCACAGGATATTTTCTTTTTGTGGAGTTCTTATCTCATTCCAGGTCCAGAATCTGGAGTGTTATCTGGCAGGTCTTTGCAGTCCCACTTGCATTTGGACCTTTCTCTACAAGGAGACCACAAAGACTCCAGTCATTTTTGTCTGAGGCTCTAGAACCTCAAAGTTGACAAAGTTGAACCCAGCTGATATTTGTATATGTTGGCAGTAGAAACTGGCACATGAATTCTATATTCAGTTATCTGCTTTTAGAAAAGCAGAATTTCAAAGATATCAAAGTGGTAAAATTCAAATTCTATGACCTCCGATCTATGAGTGTTTTTTTTTTTTTTTTGTGCCACCACTACCTTCCTTTATAAATCTGGATCTACTAAAATGCAAGGTTATGTTTTCTAAGGTAGGAATTTCATGCACCCAGTCTCAAGATTTTGGAATATATTCTGCGGAAAGTGAATGCAACTCCGAATGTCACCATTTTGTGCCTCGCATACAACAAACACAATCTGGTTCTTAGGCATCTCAGAGACTGCCTCTATAAAACATACCCAGGGATATCCTTGAAAAGAAGCTTCCCTGAGAGAACACGTGCTTTGCATCTGTCCATGACTTTACCATTACTGAACTCACAGAACAGTAATGTTATTACCTAGATTTTTGAAATAGCTCTACTCCAGCATGTGCACTGCATAGGAATTAGCATGGAGTCAATAAATTATAATCAGCATTTAGACAAATTCATGTGTGCATCCAGTAGAGGGCACTGAATCCCATACTTATAGAAAGGTCCATCACATGAGTATATAGTAGGAATAAAAAATGTCACTGTAAAAATGCCTTCAGGTATCTTTGAGTTCAAGAAGAAACGAAAATGTGACAATAAACCCTAATTTTCTACCAAGTTGAAATGGAGATGTATTGATATAACACCCTGGGCTGCCTAATAGCCTAAAATGAAACAAAAATTTTAGCAACTTCAGTTATTGAAAGTCATAAATATTATGCAGATATGAGAAACTAAATGAACCTATAAAATCAGTTATTCACAAGATTATTAAAAAGTTTCTATTTGATATCCCCACTACTTAATTATCACCTATTCTGACTGTCTTTTGATTCTTGCTCTTTATTAATGTTCTGGTTTTCTCTGATGTCTGGAAGTAAATTACCAAAATGAGTACAGCATATTCAAATCTTACTACAGCACAAAAGGAAAGGAAAATGGCTTACTTAGGTAAGTCTTAGCTGCACTCTGAATAGAAATTGCAAGGCTGTGAGAGGAAGGGTAAATGTACAGCAGTGATTTTGCTATTTAGGAATATCCCCACCTTCGAATCAACACCGCTGTGAAGGAAGCCTCTTAGTTCAGGAACAAAATGGAAGCAGTTGTATTTCCATGTAAAAAACTGCAGCGACTGTAAACTAGCAATAGTCATATAAGCAAATGTGTGCCTATCTGTAATCTGTATTAATTGCAGTTATTAATAATAGCATATTGTCTGCAGTAAAGGAGAAAATATGATAGCAAATTGCAAATTGCTAAGGCCGGCCAAAATACAAGTCTTTTGCCAAAGTAAGACTCAAAGGCTCTTGCAGGCAAGAACAAGAGAGATGCCACTCACTTTGAAGAGGCTAAGGGAAGAGGATTTATGACTGTGACTTTCTGCCAGATCACCCACTCCATTCTCAAGATGGGCTACAGGATAATTTTTCAGGTCTGGTCTCAACAATCCCTCTCCTGCCAGCAAGGGCACGGTAAGGAATCAGACTGCAGCCAAATTTCAGATTATCCAGCAAACCTTGTATCAGTCCAGCTCTGCTGTGAGTTATGGGACACAAGCCCGGACTAGACTTTCTCTTACACTATTTGTGAGGCACAAGCAGCCACTTGTCACAAAAGTCACAGTCTGGTCACTGCAGCAATATATTGTACTATGCTGCAATATATTATTATATGATATTAATTCACTGTATGACAACTTAGGTTTTAGTGCTTTCTGTTGGATGGTTGCACTCTAAGTAGTGTCAGGCTAAAATTACCCCATTAAGGCATTAAAACTTTGTGTTGATCTGAAGCCTGAAGAAATGGGTCAATTCATGTCCTCTCTGATACTACATTGCATTATATTTCAGCACTTTCAGAAGAGAATGATAAGTACCACGTTCATCAACTAGGATGGCCATGTTTAGAAAGCAGAACATCTCACAACTTGACAGTCATCTTGAAATCACATTTTATGTCGTATCATTTGAAAGCTAATTATATAGAAAGAATATATTTCCTATAGACCAGTTATCAACAAAGGACCTTACTGGGTGCAGAGACAAGTTTAAGGACATAAATGAAAACGTGGGTTATTTTCCTGTTCATCAGATCAAATTTAAGACATTTTCCTCTGTGTTATCCAGTTAAAAAACTACTGCGATGCTTTTAACTTTCACTAAAGAGATTCTTATTCGGAAAGACCTTTGTCCTTACATTCTTACAGTGTTCAAAAGGATGCATTTCTTTTAAATTCAATCCCCTGCTCCTTAAGTCTCCCTCTGCCCTCCAGATGCCTTAGTACTATAAGTAATGTTTTGTGTTTTTCACCAGGATTTTCCCTCTGACTGTTTCCTTGTTTTGTCTTAAAAGTTCCTTTCCTTATCTATCCTAATTCTCACATCATGCTTTGTAAAAACAAAATTGTTTTGAGTTACTATTAGTTTTGTTGTCACAAAGAAAAAAATGTCTACTTTCATTAAAATCTTAAATTCAAAAACACTAAATCATCTTCTGCTTTCAGAAGAATTGCAGTAAGAAGAAGAAAAAATTGTAACTATTAAAAACCTGGAACAATCCTGACAGCTCGAGCACAAAACC